>JADLZN010008217.1:0-274572 GCA_018155175.1 Sinocyclocheilus anophthalmus | reverse complement strand
GGAGGGATGTATACAGCAACGATCAGTATGGCTGTATATTCCCTCGGTAGGTAGAACGGCCGGCACTTAATAATCATAAATCCACCAGGGTGTGAGCAGTGCTTTTGCAGGCCACAACAGCAGGTGCGGACAACACGCATCATTGATTTAAACACAAAGCCCGCCGCGTGGGGCTGACCTCCCTGACCAGCTCTGTCGCCCGATAGCATGTCAAGCTGATCGACGATGAAGTAGCGAAGTCGGAACGAGGTTGTTGAGCATGTTTCGTGAACACAAAAACACAAAAGTCATTTTACAGTCCTCTGAGTTGAGCGTAGTAGTCGAATGTAGTCCAGTTTATTGTCCAAAGAGAGTACGTTAGCCAGTACGATGGTGGGGATAGCCGGCTTGTGTGGGTTAGCCACTAGCCTAGCCCGGATACCTCCACGCTTACCCCTCTTCTGCTTCCTCTCACACCACTTGTGGCGCCTCCGCTGTGGGCGAGATACAGTAGTGGGGGTCGGTGATGGTGTGCGCCTCCGGAGCAGACCGAGATCCCGCATCTCTTCGGCGTGCGCAGAGTTTAACTAAAAATGTGGTTCTGCCGACATCGAACAGAAACTCACGACTATATGCGCGCTTATAAACAAATAGACGCGACGAATACATACAAAAACACTGCGACTCACAAGACAAAAAACACGAAAACACCTTTCTGTCGGGAGAGAGAGAAGCCGCAGCGTGTGAACGCGCCGCCATCTTGGATTTGTGAGATCCAGGATGGCACGTAATTGACGAATGTCTCTAAACAGATGCAGAGCACCGTAACTTAATTTGAGCATTCCAAAACAAAGTCAAAGAGTGGTAACTGATGATACTGTGTTCTGCTTTGGTTTCTCCGGGGCTTTTCTCCAAGATATTTATACACATGATAAAGGAGGTCATATCTGTCCCAAAATGATCCTGTAAATCAATGAGGGGCGTGGTAAGAAAAACATTATAAACAGTAATCTCTAGCTTGCGTTAACTGTCGTATGTGCGTTGACAATAGAACACGTTCCGGGCGGATGTTGTAAGACATCAAAATGTCAGAGGATTCCGATATAAGACAAGAGGAGACTGGTTTTCCTTTGCTAAATAAGGAAACTTTGCTTCCTTTGCCCCCTGTAAACAAACATGTTGGTTGTCACGAGACCTGACATATTCTCACTGGGCATAAACGCACATGCCGATGTCCTACGTCTCCATTGACAGCATTCTATTGTGAAAGTGCAGTAAACAGCAGTACGCACGTAGAGATCCTGTTTTAATGGTTAAACTATGCAGATTTTTTACGAAAACGCAAATTGATTTTTACAGGAGGGCCTTTATCACCCCTGGAGCCATGTGTAACACTTTTTTATTATGGATGGATGCGCTTCATTGGATTTCTTTTGGACTGTTGAAAATAACACCCATTCACTGCCATTATAAAGCTTGGAAGAGCCAGGACATTTTTAATATAACTCAGATTGTATTTGTCTGAAGGAAGAAAGTATACTTATACACCTAGGATGGTTTGAGGGTGAGTAAATCATGGGGTAATTTATATTTTTAGGTGAATCCTTTAATGAATTAGTTTTCAAATTTGAATATATGATTCAATGACTCTAAAAGATAGTGGCTATGTCTGAAATCACATAGTCTATGAGTAGGTCCTTTATTTGAATAAGCAATTACTTGGTGTTAAAAAGAATGTAATATATAGTATAATACTACATTCGCCATGTTGTCATTGTCACTTGACCTATGACGAGTCCAACTCCGTCACTTTACTGTTCATTACAAAATCCTCTTCAGTGGCCTCATGGTATGGTAAAGTGTACATCGGATGTGCACTTAAGAGTCTTGCTGGAAGTAATAAGTCATCTGAGTACTTATTACTGCCTTCTGTTTTGTGAATACTGTCAATTTGGACATACTACATGGCTCACATACTGTTTTTTGCATAATATAAAGTAGAGAAGTATGAGATTTTGAATGCGCTTGGTTACTTTGTTCCTGAATTAATCAGTGTTTTTAATAAATTGCTTAAGTGAATGATTCAATGACTCAATTATAAAACTTCTCTCCACCACTTTTTGATGTAACCTGCATTAAGAGTCATTGCGTAATTGATTATTTCATTAAACAGTATGTTTTCTTGACAAAAAGCTACAGTTTAGCTGCATGACAGCTATAAATTCCTAATCACCTTTTCTGGAAAACAGTGCATGTGGTACAGAGCATTTTTTGACATCATTTTCAACTGATACTACAACTGATACTTCTGAGTCTATCACAAGTCATTCAGTAACAGTTTACTGAATGCCTGTATGTATAATGCATTCATAATGTACATTGTAATGCATTATATAATTTCATAAATAATTGTAACCAAAGTTAAAAAGCATTATAATATTTGAAGGTTTGTTTTTTTTGTGTGTTTAATGCATTACACTTTCTAATAATATAGTGCATTATAAGGTGCATTACAAAGCATAATTAATGCTTTAAAACCATATTTATAATGCATTATATACTGTATAAAGGCTTCTAATAAATTGTTACCAGTCATTCTTTCTGTTGTGATAAAACCACAGCTATATTAGCCAAATGGATATTACATAAGCACTATTGGACAACAGTGTTCAGTACATCAGAAAAATAACAAAAAAATGATTTCATTTATTAAGCATAAAAACACATAGATAATAAACAAGCAAAAGACAATGACAACGCAGCACTCTGACATGAGCGACAGAACTTCTCAGACTGGCCCAGCATCATCTTTATTGTTGAGCCCTGCTGCATACGGTTATAAAATGGTAAGGGCAGCACACGTAGTGCAGAAAATTAATTCCTCCATCTGTTTAGTTCAACTTAGGGCTCCATGAGTGGAGAACGCCCTGAGATGTCCTCTGCTGAAACCCTCCCTTGCGTTATGCTGCAGTCTTGCAGAGGCAGAGCATTGCCTGTAGTGTCTCATTGAAAGAATTCATTTTGGTCCGATAATGGATGAATCTCCTCCAGGACATGAACTCGCATGTTTTCTCTTCCCAAAAGAGCACAGAGCCTTTTTACTTTGGGCAACAAGTCATGCGAGCATCTTTGCCCTTTCAAGACTTACATAAATCATCATTTACAGCCTGAGAAGCTATACATGTGTATGTGTGCTACAAAAAGCCTTTCAGAGGTGTAAAACTTCCCTCTTTCCTTTCGTTCTCCCTACGGGTGCTCTTGTGTTAGGTGGTGTGTGTGGTGAAATATTTCAAAGGGAAGCCCTTACTGAGTGAGATACCGCCAGAGGAGAGTGTATCCAGTGGTCCCATGATCAGTCAGCCCAGGATGGAGCACACTATGGAGAAATACATAGCGTCCCAGGTATTTAACCACAAGCATTCATGAACACTAGAATGTACACCAAAGCACCTTGTTATTGTGACCAGTTTCTATCTAAAATTACATTATTAACTGTACACCATAAAGGATTTTTGAAAGTTGTAAATAAAGATTATTAGAGTATGTTTAACAAGAAAATACTTTTGCAGGCTTTTACTTCCTAATTATTGTTTAATTACAGTAAATGTGTTACTTACTTATCTGTGAAATGTACTAGAAATTTATCAGAGAACATTTTCAAAGTAATTTTTTTTGCAGTTTATTAAGGTCTGTTTACACCAGGGTTCCTCAATAGGCGGCCCGAAGAAATAAGAGAAATAAGTTTGGCCCGCGCTAATTTCAAATAATGTGGCATGAAAATTCAAACGCAGCATCAGAAAGCTACAGCTGTCAGGTGATGTGACCCTCAAAGGCAAACACATTATGTATATAATGTACAAAGTAAGTACATTCATGTTCATATAAAAAATTTCTAAAAATAATTTATTAACCTATTTTTGTGATATCATACTCAAATTAGAAAAATAACTGCAGGACTTGGGACTTTGAGACCACTGTGGCCATCTATACGTTATTTTTATTAAATAGAGATATTTTATGCACAATATTTCAGTTACACTACACTTGAACAATAACTTTTATCTTAATTCTTAACAGTTGGACAAAAAAGTGTCTTTCAGAAAAGACCTCAAATCTGTTTAAAGCTTAAAGGGTACAGGAACTACAAACAATTTAGTGTGGACATGGTTTGTAAGTAGTCCCAATTAAGACTACAAACTTGTTCTGAGATGTTTTTTCAGACATCTCACCTGTATACATTCTGGAGACGTCGAGCAACTGTCCTCCCCTCTCTCTGTCAGTGACGCGACAGCCTGCCTTTCCTACAGACCAGTTAAAATTTAGGACATGAATTAAAGTACTAAAATATGATAAAGTATGATGAGATAAGTATTCGGCGCAAAGCAACTTTGCTTGGGAAAGGATAACGCGAGCAGCACGACTCGACAAAAGACAGCAGAACCCAGTCTTATTTAGCAGACGCTTTTATAAGAGCAAAGAAGTGAATGAACGAAATAAATTGCGAGAGCAGCAGGAGATTTGAAGCTCATGACAGACACGCCCAAGAGATGATTCGCCTTGTGATTGGCTGAATGTTGGTTCACTCAAATCTTAGTAACAAATCAGAGAACACGGGCGGAAATATTGGCGGTGGGTCAAAAAGTGCCGGGGGACGAATAACTGTTCCTAACAGTGCGGGGGAAATGCACCCCCCCCCCCCCCCCCCCCCCCCCGTCCACTGCGCTGCTAAGCCCATGATACTGACCAAATCTAATAATTGAATCTGCAATTAGGAAAAGTGAAGAGAAGAGATCCAGTATGGGAATGAGCAGGAACAGTTGATTTGCATGGCAGACATGAAAATCCAGATTTTGTGTTTGTTCATTTGTTTTTAATATTCAAAAGGCAAAGTTCTTCTGTATCTAAATGCAAAAAATGTTCATAATTGTTTGAATAAAACAGACTACTGGGGAGAAGAAAGAACAAATCGGGGAATAGTCATCTTGGGACCATTTGGGATTATTATAACAATGTTATATATTTAAAGGGGTCATATGATGCTGCTAAAAAGAACATTATTTTGTGTATTTGGTGTAATGAAATGTGTTTATGCGGTTGTTTTTAAAGTAAAAAAAAAAAAACACATTATTTTCTACATACTGTACAGTATTGTTTCTCCTCTATGCCCCGCCTTCTGAAACGCGTCGATTTTTACAAAAAAACATCGGTCTGAAAAGCAAGGTGTGCTCTGATTGACCAGCTATCCAGTGCATTGTGATTGGCCGAATTCCTCAATCATGTGACGGAAATGTTACGCCTTTCCCATATTGTGATGCCTGCGGCAACCACATGTGACGACCCCGGGCTGGACTCCACTTCGTCCACGGTGAAAGCCGATCCGGCGATCGACAGTGCGAAGTTGAAGTATTTCCTCAGCGACCAGCACGGATCAGCTCCAGGCATTACAAAGCGGATATCATCCTCTTTTGGAAGAACAAACAAAGTAATTTTGCTTTCACAACAAAACACAGCGCCTTCACAACATGGCGGCGGCGGCGGTGGGGGGGGCCGGGCGGGGGTGGGGAAACAAGGAACGACAGCGAGAATCAAAGTTACATCTTCTTTCTTTGCGTAAACATTTTGGCGGTGTTGTGCAAATCTTCCCACATTGTGATGTAGGTATGTGGGGGCATGTTAGAACAAGCTGTTTTAGGTAGGTGTGGCTGACTCTTAACTTTTATAAAGAATATCTCTTTGGATTTGAGACTTAGTCTTTGCAACTTTACAGATCTTCTTTATGCACCAAGAGCTTGTAACACTTCAAAGAGAAGAAAAATTGAAATCGCATCATGAGGACACCTTTAATAATATAATAAATGTAATAATAATAACAACCATTATATATCATATATATATCTTATATCTATATACTATATATATATAGGTCGTGGCCCTTGGCTTGGTATTGTTGGCAGAATTCGGCCCTCGGCGAAAACTAATTGAGGAACCCTGGTTTACACCAATAACGAATGTTTCGTGCAAAAATTCAGTCCACTTTTAGCAAGTGATGTTTTCAATCAGCAGTGCAGATTTTTGTGTTCACTGTGGTGGTGTAACAGCAGAGGCTCTGGACATGTGACCAAAAGCATTAATCTGATTGTTTGGCCAGTTTTCTCCACAGCGCAATGGAATAGAGATTAGAATTAAAATCTTTAACGCACCGGATTTTTTTTCATTTTGCTCTGAATATTTGTCTTGGTGTGAACATACCTTTAAATATTAAGCCCTGTTCACACCACCAACAATAATTGTAAAAAATACCATAATAACTATAAAAGGCTAACGTCCACAACAATGGATAATGAAATTCTGTTTATTATTTAAGCAGGTGCTGCAGTTACTTTTTGCAAGTTCTTTAAAGGTAAAGGTAGTTCTCTGTAGAATCCATTCTGATTGACTGCCAATATTTTTTTTTCGTTCATCAGCTGGAACAAATAATCACTTTCTGAAAGTGATTCTAGCAATATTGTTCCTCTGTGTCATTATCATTATAGTTGTAGTGTGGACTTGGCTATTCTCATAAAATTAGAATGATTATTTGAACATTATAGTTATAGTTCTTACATATGTCTTGTACAAGATCATTCATCCACACTTTAAAAATTTGCAGAACACCATGTCATCTTTATGTAGGTCATCTTATGACTTTGCCTGTGGCAGTTTTCAGTTTGCAGCATTAAAATTTTAACTCTTACTGTATGGCTATGAATTTAAAACCTTAAGCTGTATTACACGTTTCGGTAATGGGGCTTAAAGATGAAATCTTTAATGTTTGATGACATTTACATTTACACTTAGTCATTTAGCAGATGCTTTTATCCAAAGCGACTTACAAATGAGGGTAATAGAAGCAATCAAAATGACAAAAGAGCAACAATATGTATGTGCAAATGACAAGTCTCGGTTAGCCTAACGCAGTACATGTAGCAAGGTATTTTATATACTGTATATATACACACACAAACACACATGTACGCACACACACAAAGAAAACGTCTCAGGTTACTTATGTAACCATGGTTCCTGAGTAGGGAACGAGGCACTGCGTCCTCTAGGGCGCTATGTGACTCCTCTTCACATGACCCTGTCTAAAGCATACTGAAAAACACCACAACACGTGGCCGCGACAGCCATGACTTCACTAACCGTTGCTACTATAGTATAAAGGAGGCCCGAGAATCACACACTTTCTTCGTCTGATGGTTTGTGTCCCGAAGCATGTCAAGAAACCTAGAAGACCCAGTGTCTCACCCCTACTCAGGTAACCATTGTTACATAAGTAACCTGATACGTTCCTTTTCAAGGGAACTTCGAACTGTGTCCTTTAGGAGTCGCTATGGGGAACGGTATACCCACTCCGCCATGCTAAGGGGAGTGCATGCCAGAAACCACGGCGAACACTAAGTACCAACTCTACCATATTTGCTATGGGAGTTGCCCCTGGGACGTTAGACAGCTGCCAGTGACATTATTCCCTACGTCCAAAGGCCTAGGCTACATACCCCAATATTACTTACCTGTTAGGGCCAGACTCCTTGGCCCGGGGTAGAGCTCAAGGCTTGGGATCAGGAATAGATTCCTTTAAGGGAACATGACCAAGAGCCTAGAATCATACAAAGCTGTAACTAAATCAGCATACTATCATCTCAAAAACTTAGAATTAGATGTTTTGTTTCCAGTCATGACTTGGAGAAACTTGTTCATGCCTTCAAGCAGGGTAGACTATTGTAATGGTCTTCACCGGCCTTCCCAAGAAGACCATTTGACAGCTGCAGCTCATCCAGAACGCTTCTGCCAGAATTCTGACTAGAACCAGAAAAGCTGAGCATATTACACCAGTCCTTAGGTCCTTACACTGGCTTCCAGTTATTTTTAGGATTGATTTTAAAGTACTTTTACTCTTTTATAAATCACTCAATTGTCTAGGACCTAAATACATAGCAGATATACTCACTGAATATAAACCTAACAAACCACTCAGATCATTAGGATCGAGTCAGTTAGAAATACCAAGGGTTCACACAAAAGGGGAATGTGCTTTTAGTTATTATGCCTCCCGCAGTTGGAATCAGCTTCCAGAATGTGATCAGATGTGCTAAAACATTAGTCATTTAAATGCAGACTCAAAACTCATTTGTTTATTTATTTAATGAGCACTGTGCGATGTCCGAACTGATTGCACTATATTATTTGTATAATCGTCTTCTTAAATTCATTTTAAACCCCTTAAATCAATTTTTTTTTTTAAATAATTTTCAAAGTTTTTAATTCCCTGTTTTATTGTTTTTGATTATTGTTTTTATTTTATTTTATGTAAACACTTGAATTACCATGTGTCATAAAGTGCTATACAAAATAAACTTTCCTTGCCTTTGCCTAAGCCTTGGCCTGTCACACAGGGGCTACCACACTTTTCTCTTTGTATATGCTGAAGGAACTGTCTCAGACCCCTAGTAGCAACACCCTGTTAAGTAGGTATCCAAAGGTTACATAGGTGGAGTGGTGCCCAAGGCTGAACCGGGGTTTTTAACCACTCAGAAAGAGCACGAAGCTGCTGCATGTAGCTCTTACCAGACAGGATTTTAGAAAAGAACGCAGAGTACTAGTGTGCGAACTTACCACAGTGTTGATTTTAGAAAGTGTACAAAGCCTTGTCCACCAAAGACTTTACCTGCACACTTACCATAACATGGATTTTGGGATACAGTTCTAAGGGGGCTCTCGTGGCACTCTAAAAAGAGCAGCTCATAGATGGAATGGTACACACCAAACCCAATATGTTTGAGAGTCATCACTCGCTCTAAGCGAAATTCTGGAGTGGCTAGCAGTAAATCTGTAGCTGAGGGAGCAAACATTCAGCTCTCAGTCGAGAGGGAGCTCGACCTACAGCATTTTCCAATGGTGGAACAGCTAGCAGTTTTTTAGCTGAGGGAGCAACACACCCAGTTTTCAATTTGAGAAGGAGGCTCGACCTGCAGCATGTTCCAATGCTGGAACAGCTAGCAATAATTCACTTAGCTGAGGGAGCAACACACCTAGTTCTCAATCGAGAAGGAGGCTCGACCTACAGCATGTTCCAATGCTGGAATGGCTAGAAGTAGTTTACCTTGGCTGAGGTAGCACAAACCCAGCTCTCAAAGAGAGCGGGCTCGACCTACAGCGTGATTGTAAGATCATAAGGGAGGGTAAGTGTACTGCAAGCTAGCCAAAAAACTCAGTGCATCAGAGAGGCAGAGGAAGGGCCTAGTTCGCCTGATGCTGCTGGTTCTAGGTGTTCTGAGAAAAACAAGAGAACTCAATTCTCACGTGAGAGGAGAACTACGAATTCAGAAAAGGGGTAGCGTGCTCATAGGCAACCCTCTGATAGAGTGGAGCACTGCTAAACACTACCACGAGAACAGCCCATGGAGCAAGGAGGAATCCAACTCTTCAGAGAGAATTAAACGCTTGAAAGAAAGCACCATGCTCACAATAACCCTCAATGGTGAGGGGAGCAATGCTTCCAGAGTGTCTCGACAGAGAAACACTAGATGAGTGGAGCCCAAGGTACTGGGTCTAAACCAACTCAGAGAAAGGGAACGAAGCTATAACGCTTACCTGTACCATACGACTTTAGAAAAGTGGGCAAAGCATAACGTGCACACTTACCACTTATGTGGATTTTAGAAAGTGGGCAAAGCATAACGTGCACACTTACCACCTATGTGGATTTTAGAAAGTGTGCAAAGCATAACGTGCACACTTACCACTTATGTGGATTTTAGAAAGTGCGCAAAGCTTAACGTGTGCACTTACCATATTATTTGTATTTTAGAGTTTTCGAGCATCTGTTTACAGATACCCGGAAGTACTGAGCCAAACTGGAGAGGCAAGCTCAAATACAACCCTCAAAGTGAGGGTTAATGCTGTCATCAGCTTGTGTAATGCCTGAGACAGCATTGCACGAGAAGGTTCTCGCAAATGCCACCTATCCCCTCTTGCTCTATACCTCAGCAAGACGGGATATCCTGATGATCGGGAGGCCCCTCAGGGCGACCTAGATACGGTAGACCAGACAGGGCAGCCTGAAAGCATAAGCCCAGCCTGGACGTCTAGAAATTTTTTGCAGTGCCGTGCCGGGGGCCTAATGATCAAGAAGGCTCCCACAGAAGCCTGTGATCTGGCCGCATAATCCAGGAAGTATGAAGCCGAAACCCCGACTTATCGTACCGTCTGGACATATATCAACGAGTGAAATAAAAACACTGAGAGTCGAGCACCCGGTTTCTGAACCCAACAGAGGGGATGCTCATCGAGGACCTACCCTAGAAAAAGGACAGAAACAAACAGGTCCCGGAAAACACTGCAAAGAAACTAGCAAAAGGTTATACACACAACCACCGGCTTAAATACACACATATGTATATATATGATATACATACATATGTAATATATGTATAATAATATATATATGTATATATATATATATATATTAATATATTTCGAAATGGATCGTACTCACCACCATGGTTCCCTTCGGAGCCCCGTCCGAAGAAGCATCTGGTCCGCACTATGAAGCCATAGAACCCACCAAACATCATAGGTCCAGTATAGGAGACTGTAATGCAGGAAATTCCCCCTATCCTTGGTCAGGTGGAGAGATGGTGGTTATAGGGGAATTAGGAAGGGGACGATAAGGGCAGATGTAAGACCCCCGAAAGAAAAAATGAGTAGATACTGAGGTATCACTCTGATCCGGACAAAAACACTGACGCCCTGTCTGGATCACATCCCTTGGGTCTTTTACCTACCTTCCTTTGACCCGCAATTCTTCCTACCCCTACCCGCGGGCGGGGGAGGAGCATGAGCCGCGACACTAGCCTTCTGTGCCCGTCTCTGATCCTCAAACCGAGACGGGCCACGACCCCTTGGATTGTTCGGGCTCAGACCTGGACCTCCAGGTCTTTCAGCAAGTCAGCCTGATATGCTTGGAGCATCACTATCGTGTTCAATGAAGCGACAGCCTGACCTGCTGGTGCTGCTGCGTATGCCCTGGCATTAGAGCGATATGTCAAGGAGGGAGTCTTAAAAGAGGACTTCTCACCTATAGAGAGATAGCTGGCCAGCGTCTCTCTATAGTGGCATCTTCTCATAACCGCTTTCGCACATCGCCTCGATGTTGGCATAACTTGTATGCTGGAATTGATGGATGTGTGAGGAAAAAACGGCCTCTTCCATTCCTTCTCAATCTCTGTATGGAATACAGGAAGAAAGGAAGGCTCACCTGAGCTGGATGGTTATGGTCAGAAAGATAACGCTCATCGAGACGACCCTGAGGCGCCACTCTCTTGGCCTGCTTCCACGGCAAGTCTAGCCTCGCCGTGGCGTGATCCATAACTTTTAAAAGCTCATCATATGCAGGGCAGGAGTATTGGGAAGGCTCAGCTTTAGCTTCTCTGGCCTCCTCAGACATTTTCTGCTTTTGCTGGGCCGAACCCAGCAGAGCACTAGTCCCTGGATCAGACAATGTTAATGAAATAACATCATCCTCCAGCGGCTCACTCTCGTCCACAGCCGACGATCGCAAGAGGGAAACCCCTCTTCAATCTCATCGGCCAGATCCACCTGTGATCCCCACGAGCTCATCCCCTTCCGTGCCTCAGCAGCGGCGGGACCTGAACCGCGGGAAGCAGATGGCTGCCCATCTTTACTTGAAAAGAGAGACAAACGATAACGGAGTTTTTTCATTGGAAAAAACGCTCGCAGTGCTCGCCGATTGCCCCTCCTCGGAGATCGGCTCTTGGCTCTCTCCAAACAAATAACGCATGATCGTGTTGCTCAAATGTTAAAACAACACAACACGGCTGCTTACATCCTCAAACACTTCGCTAGTGCTCGCCATACTGATATGAAGTGGGGGTAGAGATCGCTCTTACCAAAGAAATGACCTTCAAACAAAACCGGCAATGAAGACGAGAAGAGGATGAGGGTTCTCCTGGTGCCCTATTTTATATTAAGTCGCACCGGTAGTGACGTCAAGGCTGTTGCCGGCCAGCGTGTTGTTGGTGTTTTTTCAATGTATGCTTAAGAAACGGGTCACGACGAGGCGTTCCCCATAGCGACCTAGAGGACGCAGTGTCTCGTTCCCATGAAAGGGAAACAAGTAGATAGAATAGAAAAAATGGAAAGCTAGTGTTTTTTTTTAAATAAAAAAGAAGATAAATAGATAAAGAATAAATAGAATAGAAAGTGCTAGAGTTAGAGGGTCAAATAAAGGTGGAACAGATGTGTTTTTAGTCATTTCTTGAAGATGGCTAAGGACTCAGCTGCTCGGATTGATTTGGGCAGGTCATTCCACCAGGAGGGAAGAGTTAATGAAAAAGTCAGTGAAAGTGTTTTTGTGCCTCTTTGAGATGGCACAATATTACGCCGTTCACTGCAGAACGCAAGCTTCTAGAGGGCACATAACTCTGAAGCAATGAATTTAGGTAAAGGGGTGGCAGAGTCAGTGGTGGTTTTGTAGGCAAACATTCATGCCTTGAATTTAATGCGAGCAGCTACTGTAGCCAGTGCAAATTAATGAACAGAGGTGTGACATGCATTCTTTTCGGCTCATTAAAGATTAATCTTGCAGCGGCATTTTGGATTAATTGTAGAGGTTTGATAGAAGTGGCTGGAAGACCTGCCAAGAGAGCATTGTAATAGTCCAGCCTGGATAGAACAAGAGCTTGAACAAGGATTTGTGTTGCATGTTCTGAAAGAAAGGCCTGATCTTCCTAATGTTGTATAAGCAAATATGCAGGACCGGGCAGTTTTAGCAATGAGGTCTGTGAAATTCAGCTGATCATCACTCACAACTCCAAGGTTTCTAGCTGTTTTTGAAGGAGTTATGTTTGATGAGCCTAACTGGATGGTGAAATTTTGATAAAGTGATTGGTTTGTTGAAATCACAAGCAGTTCTGTCTTAGCCAGGTTGAGTTGAAGGTGATGGTCAGTCATCCAACAAGAAATGTCTGTTAGACATGCTGAGATGCGAGCAGCTATCGTCGGATCATCAGGATGGAATGGGAGGTAGAGTTAATGTCCATGCTCTTGCCAGTCTTAGGTCTTCAACAACTGAGAGCAAGGCAGTCGCCGTCGAATATCCACTTCTGAAGCCAGACTGGCTGCTGTCCAGGAGTTTTTTCTGTGTGAGAAAGTCAGAGACTTGATTAAACACAACTTGTTGAAGTGTTTTTACAATGAAAGGTAGAAGGGAAACCGGTATGTAGTTTTCTAAAAGAGTTGGGTTAAAAGTGGGTTTCTTAAGAACTGGGGTTATACGAGCCTGTTTAAATGCTTAGGGAAAAACACCAGTGTGAAGGGATTTGTTAATGATGTGAGTGAGTGCAGGTACAATTGCAGGAGAAATGGTTTGAAGGAGATGAGATGGAATAGGATAAAGTGGACAAGTAGTAGGATGATTGGAAAATATGAGTTTGGATACTTCTGCCTCAGAGAGTGGAGAGATGGATGTAAACGAGTGTATGTTTGCTGGTAAGATGTGTTTGAAAGTTTGTAGTGTGGCAAACTGGCAACTGAGATTTGTAATTTTATTAATGAAGAATGTGGCAAAGTCGTCAGCTGTTAGAGTTGATGAAGGAGGGGGAGAAAGAGGACAAATGAGGGAGGAAAATGTTTTAAAGATCATGCGAGAGTTAGACGAATTGTTAAGTTTTGTTATGGTAGTATGTCCTTTTAGCATTGGAGACATTAGCAGAGAAGGAAGAAAGGAGTGATCGATATACATTAAGGTCAGTAGGATTTTGTGATTTGCGCCATACTCTTTCTGCAGCTCTGAGCTTAGAACGATGCTCACGGAGAACATCAGATAGCCATGGGGCAGAAGAGGTGGTACGAGCTGGCCTGGAAGACATGGGGCAGACACTGTGTAAACAAGACGTAAGAGTGGAGCAGAAAGTATCAGTAGCACTGTTAACATCAAGAGATGATAACTGTATAGGGGAAGGAAGCGAAGATGAAACCATAGCAGATAGCCGGGAGGGTGAGAGTGAGCGTAGGTTACGTCGAAAAGTGACATGTGGAGGGGTATGTGTTGTGTCAGGAACCATGTTGAGGTTAAGAGTGAGGAGGAAGTGATCCGAGGTGTGCACTGGAGTAACCAGTACATGATCAGTGGAGCAGTGTCGAGTGTATATAAACAAATAAAAAATAAAAGTCCTTTCCTTTTAGCTTCTTTTTTTTAGTACTAAACTCAATCTCAGTTCAGTTTCTTTTATAGAATAATAAAATACTTTTGATGACAGCCATCACATTGAACAGCCTTTGGACACTGAATATTATGTTCTGAATGTTAAATGTTCTTCTCTAGTAAATCCCATTATTTCTTTTCAGTATGTTCATTCGGCTGCTTTGCCTCAGGCCAGAATTTCTTGTATCTGTGTCACAAGAGATCAGAGTTAGTCAGTGGGTTTATCTTCCAGTCTCTGAAAAAATAGGCACATCCAGCTGAATATATCACTTCTATACAGTACATGGTGCTTTTGAGCTAAAACGTTGGATTAAACATGCAGACCTTATTGTTGTTGTTTATTTTCAAATTTACATGAAAATGTGATTTTATGAATTTAGATTTTTATGATTTTAAATCCCATGTTTTTCACGTCATCATCCATCCTCGATATCATCCACTGACTAATGTTTGAACCACAGATCAGATGTACACTGCTGATTGTTTCAGTATTCAACAGCATTGTTCAGCAGGGCTGCCATACAATATTCAATGGGTAGTCGGTCCCCTTGAGGTCATGAACCCACAGTCTGTTAGCAGATTTTGTCACCTGTGAACTCCATTATGCACCACAATCAGCAGGTGTCCCGCCCATCTTTGATTAATAGTTTAATATGACTTCCCAAGATTCATTTTGGATTCATATAAGGGTGAGCCCAGGGGCTCCGTGAGGCAGTTCATCAAGATTACGTGTAAGCCCAAGACATATGCACCTGCAATGCATGGCTAGCACTCACACCACACTTGGTTATTTCAAGGCTACATCATTAATCTTTAAGGTAGATATTACTTATTCCCACAGCCTTAAAGGTGACACATTATGAAAATCTGACTTTTCCAGGTTTAAGCACAGAACACTGTTTAGAGTCCCAGCCTCAGAGGAGACAAGAGAGCAGTGGATTTATTGATTTATTTACTGTATATTGCTGCTGCCACACAGATCTAAAATACCTTTGAAATACCTTAACAGACATAACCGACTGTTTTTGTAACTTGTGTGTGTTTTTAACGTAAACTTGTGTGTGAAGGAGAACTTAGTTTAGTACTCACATGCTGTGACAGCCGCTTTCTGTCCATGTGCTTCGGATATGTGCGCTCAGAAAACCGTATATCAGAAGTTAAAACTCATATGGTTAAACGCATGATTTCAGCGCAATAAATATGATAATCAGAACCAAAACAGATGTTTTTAGCAGGTACGAGCAGTAATGGCGCAGCTCTATTCTGGAAAAGGGGGGCGGGGAGCAGCAGCTCATTTGCATTTAAAGAGACAGACACGAAGAACAGCGTGTTTCTGCTTCAACTCAAAATAGGCATTTTCAAAATGATATAATAAATGATCTGTGGGGTATTTTGAGCTGAAACTTCACAGACACATTCTGGGGACACCAGAGACTTATATTACATATTGTAAAAGGGGCAACTCTGTCCCTTTAGTGTGCGCCATCCTCTTACATTGCTGATATGAAGGTAGAAAAGCAACTCACGTTCAAATTACTTTAACACTCCTCGAGTCTCAAACACCAAAAATCTTTCAAAATCAATTTTTAGAGCAAGTATCAAATTCTTTTTTTTAGTCAGGTTTCATATGGTTTTGTTTTTTACAACCATTTTCAAGAATGGTTTAAATGAAAATAAAGTATACATGCATTTATTAAGGAATAGTTTAACCCAAAATTTCAATTTACTCACCCTAAGGTCATCCAAGATGTAGATGAGTTTGTTTCCTCATCAGAACAGATTTGGAGACATTTAGCATTGCATCACTTGCTCACCAATGGATCCTCTGCAGTGAATGGGTGCCGTGAGAACAAGAGTTCAAACAGCTGATAAAAACATCACAATAATCCACAAGTAATCCGCATGACTCCAGTTTAACAATTAACATCTTTTTTCTTCATTATGATATTAGGAATGTTGTATCACCCTGACATTTCTGACCTAAGGGTGAGAAATATTTTAATTCAGACATCAAAAACATGGTCAGCATGTCATATTCTACACCTCATATTCAAATGATCGTATATGTATGAATTGCATTTGAATGTTTTGAACAAATTCAGACAACAAATTAGTGTTTATGTAATTGACCTAGATGTTAAACTCTATTTTTTGTTTGATTTTCAGAATCCCATCACCTATGCTGAGATCACATGACAGTGAAAAGCCTACTAGCCAGAATGCTGTGGATAATGTTGCTGCTCTCCAGTGCGACTTCTTACTTTGAGTGCAATGTCGATATGTGCTATTTTTACACTTCTATTTTCAAGTGTGTGGAAAAAAATCGTCTATACCTTGTTGTCCTCCTTTTAACTTTTTTTTTTTTTGGAAAATAGTTAGGGTAGGGTCGCATCTTTATTTTTATACAAACATATTACTGTTATCATTTTTTGTGGTTGAATATGCAGGGTATTGTGTGAATGTGGAATTGCAACTTGATGTCCAATGAAATGTTTAACATATCCTAATGTACTATTTACAACTGTGAGTCCATTGTTACATTTTGAAGAGGTTTCTGACTGACAATTATTACTGTTGTTGATCCTCAAAGAAATCAGGTTCTTCTTTTATCTTTCTCCCTGCCAAAACATATCACATCAACACATTTACAGAGTTTTTCTTTTCAGAACAGCAAACTGTTCCAGTGTTGCATCAGATGTTATGCTATGTATTTCTAAGCATGTTTAAATAGCCAATAGGGTTTAGTTATGTTACAGCCATGAATTATGATTTGCTACTTTCTAGTTGGTACTATTCTCATTCTAGAGAGCATCTGATTGGTCAATACTCAGTGTAGTACAGGATGAGTCATTAATATTTTGCTCAGTTTTCTAGGAACATATAGGAATATACTTGCAAATACATGGTCTCGATGGACTTAAAAAAAAACCTTTTTGATTTCACAGGGTCTTTAAAGTGGGCTGATGTGAACATGAGGTGATAAGCAGAACTAATGATTGATTTTGGTGTCATTATGGCAGAGAGCACCTTGGGCAGAGTTGATTAATTTAATTGTGACTGGCAATTGATTACAGGACTCACAAAAGATTAGATGCTCAAGCTTTTGCCCAAAGAGGCTGTAGGATGTGTATGAAGGATCGCTTTGTGTGCTTTAACATAGCCAGTCTGTGTGTGTGTTTGTGCTTATTTGTGAGTCTGCCCTTGATGTCGCCTCTGTGAGAACGCAGTCTCTAGTGGGCCGTTTGTTTTCTCGACAGAGCTGGAATAATACCTGTACCTGTGAAAAAGCAAGAGATATGGAGATGGAAAGAGAAAGAGGATGGACCTTCATTGAATGGAAAACAATGCATCTTAACGAGTTCACACAGATATTGGCAATATTTGCATTTGGATTCATTTGCGATTTCACAATCATATGTGTTTTTATTGTATCAGACCTCATAGCAAAGGTCTGCAGTGTTTGATTGAATCTATATTCTGCAGAGTGATTTTTTTACACCATACTGAGCATATGTTTGATCTCTCACTGACTAGTGATGAGATTTGATTTTCAAATTCATGCTTGAATACATTAGGTTTCTCCTAATGATGTAAATCATTTATCCAATTCATCTCACTCATGTACTACTACTGAACATCCTGAACCCTTTTATGTCCACTGTTTGTCTCAGTTGATTCTTTCATCAAGGAAAGCTTGTGAATATAACTTTTTAGAGAGTTTTTGGCTGGCTCACTGAGGGGTTTGTAAAGAACTATTTGTAAAGCTGCTTTGTGATTGTGAAAGTGTTATATAAATTGAATTTACAATTATTTAGAAAGAGTTACTGCATTACCTGCACATTGATTTGAATTCAGGGATATTTTTAGTGGCAGACAGATTGTGTTGATGGTCTGGCAATGACCTCAGTGACTGAACTGGAAAGGAAAGCAGATCTTCCCTGAGTCCAAGATGTCAAACAATAATAAAATATTTACCCTCACACTCACTGTCACTCTGTATCTTTTATGCATGATGACTATATAAAATTCTGTATTTTTAAAAAACATTTCCTTAATATTTAGTTTTAAGATACATTTTCTCATTTTAGATTTATAATTTACTGTTGTGTAAAACAAAACAAAACAAAAAACTACAATATCCATTATATATCTTATATATGCTTTTGCATTTTTTTTGCTTATCACCAGAAAGTTGAATTCTTTTTTATTTATGCATGTATTATATTGTTTTTAATATGACAATGCCTAATGAATAAAAATAATTACCTGAATTGCCTGCTACACGTTAAAGAACGTTATGCAGAGGCTGCATAAACACTTTTCAGTGATTATTCCTTAAAAACATAAAAGCTACTCGATTTAGTTCACCAGTTCAGGTGGAAATGAGTTTTGAAGGCACACCGGAAGACAGGTAAGCTTGTATTGGTTAGTTGAGCAAATTAGTAGACTTCTTTAGAAGTCATTTGCAACTGCATTTAGAGTTAAAAAGTTATTCATTTAAATTAAATGAACTTCTCAACTCTGTAAGCATTTTGGTTATTCTAATGAGGTTTAAAGTACAGGCGCTATGAATTTGAATGAGAACCACATTTAACTTTATGTGAATACATTGTTGTATATAATATATCTTTACCAAAAAATAAAAATAAAAAACTAATAATTATAGGGATATGATGTTTTTTTACATCACTCAAAATATTTCATTGCTGACAGCTCTCAGTATCTGTCTTCCTGACAGTAACAAACATTTGCATCACATGTGCTAAGAGCTGTAGGAACTTGTTTTCTTGAATGTAGTTATTCTGTGTTTGTTCCAGGTTTATCAGTTCTCTGGTCATGTACAGTATCAGACACAGAACAGCTGGTCCAAGCATAAGGATGCTGGAGTTCAGGGGTCCTTACGGACTTCCTGCTTTCATGTGTGGTGGGTGAATCCCGGTGCATATGCCCACCACCTCCCCTCTGCCTCATTTACAGTGCAAGTCTCCCATGGACAAAATGTAAATTAAAAATACATTGGATGTTTCGAATGGCATTTCAAGAACTCTGTACCCAGGGGGAATCTATCTTGATTTCATTTCTGAAGATTTCATTCAGGCTTCTCATAAAATTAATTTAATTCAAAGGAAGGGCATGGCAAGGGCATGAGTCATTGTCCAGAATGAGGAATGCAGAACAGGGTGTGATATATATTATATAGATATATATATATATATATAGATATATACAGTGGGTACGGAAACTATTCAGACCCCCTTAAAATTTTCACTCTTTGTTCTATTGCAGCAATTTGCTAAAATCATTTAAGTTAATTTTGTTTTCCTCATTAATGTACACACAGCACCCCATAGTGACAGAAAAACACAGAATTGTTGAAATTTTTGCCGAAACATTATTAAAAAAGAAAAACTGAAATATCACATGGTCCAAAAATATTCAGACCCTTTGCTGTGACACTCATATATTTAACTCAGGTGCTGTCCATTTCTTCTGATCATCCTTGAGATGGTTCTACACCTTCATTTGAGTCCAGCTGTGTTTGATTATACTGATTGGACTTGATTAGGAAAGCACACACCTGTCTATATAAGACCTTAAAGCTCACAGTGCATGTCAGAGCAAATGAGAATCATGAGGTCAAAGGAACTGCCTGAAGAGCTCAGAGACATAATTGTGACAAGGCACAGATCTGGCCAAAGTTACAAAAAAATTCTGCTGCACTTAAGGTTCCTAAGAGCACAGTGGCCTCCATAATTTTTAAATGGAAGACGTTTGGGACGACAGAACCCTTCCTAGAGCTGGCCGTCCGGCCAAACTGAACTATCGGGGGAGAAGAGCCTTGGTGAGAGAGGTAAAGAAGAACCCAAAGATCACTGTGGCTGAGCTCCAGAGATGCAGTCGGGAGATGGGAGAAAGTTTTAGAAAGTCAACCATCACTGCAGCCCTCAACCAGTCGGGGCTTTATGGCAGAGGGCCGACGGAAGCATTCCTCAGTGCAAGAACATGAAAGCCCGCAGGAGTTGCTCTAAAAACACCTGAAGGACTCAAGATGGTGAGAAATAAGCTCTCTGGTCTGATGAGACCAAGATAGAACTTTGTGGCCTTAATTCTAAGCAGTATGTGTAGAGAAAACCAGGCACTGCTCATCACCTGTCCAATACAGTCCCAACAGTGAAGCATGGTGGTGGCAGCATCATGCTGTGGGGGTGTTTTTCAGCTGCAGGGACAGGACGACTGGTTGCAATCGAGGGAAAGATGAATGCAGCCAAGTACAGGGATATCCTGGACAAAAAACCTTCTCCAGATATGTGCTCAGGACCTCAGACTGGGCCGAAGGTTTACCATCCAACAAGACAATGACCCTAAGCACAAAAAAATAACGAAGGAGTGGCTTCACAAAAACTCTGTGACTTTTCTTGAATGGCCCAGCCAGAGCCCTAACTTAAACCCAATTGAGCATCTCTGGAGAGACCTAAAAAGGCTGTCCACCAACGTTTACCATCCAACCTGACAGAACTGGAGAGGATCTGCAAGGAGGAATGGCAGAGGATCCCCAAATCCAGGTGTGAAAAACTTGTTGCATCTTTCCCAAAAAGACGCATGGCTGTATTAGAACAAAAGGGTGCTTCTACTAAATACTGAACAAAGGGTCTGAATACTTAGGACCATGTGACTATTTCAGTTTTTATTTTTAATAAATCTGCAAAATGGCAACATCGGTGTTTTTCTGTCATTTCTTTTTTTTTTTTTTTTTTTTTTTTTTTTTTTTTTTGGAAAAAAAATTAACCTTAAATGATTTTAGCAAAGGGCTGCAATATAAAAAAGAGTGAAAAAATTAAGGGGGTCTGAATACTTTACGTACCCACTGTATATATTATATATATAATATTAGATATATATATATATTTTCATGTTTGAAACTTCACAGTAATGTAATCCTGATCTATTTTAGTGAGCAGTGGTTTAAATTCCTTGGAAAAATGGTGTATTATTTTGGGGAATTTGCTACAGAATACCACTGAAACGTAATTTACTTTTACTCAACTACATTTACGGAAAATAAATACTTTTAATAACTAAATTGCATTTAGATTTTCAAAGTAAAAAGAACATTTCAGTCATCATATACTGTATATATCAGGGGTGCGGTGTATAATGAGCGCACAAAGAAGAAGATGAACGGAAACAGTCTTTAATTAATCCACAAAGAAGGTATCCACAGAAGGCAGGCAGGTAACAAACACACAACTCAACTTTAACACTGGACGAGGGAACACAGGACAGACTAGGAACTAAATACACAGGCAAACGAGGATAATTAACAAGACACAGGTGAACTGAATTACACAGACATGGGGGAAAACTAAGTCACGGAGCACTTGGGAAGAAAACACAACAAACAGTCCTGGGGTGTGACAGTATATATGCATTTTTACATATATAATTTTTATATACACTACTGTTCAAAAGTTTGGGGTTAGTAAGAGTTTTTAAGGGTTTTAAAAATAGTCTCTTGTGCTCAACATGGCTCCATTATTTGATTAAAAATATGGTTCTCTCAAAGATGGTTCTGACAAGTCTGGAAAAGAAGGAGAAAGAGAACGAACAAAATTGCATATGTAGCGTCTCGACCAATCTGACACACTAATTTTTATTTGATTTAACAAATCAATTATTCATTAGATTAACAAATCGTCAAAGTCCCCTCACTCAATAAACTGGATGCCAGAATTTCTGCAAAACACCAGGCCCCCTGATCCCCATGACAACTAATAATGATATCACTGGTTTTATGACCCCCAGGAATGTGAGTAGGATAACCCACACTTTGTCCCCATAGAATAGGCAGAGCAGAAATTGAATTTTCTACTAATTAATTAATAGGAAAACCTTACTTTGAATGAACACACATATCCTTCAGGACATTGTGTATATTATTGCTGTTTTGTATTAATCTGTTGTAGTATAGACTATTTTTATTCATGCTTACGATAAACCACTCATTCATATAACCTTACAAATACCGTGTTTAGTATCTATGAATATTCTGATGATCTAAACAAGATTGTATATTATATGTTGATACATAGGCAATATATTAGTGTCCTGCGAATCTTTAGTAATTTCGATTCAAGTTTCACAGATATTAAGTTCCAGTTTTCCACACAAAGGGTCGTAAACCCTCCAGCAAGTGCCACCTCCCGCTCGGAAATTCCATTTTGCTCATTGGACTAGCCCATCTTGAAAGGCGGGGATCTTTTCCGACCTTAAAGGCCACACTCCAGAGACCCGCCCCAGTCAGTGGTTCGGTCAGAAGCAAAGATGAAGATGTGAGAAAAACGCTGCAGGATACCAAAGCATGGTGCCAGGCCTTTCGGCCTTGACTTTTCCATTCTTCAAGTTACTCTGACGCAAACTGGTTCGTTCTCATCAACCAACTTCAGCAAGATATTGGGCCTTAAGATTGCATCAGGAATCTTTTTCAGACGGACTCGCAAGTATCAAACTTAGTCGATTTAATTGATGCATTAACCCTCTTAGCGCCAAAGTCGCAAAATTGCGACAAGACGTCATACTTAATCAAATAGACTGTAGTTCCTAATATGGTGTAATATCTCATTTGTATTCCCTACCACTAGATGGCAGACAAGTAGTACTTTGATTCTAGACCAAAATTACATCACATTCCTATTCAAAGTGTTCGAGGAAATAACATAGCAAGTGAGCTTTCGTGTCATTGATGCAGAAGCAGTTCAGCTCATAGCGTGCGAGTAAATTGTGAGATTTATGAGAGAAAATCGCCAAATGGCTAATAAAAATTTGTACCGTGAAGATGTGTTGCAAATGCTATTTGCCGATTCTGACTCTGAAGGGGAATATTTGCCTTTTGGAAATGACGATCGGTCATCTAATAACCGCGCTTCTCCCGGTACATCTTTGCAGCGCAGTGGTGCCGCCGTACAAGGCGCGAGTGTTCTCAAAGCACAACCGAGTGATGATTTCGACCCTTTGCCCAACGGGGATGGGGGTGGCAGGGGAATATCTATTATTTCCAGAATATTACTGATGAACAGATCAAAAAAGTAGGATACTGTTCACATGCGTTGTACTACTATATAGTATAGTAGTATAGTAATAATTTAGTACTTTCTCCTGTTTTATTGTTGGGTTCCTCTTTTCTGATAATTTGGAATGAGGATAAAAAGAAAAAAAAAGACATGCAAATAAGTTCAAACAACCATTCAATATCTATTATTTCCTGAATATTACTGATGAACAGATCAAAAAGTAGGCTACTGTTCACAAGCGTTTTACTAGTATAATAATATAGTAATAATTTAGTACTTTCTCCTGTTTATTGTTGGTTTCCTTTTTTCTGATCATAGGATAAAAAGAAAAAAACATGCAAATAAGTTAAAACATCAATTCAATATCTATTATTTCCTGAATATTATGACATTCAGGAGGGCCGCCCCCTGATGACGTCATACTATGCAAATTAGATGATAATATTTACACCCCACATAAACTTTCAGTCATGCCCAACATTTTTCTAATTTACATTAGATCTCTATCTTTAAGCCCTTTCAAGCTACAAGCTTTTGAAATCTTGATGTCAAAATCCAGCATTTTTCCAAAAAAACCCTGGCGCCTAAAGGGTTAAGCTGTTGTGGTGTTCATTCAAATCCCTGCAAACAAGCCTGCACCGGCCCTTTACGGGCCCACTTAGGGCTAGCCTAAGGGCCCCCAGCGGGCTGCCAGCGCAGGGCCTCTGAGATTTTGCTCATTGACAAAACGTTGGCCCCTTAGTGCTGGCCCTGCATGGGCAGACCTCACTTAGGGTGTACTCACACTAGACGTTTTGAACCGTGCCAGAGCACATTTGACCCCCAAAGCAGAGCTTGGGCGTGCGGTTAGTTAGACGGCCCTGGCCCGGTTGAAAGAGGTGGGCCAGGGCACGGTTCGGTTGGGCTTGGGCGTGGTACGCATGCAGTGTGAGCGCTAACCGCGCCGGAGCACAGAACAGATACTATTTTGTGTGCGCTACTGTCAACATTACGATCGCAAACATATTCTATTACTACTACTACACTACACTTTTCAATTAATTTAATTCAATCAGGTATATTTAGGTTTATAATGGCTCTGGTTCTTATGTTATTGATGAGCAGGAAATGTAGTTTGTGAGTAAAGCTGTAAATTATTTAATTAACGTCAGCTGCCTCCATGATAATTTTCTGATACATACAAGTGAAAGTCAATGCACGGCATACATTATAAATTAATTATTATTAATTATTCGGCAGAATATTAGTGAAAGTGGTTTCCTCCGTCATCTCATACATGACATAAGCGTGCTCCGGCTCGGAATGTTTAGTGCAAGTGTGAGTGCAGGCCAGCGGGGGAGTGGGGAGAACGTGGGGAGAATCACGCTCTAGGCTCGGTCAAGCAACGTGCTATTTTGAGTACCCCTATAGCCCAACTATTAATCTACAACAGGGTTGCCCAACCTGGTCCTGATCAACACACCTGAACCAACTAATTAGGATATGAAGGAGCACTTGATAATTACAGACAAGTGTGTTTGATCAGGGTTGGAACTGAAATCTGCAGGAAGGTCGATACTCAGGAACCGGAGGCACCTTGATCTACAACAAACAGCTGTTTCACTTTAAATATTTTCAGCGAAACTTAAGTCTTTGGAAAAAAACAGTATAATATCTGCAAATAATGGAATGCAGTCACACCAAACTAATGGCTATATGTCAAAAATGTCATAGTCAAAGGGATTTCAAATCAAGGATTTATTAAATACAAAATAGGAAAACATTAAATTCAGTTTAATACAGCTACATATAGGCAAAAATATAAATACACAAAAGTGCAAACAAAGCAATGTAAGATTGTAGGATTTCGTCATGTGAAATTTGATGTTTGTGAAAGTCTAAGCTGTAGTGCATCAATGTCCAAACACTGTCCATAGCTAAGGTTGACTGATAGCAAATTAATAATCCAACATCTTGTAATGAAAACAAGCCACAGCTCTCAAACACCAGACTCTTCCTAACCAGGAACAATCAAAAATAGTTCAGACTATGGTCTCACGTCGAAAAGAAATTTAAATCCATATTCAAACTGGACCAGTATGTGGTGTCCTCACCAATAAAGAGTCCTTCTAAATTGCATACAAATACACTGTCTTAAACTCTTAGAATCAATCCAAACATAGGCCATATATACATGTACCATCTCTGCAAAAAAACATCAGCAATGTACACTTTTAATAGAAAAAAAAAACTTTTGAAACGCTGCTCGGGCATGCAAGTGCAAATACTATCTCTTTGAATGGGGAATCATCAAATTCTCCAAAACTGTTCACCAAACTTACAATTAAATTTCATATTTGAAATAACCAATGAAATCTGACAACAACTGTAAAATGTAATGTAAATGTTGTTTATTTTGCTCAAATACCATTAAAAAAAGCTTATTTCTCAAGCTAGACCAGCCAGTGCGCATGCACAGCCCTGAGCGCACGTCTCTGAACACTGACTGTTTCTATAGCAACCAGGACTTCTAACAGCAGCTGCAGTGACACACTGACTTTACCGATTAGCGATTGGCTCTTTTCCTCAGAAGGCGTGGCTTCGTTCGATAGGGCGGCCATATTGAGCATTGCATTTTTCCCCCATTTAAAACTATACGAGTGACATGTCTTGGGTATTCTATAGTCTTTGGTTCTTGTTAGCAATGGTTACCTCCAAAGAAACACGTCCAGCCATCATCGCTTTGCATTAAAATGGCCTCACATGCAAGGAAATTTTTACAAAGAATATTGCACCTGAAAGAAACATTCACCGGATCATCAAGAACTTCAAGGAGAAAGGTTCGACTGCAGTGAAGAAGTCTTAAGGATGTCCCAGAGTGTCCAGCAAGCACCAAGACGTCTCCACCCGAGGAGTCCGCTACAGAATCGTGTCACCACCAGTGCAAAGCTTGCTCAGGAATGGCAGCAGGTTGGTGTGAGAGCAACTGCACACACAGTGAGGCCAAGACTTTTGGACAACGGCCTGGTGTCAAGAAGGGCAGCAATGAAGCCACTTCTCTCCAAAAAAAACGTCAAGGACAGACCGAAATTTTACAGGGAGTACAAGGATTGGACAGCAGAAAACTTATTTTCTCTGATGAAGCTCCCTTCAGACTGTTTGGGACATCTGGAAAATCAATTATTCAGAGAAGAAAAGGTGAACACTACCATGAGTCCTGTGTTGTGCCAACAGTGAAGCATCCTGAGACCATCCATGTGTGGGGTTGCTTTTCAACCAAGGATGAGGCTCTCTCAAAATTCTGCCCAAAAACACTGCCATGAATAAAGAATGGTATCAAAACGTCCTGCAAGAGCGAATTCTTCCAACCATCTATGAGCAATTTGGTGATGATACATGCATTTTCCAGCATGATGGAGCACCATGTCACAAAGCAAGAGTTATAAAGAAGTGGCTTGAAGATCATTACATTGAAATTTTTGGATCTGTGGCCAGGCAACTCCACGGATCTAAATCCCATAGAGAACCTGTGGTCAGTCCTCAAAAGGCGAGTGGACAAGCAGAAGCCCACAAATTGTGATCAACTCTGAGAACTAATAAGGCAAGAATGGATTGCCATCAGTCAGGATTTGGCCCAGAAGCTAATATCCAGCATGCCAAAGCGAATTGCAGAGGTTATGAAGAACAAAGAACTGTAAATATTGACTCCTTATATTTTTTTCCAATAAAAGCCTTTAAAACTTATATACTTATCATTGTTTTTCAGTAAACCATAGAAACATGTGGAAACATAATCTACAAATACTGAAGCAGCAAACTTTGCAAAACACAAAATTTATGTTACTGCCAAAACTTTTGGCCATGACTGTATGTAATACCACGTTTCATTGTACTGTTTAATTACCTCCAACTCTTTCTGCAGTATTGACAGTCCTCGTTGTCCACGTCTTCCAAGCCATTGTTTCTGCCATATTCTCTTTTGTCATAGTTTCTTCTTTCTTTCGTATAAAATGAATGCACAGACCAATTGAAGGGACAGTTGATCGTCCATGCTTGAAGATACGGCCTATAATCGCTATAATTTCTCGCGAGAATTTATGTGAGAAAACGTATTTTCACTGATGGTCGGGAATGCCTCTTCACTGAATGTTTTGTAGTGTGTGCACCTCGTTAGCATTGTGTTGTGTAGCAGGCCTATGCGCACAGCTATGACGAGAAGACGACAGATGAGAATAAATCTTGTTGCGTAGTGTGAGCAACACAGTGATTCAGCTAGTCTTTCAATCATGTAGTGTGAGCTTGCCATAAATCACATGCAGAATTTTCCCCTCCCATTGGCGCTTTTATGGAATTGCGCTCTAACGATAATTTGCCATTTAGTAACTCTGGTCCTTGACTCAAGTACAAACACGGTCAGTGTTCAGTCTATAAACAACAGTAGAAAAAAGTAAAACAACTATAAAAACATCTGCTACTGAATTTAATGTGGTATAATTGCATTTGTCAGGTTTCCGAAATTTGGTTTTAGTAAACATCTGGCATGTCTAATAGAATCTAATATAGTGAGAAAATGATCAAGAGAAGATTAAACAAGTTGCTTTGCAATTAAAAAAGGTCAATTGTCTTCTAATTTAATCCATTCAAAAGATAAATGTTATATATATACTGTATATATATATTATATGAGATATATATATATATATATATATATATATATGTCACTGTGATTAATTTGACAGACATTATTTGTTGCCAATTGGCTTACAGTTAATTTCAACAGCTGGAGATTTTACAGATTGTGCATTCCTTTGGCGTTCTTCCCTAGACCATGCTCTAGTTGTGCTACCGGAATTCTTTCTTTTTTTTAAAGTTTGTGAATAAATGTGGAAACTACTTTACATATTAGCTTGAGTAAACGTTTGACACTGTACTCAAACTTCAACTTTATATATATACTGTATACATATACTGTATATATATATATTTGTTTTAAATTCAGGCCAAAACTAATGGACAGTTAATTTTTACATATTTAATGTTAATAAATTAGTTAATAAATGAATGTGGCCTTCACTGTTCTGCATCAGAGGGGAGAATATGAGGAAGGATCTTGACCTGTCTATATTCAGCAGTGTCACTTTCACATTTCACATGATTTTATTGCACTGAATCACCTGCTAGGTTAGTTAATGACCTTGCGAGGAGGTGTGGAGCTAATCTCAGATCAGTTTCGCAGAAAAACAATGTGTGTGTTCTGATCTCTTCATAAGTAACTCATGCTCTGACCTTGAGAAAGGTTGTTGATGTGTCAGTCAGCCGCGGAATCTCTTTCATCCTCAACTGTTCTCCATTAATTTGTAGACCACATAGCAGAGAACTACACAGGCATATGTATCTTATATTCTGCGTGTGAAGTTCTCATCTGTGAATAATGAGTGAGAAGCATGTGCTGGGTCATAAACACCCCCATCTTCACTGCTACTGACAAAGAACACTACCATTATTATTTTTTTTATTATGGGATCTTAATGGAAAAGGGTTTTTATGTTAAGTTTAAATGGGCTTAAATGTGCACTTTTTACAACTGTGAGATTTTCCAGTTACTTTTTGCTACTCTGACCAATATGATAAGTGATAGATCTGGGGTTTGAGGCTTCAGCAACGTGATTTATCTGTGATTTAGGGCTTAAGGTCAGGATTAGGGTGAGAATATTGATCCAGAAACATGCCCTTCTTGGTTAAGTCACAAAGCATGGCACAAACACACTGCAGAGTCGGGTGAAGAACAAACACACATCTGCCAGTGACAGCTGAGCACTAAGGTCTCACAGCACCGATGCTTCAGCAGCCATGTGTACAGTATGTACACTTTCATTGGGGCTCAATAATTTGATGTTTACCTTTGCTGAGACACAAACTCTGCATTGCAGGAAGCTGCACTTGATTTTGACATAAATCAAGACCCATTCAATTTTTTTTATCTGGCTGAGGACCTGAAAACAGCACAACGTTTGGTTTTACAAATGACCAGTGTTATTGCATTTGGTATAAATTTAGAGCTGGTTCCTCTTGTGTTGTATCCATTTTAAAAAGCAGAGCCAGGGTATATATAGGTTAGAATAGAATAAAATCGAGATATGTTTTTTTCTCTTTTTCTCCTTGCCAAATTCCTTAGGATATTATACAGTGAACTTCTTACCTGTACAAATCAAAAGTAAAAATCAGTACAAAGAAGAAAAAAAAAACTTTGAACAAAGGAGGTAATATTTTACTAAACTAAACTAAACTACTAGCCAAATAATGTACATTCATTTATTGAAGGCATTTTTAGTCAAGCGAAAAACCTCACTTGCTGCAGGCAATGCTTGAATACACCAATGTTGGTGTTCTGCAAGTATTTTATTATTTATTATCATTAATAATTAAGTCGAAATATTAGAGGCTGTGCCTGAAGAACTGAAATAAACATGATGTGTCTAATATCAGCATCAGCTAACCAAGTACACACAATATATTTCTACACAACATGTAATATCAAAAAATGTAATAAGATTTCTAACATTTATTCAAGTATTTACTCAAAACCTGAGGAGCTTCTAACTGTAATTCTTTGAATGAAATATGATGTAAGCAGGGTGCAACTGACACTCTGTTAGCTAAATGCATATGTTTGCTTATCTTGTAATGAGAGTTAATTTTACCTGCATTAGGATAGTGATGTGTCTTCCTTATATCTTAATGGGTTTATATCTCTCCGGTTTGAATTTAAAATGCTTTTAATGTTCTTCTGTACCAGAGTTTCCGGCTTCAGTTAAACCTGTACTATCGTTCTGGTATGTTCTGTCGGGAATTATCATAGTGCCAGTCCTCTTAAAATCACTGGATTTTGGGAGATCTAGTTTCTTTAGACACTTTTTAAAAGCCACAAATACTGACAGTAGAGTTTTACACAAGTAAAGGGTCTGATATGTAAAGGTAAAAATACATTTAATATGAATTTTCTCCCTCAGTAAGCAGGATGAATATGTTTCTTAGACTGTATGCCACAGAGCTGGGGGCTTTCAGAGTGCTGAAGCAGAGAGAGAGAGAGGGACAGAAGAATGGTCAGATGATGGGCTGCCTGTCTCTCTGTCTCATTGAATCAGGCGAGCATCTCAGTGCCCCACATGCATCCTCTCTTACAATGAGAGTTTCCACTGCAGAGATAAAACAGAAAGCTGAGAGAGCAGAGAGCTCCCAGGGCTTGCACTAACATGCATTACTCTCTCTAAATACACCAGCCACTTGCACAGAGACATAATGGAATGTAATGTCATTTTTATTCACCTCTGCTCATCTAGATAGTTTGGGGCAAGTTTAGTACCGAGGATATAATTTGTCCCATGGGTTATCAAAAAAGTGAATCACAGATTTAAATGCATTGAAAATCTAGAATTAAAAATCTAATTTAGAAAAATATAGTATATAAATTACGTTTTATAATTAAAAAATGTAAGATGAAGAAATGTAATGGAATGGATCTTGAATTCAAGTAAATTGTGACAGTCATGAGCCTTTTGGTACAGATGGGTCAGATGTTGTTTGTTCCACTGAAGCACATGATGCTTATTGGATCATTCTTAGATCAGGCTGAGAACTTGTGAATCAGGTTTTATACAAATTCATGCAATTTATGCAGATTGATTGCTGTGGTCATTAAAGTAAAAGAGAGGCAAACAAAATATTAAGAAATTCAAATTTCTGGCCTATTAATTTAATTTTCAAATATTTTTTCACTCAGACTGATGATGTTTATATAGTAAATTATGCATTGAATTTAAGTAAGCAAATTTAATATATGTAAATGTTACTTTGAAATGCACAGTTACTGTTGTAGGCTTTGTAATTATCAAAATATGTTTTCGGATTGGTGTAAAAATTGTGTTATTGTTAATTAAAACTATCAACAAATTAATTTATATTAATGGAAATAAAGCGAAATAAATATAAATATTAGGAGTAACCTAAAAAACTTAACATTAAGACAAGTGTAAGGTAAGTGAGGCTAAAAGTGAAACTGAATAAAAAATAAAGCTAAATACTGAAACTTAAATTAAAATAAAAAATAAAAATAAAAATAGAAACTAATTTTTATGAATATTATAGTAAACAACACTAGCGCAAAACAATACAGCTGAATAATTTTTCGGTAACACTTTATTTCGATAGTCCACTTTAGACATTCTATTAACAGTAAGTAACTTTGCAACTACATGTCAACTAGCAGTTAGTAGAGTTTTAGAATGTCTACTTAATATCTTCTAACACTTTCTTTCAACTTATTGTACTAACCCTAAACCTACCCAAAGTCTACTCTGAGAGTTAGTAGACATGTAGTTGCAAATGAATGAGAATTAGTTGACATGTAGTAACAAAGTTACTTATAGTTAATAGAATGTCTAAAATGGACTATCGAAATAAAGTGTAACCAATTTTTCCTTTAGTTTTTGTACCCTCAACATCTTAAAATAATGATTAAATAGGAAAAAAAGAAAACAACAACAAAAACAATTACCAATATCCAGTAGGGTTTATGAACTAAAAAAGTTCATATTTAAAGTGAATTCAACTGATAATCTCTAGACTTTGAGGAACTCTTTATGTCATCCATATAAAACCAAAGAAGGACTCTATAAAGAGTTGCATTGCACTCTCATCCCAGCCTTAAAGTCTGTCTTGTTTAAGCTTTTGACAGACACGTTTAAAAGTTGCATTAGTACTGGTCTAATTTATGCTGTTCATTTGCGTAACCTTGCAATTGAATCACTCTGAATCACAGTTCCTCTGGTCAAGGTGGTTGATCATGCAGGTTTTGGTTTATCTAGTGGCATCACCAGCCTCCAGGTCTTTTCTTAAGAGAATGCCTTGTGTGGAAAGCACAAGTGTCTCCCCTTGACTTGTTTCTCTTTGTCATTGCGAGGCGCTGAGCCACTATTGGAGGTGCTGATTTGCTCTGACAGGCTGAGCAACATGCTGACATCACACCTGCCGAGGCAGCTGAGGGTCAGTTGTGTGGATCGACGACCAGCTATCATTCTGAGGATCTGAATGGGACTGTCCAGCACAGACCTCTGGTTAAGAACACGTTTCACAGTCTGTCACGCTGCTCTTTAATCAGCTGTGCTTAGTATTTGTCAACAGAGCTAACGAGTCATGGGTTTAAGAGTAGATTGGTGAATTAATACATGATTAGTGACACAAATAACAGGATAACGATGAATTCAAAGGATTAAGGTCTGCCAGTCAGCTCATCAGGGTATGTCAGATCTAAAAAAAAAAAAAATGGCAAAAATTGCTGTATTATGCATGCCAAGCCAGTAGTTGACGATGTGTCTTAGACTGAACACATAATACACATGCGTATGATGTCAGCATTTTCACAAATTCACGTTTTTGTAATTTACATAGAAATGATAACAGTATCAAATCCCACTTTGAAAAGTTTGCGTTTTCAAGCTCCCAAATGTAAATGAATGGCCAACACGCATAAAAAGTTTTCAGTTTTTAGTTGAAAACAGTGTTGTATAAACGCTTCCTCTGTCAATATTTTAATTTTTTTTTTTCTAGTGAAGGGTTTGGGATTGTGCAGCACATTATCAGCCAGTCAGTTGTCATGATGTCATTTCCTGCAACTCCAAAGTGAGTTCAGTCAGAGATGTGCATCCTCGTTTCCTTTCCTCGCTACCTTTCCTTGCATCTTAGCTCCACCCCCCTTAGGATACGAGGGAAGGATGCAAGGAAAGGAAATGAGGACGGAGGAATCAAAGGATGAACATTGGAATATTCTTGACTCGTCACTCCAAAGCGTCATCAGCTGCGCTAAAAGGATCTGCCCTTATGTTGTTAAAGTTCGTTATTTGAGGCATTCATAATAAATATTAATAAAGCAAGATGCCCTGTTGAAATATATGACATGGTTTATTTAAACTGCAAAGGTAAAATATAAATGTAAATTATTACGACAGGGCATCTTGCTTTATTAATATTTATTATGAATGTCTTAAATAACGAACTGTAACTGTAAACTGTAAACAATGTTTAGTTGATAAAACACTTCCGCAAAGGATACACCTGTGTATCCTTGCTCATGACTCCTCAGGAAGCCTCCTCACTCCTCGATCCAGCTCCTGTGGGCAATTAGAGAACTGAGATGTCCTACAAGATGGCTGAGCTCGATTGGTTTCCGGATCATAGGATGGAGGACGGAGGAGCGAGGAAGGGAGAAACGAGGAGGGATATTGAGAAGCACTCAACATCTTACTAGAGTCGAAATGAGAGGGTCTGTATTACTTATGCGATGGAAATATTTTATGTAATGGCCTAAGTATGCAGACTAAAAATGCTCAGATCAAAGACCGTGTCCCTATGATTAAATAATCTATACTTACCCAAAAAGTGCTTAAAACAGTAGAACTAACAGTGATATGACAAACCAATGACCAGATCAGTATAACTAATTACAGTGAAGAAGACTTGAGTGACATAGATTTTTTTACTCAACTACAAGGTATAAATGTGCATTTTCTGTTCAGGGAGTCTCTCTTGGTTATTGTGACCAGTGGGAAAACTTTCAGAAAACTTTCATTCCTGCAAAGAGCAACTTGGGAGTGGTGCCTGGTATATGCTGCGCAGCTGATGAATTGAAGTACTAAAGATTCTATGCTCAAAAGACCACTGCAAAGACAGTGATAGTGTTGGAAGACTATAGAGCCGTCCTCGGGCTGAGGTAACAGCGTTCAGCTGAGAAGGGCGGTGAGAGTGTATAGATGCTAAAGACCTGTGTGCTTATGTGTGATTGAGGTAGTGATAGCTTCTTGACGGGACGCCATCACCATACTTCAGGGAAGTATTGGATTATATTGTAAGTATTCGAGGAATTCAGGGAATTAGCTCGATACTGTAGTTCTTTGGATTTGGAAGCTGAATCCCACCTGTCGCAAAAAGTCAGTGACTTCTCTTATAAAACGGCATTTTTTTTCATGGTAAACTCTAAAAATAGTTAAATCCAAAAGTATAGTTTAGTGTAAATTTTTTTGAAGATGAGCAGATAGGCTGTCGATTCATTAAATGAAAAGCCGTTTTCTCTAAAAAGCTGTTTATTCAGCGTAGTGAAGCCTCTCCTCCATTGAAATCCATAAAAAAAAGGCCTCTGGTCTCCTTTCCCACCTACTGCCAGACCAGAAGTGTTAGCTTTAGATGTTACACTTTTATGGCTAATGGTTGCAGGCTTGCCTTCTAGTGGCTTTGGTTTAGTTTCATCATTAGATTTCATTCTTGCACATTTGAGACTTTTATATAACTGTCATATACCGTATATAATACCATTCAACTTTTTGAAGGAAGTTTGTCCTTGTGTTCACCAAAGTGGCAAAAACAATAATAAAGGGGGCAAAAGAACTGAAAGTGATAATAGTAAATATTTCTAAGTTTGAGGTGATGTGCTGATGTGAGCCATTTGAATGCATAGGAAGTAGTGCCATGCAAGCCAGTGACACTCATGCGAAGAGCTACACGAAGATGAAACTTCAGGTAAATATCTTCATAACATGTCTGTTAGAATGCAATGCTGCACAAGGAGGATTATTTGATGAACAGAGGGCTTGAATACAGCATTTATCTGAAAGAGAATTAGTCATTTTATTTTTTTCAATCAATTCCCTGAATCATATGTGAATAAAAGAGCCAAGTTCAAACAGAAACAAAAACAAAAACATTTCCAGACATTTAGTGTATTTTATCAGATTTATCATATACCGACTTCTAGCCTTTTAAGACAAAGTATTAGACTTTCTTTGTAGAACTAAAGAAGAAAATACTTTGCAATGTCATGTCAGAAATAGGTGAACAATTATTGAATGTTGTAATTTTAATGCTTAATTGAATTTCCATCAAAAACATACTTGTGCTTCTGGAACTATGATGTGTCCTTTATGCTGTAGTTTTACGGCAAGACTTTAAGAATGAGGGATTTTAATCATAATTGCATGTCATGTTTTATGACATTATCTATGTACTATAAAAGACATATTTGAGTATTCAACTGATGGACTAATCATTCTGTGTGCGATAACAGTAGTTCCCCCTTATTAATCTTCACATGACCGTGAAATATTGACATTTCAATGTCAACAGACCTCTGGTCTGCCTATAAAAGGTTTTTAGATTGAATTTCATCAGCGGCAAAAGGAATTCTTCTGTGTTTAAGGATGATGTTCGATGCCACAGTGTTTTAGCATCTTCAGTGCCGGGAAGAAAAACATATTTATCTAATGTGAACTGCCTCTGTCTGAGCTCACATGCACAATGAAGTGTAGCCCTCAGGACACGACACCTCTCACATGTTATTATAACCAACCTGATGCTGAGCCCTCTCCATTTTTAGATACTTAACAGCACTCTCAATCCAGCTTAGAGGAGAGTTCTCTTCATTATCATCAGGTCAGACCTACACATGCTCTTGTATGACAGATAATGTTAAAGTTATAATCTTTATCTATTTATATATTTACTAAAATATTATCGTTCCAGTTCTTGAATTTGATTGGTCAAGCTACGTTCCAATAGTGATATAAAGACCAACAGCACAGTGACTGTTGCAGTACTTCATGTTTGCATGCTCCAGACAGACTGGCTGTATCCAAAATTGCTCCTCGTTCACTATTCCTTGTTATTCCGTTGATTTAGTCCACTGGATGAGTGAATGATAATGGGTGAGCAAATATGGACACTTAGTGCACCAGAAGTGGCATCTACCGGTGAGAGGCAGGAATTCATGTGGCATGATGTGTCTTTTCAAGCTGCTAGCCATTCAATGTACATCGTTGTGCACTCATTATTGAGGTGTGTTATGGGATTGAATGAGTGCACTGGATAATGTCTGTGGTTTCGGACACCACTATAAATGGCTGTCCCCTTAAAAAGTCCACTACATAAGGGTATAGGCCAGGGGGTGATTTCGGACACAGTGACTGTCTTTATGATTGAGTCATTGAATCATTTGCTCAATCGATTTGTTCAAAAACACGGATTCATTCAGTAATGGAACTAGTAGGTGTGTCCCTTTGCATATTATGCACTATTCTATGCCATTTTGTTGCGTAAATAGTTTGAGTAATGTGTTCACATTGAAAATTCCAGGAAAAAAATTGTACTTCAAATTCCCAGATGATGCACTTTATTAGCTCAAACAATAAAACAAACGAAGTGTGGAATGTTGGACACTTCATGCACTGTTGCAGCTTGCCTTATGTAGCTGAAGCGGAGTGACTGTCAGTACATAATGTATGGTGTAAGTGCAAAGTGTATAGTTTATCATTTGAGACATTTGGGCCTGTTCACACCAAGACCTCTAACTATAAAGACGACTATATTAGCGTCCAAATTAATGTATGATTATGTTTTGTTAATTATAAGGTCACTTGCAGGTTGTTTGTCTGACGCTTTAACAATCATAGCCTGTCAAGCACGCCCCCCTTCCTGCTCTCGTCTGTAGTGGGTGTTCGAGAAAGTAGTACCGTAGCCAATGACGGTTCAATGACAGTTGTTTATGTCTATGGCCTGCTTTGAGCGTACATAGTGTGGAGGCGCGGTGAGCTTTACCTGTGGCGGGCCGGTCAACTCTAACAGAATTAGAATGATTATTAGATCTTTATAGTTATACATCCTTGGTGTTGAATGATCTTTGAGTGTGTTGCTTCAAGAGAGCAACCATACATTTCTGTTGTGTGTGGAATTTCCTTTCTTTTTTTATATTTGTATTCTTCGTTCATCTTGATTCATTCATATATATATATATATATAGATATATAAGAAAGAGATTGTATTCATAGATATCAAACTAAAGTATTTTTGTATGAGCACTATGATCCATCCGAGCATCTGTTTGTTGAGTGCCAGCATCCAGGCCCTGCTTTTGGTTGTGGCATTAGTATGGTGGTACTCGCCTGTGGTCTGGGCAGCCTCTGTAAAAGAGGACACAAAAAGAACTTCTAGTTCCATCAGAGGGATCTCATCCAGATGGATGAGGAAGTTCCCATGGTATCACCATGGCAATGACATTAGATGACAGCAAAGTATGAAGTAAACTGATTAAAATATGTAATCTATATCGCTGAGAATAATAATGAACAATTATCTTAGATACTGAAGACTTTCAGGTCAATGTAACAAAACGGGCAAAGATTAAAATGTGAGAAGAGCAGAAGGTGAAAAGCAATAATGAAAACATAATGATAATATTTCATAATTAAAGTCCTGATAAGAATCATATGCCTGGGACCTTTACATGCTGCGTTATTTGAACATATTCACACACACGTATGATACCCCACCTTGCCCAAAAAAATTGACATTTGAATTAAGCAAATACTTTAAGTCTAGGACTGAATCATTATTGCAGTAATTAAGCCAAAGTTCTGGCATGAAACTCCAGATGGCGCTGTCTGATATGTCTAACTCAATCTGACCTAATGACATCATTATCAGATGACGAAGATGATTGTTCTTTTTGTATCAGCAGCCAATGAGCTTGCTGCTCAGCATTCAAATACTTGGCTAGTGCTTGCTGTAACAGTTGCAGTGTGCTTCAGAAACCCTCCACCTTCCCCAGCTCCACCTGTATAGATCTGCTACGGGGTGATTCATGCATACTATATATGGGGGTTATTTCATATATGCTATATGAGCAGCAGCATTGTTTCTTACATGCTTACAGCAGCATGTTGTGATGTATGGCAGTCGCAGGTGGTTCAACGCTCCCATTGTCAATCCAAGATCTCAGACAAAACTTAATGCAAATCTTGATGGAAATAAATGCTGTGATGTTTGTATGACATTGTTGAAACAATGTGGAAACAAAAGCACAATGTTATCAAATCACAGGAGTGTACACCTTCTTTTTTGGACCGGCAGTGTAAAGTCATCTTCAGCACATCCCAAAGACTTTCACTGGTTTTAAGGTCAGGACTCTGTAGTCGACAATCTTTAACAATTTGAGCTTGATGAATCTGAACATCATCATCTGGAATATAGACAAAGGTATGTTTTCCAACATGGTTGTTTTAGAAATAATAAGCTACATACTGCATCAGTTAGGGTTCAAAGAATTGTTACATACAACATGCCAGAAACATAATAATCACTGCAATAATGATTCAGTAACAAAATCTTAAGTATTTGCTATATTAATCCAGATGGAAACTTTTTTTTTTTTGGCCAGGCAGAGTATTTGTGTATAAACAAACATGGCTACTGATGTGGCCTTAACTGAGTCTTTTTCTAATCTAGACTGTTTACCAAAGGGTAAAACATGGCTTAAAGTCTGATCTGTCACATCATTTACTCATCTCTCTTATTATGTTCACTATGTATAACTTTCAAACACATACTGTATGCCATGAAGAGAATTTACCCTTCCTAAGCCCCCTTTAATTACATATTGGGTTGTTTCAAATAATCAAATAAAATGTCATATTATTGTAAACGCATGAGAGCACACAAAGCATAGTTTTGAAATTGCTATTTCATTTATTTAATATAAAAAGTCAACAATAACCCATTGTCCTTGTGAAAAAGTAGTTTTTGTCTGTTTTTTTCTTCCCCAACACAGACTGAAGACAGGCAGTCTTTACTGCAACCAGCCCTGCTCAGTTTAAATGCCATATACTACCATTCAAAGGTTTGGGTCTGTGATATTCATTCATTCATTCATTCATTCATTCATTCATTCATTTAAATAAATTAATATTTCTGTTAAAGATAATGTCTTTAACCTTAATGATTTGTAATGACATTTGTAATGTTAAAAATTTATATTTGAAATAAACACCATTCTTTTGAACTTTCTATTTATCAAAGAAACCAGAAAAAAATGTATCACAGTTTCCACAAAAAAATGTTTTCAACATTGATAATATGTTTCTGAAAGGATCATGTGACACTGAAGTAATAGCTGATGAAAATTCAGCTTTTCCCTGACAGGAAAATATTACATTGCAAAGTATATTTTATACTCTCTCTCTCTCTCTCTTCTCTCTCTCTCTATCTATCTCTCTCTCTCTCTCTCTCTCTCTCTCCCCCTCTCTCTCATGCACTGTGTAAGTACTCTGTGCAAGACCACAGGATCAGTGCTAATTACCACACATTAGCAGTAATTCACACAGCTGTCGGTGAGGCTGATAGGACACACATATTGAACTGTGTTAATACTCCTCCTGAATCCAGACAAGGAAAGTTATGCTAAATTCGACAACCTAGTTGGTTTTATCTGAAATGCAAGGTCAGAGCATCACGGAATGTAAAGCAAAGAAAATATATGATGGCATTATAGGACTAAATGTCAGCTTATTAAAGGAAACCCAGTAATAAATGCTTTTGCATGAGTTGGTGAGATTTTTCTTGTGGCCACACAGGTTATGTATTAGTTGCATAATATACATACCTCTTTAATTAATATTAAAGTATCTGTGTATTTGTTACATTTTCATATTTCTGATTTCTGACCCCTGTCATTTATACCTTTTATTTCTCATTCAGTTCTTGTTAAGGACAATGCAAATTTGGTCAAGATTCAAAAGTAAATTTAACATCTAAAACCTGTAGTTATGTACATTAAAAAAATATTGTATTTAATGCATAAAAATCATTCAAATTAATATTTTAAATCTGTAATACTTGTAACAGATATTACCTTTTTAATACAATTAAATGAGTATATATTTTTAATAAGTATATATTTTTTAAATGCTTAAATTAAATGTATGTTCTAATATATGCAGTATACAAACAGCTTCATTTTTGTGCTGTTGAGAAAAAAAGAAAATCATTTTACTAAATTATTTCAGTAAGGCAAGTGTTTTGGATCTCAGCTCATCTCTCCACAAATCAATTATCTGTTGATTAAAGAGCTTCGCAAAGACCTTTTTTGAGGAGATATCTAAAGTGCTTTGAGATGCGGCTCCAGGAAGCACCATCTTTGTTGTCAAGCTATGTGTAATGAACTGCTCTTGTGTTGTTTTTTCCAAATCTTCACATCAGATTCTCTCCAGTGCTTTGGGACTCATCTGTTGATGCAGCCACTTGTAGGTCAACTCTGGAAACAAAGATGGAGAGAACCCTTGAAAGAAGCACAACCCTGCCTTTAAATGCCAAATCTGACTGAAGCACAGCTAAAAATACATCTTGTGGTATATGATCGATGACTCAAGGAGCTATTTTACAACTTGATTTAGCCATTTGATTTGCTTCAGCTCACAGGGCTCTTTGCCATAAGCATAAAACAGCCATGAGACCATTCAGGATGTGGGGATGGATTGATAGTGAATCAATTACAGGCCATTTCATCCATTTATATCTATAGATAATATAGTGCTGTGTTAATTTAATTTACTCATGGCACAAGATATGTGATACGGAGAGACTGGGGCAACTTGTCACGCATTACTCTAATGAATATTCCTCAGGATCATACAGTATATATTTGAAAGTTAATTTGTGTATAGAGGTGTACCTTAAAGTCTAAAGTACCTTAAACGGTTACATTTTATTAAAATAATTATATTTAGTAAAATTAAATTGTAATAATAATAAATAGTAAATTACATTTGTTAGTATAATGCATATGACAACTTGCCCCCGACTTGACATTTATGAAAAATACCAATCCTGAGAACATCTTTTGGTTAAAACCTACCTTAGTCATATATTTGATTATGGTTATGTCTAATGGCTGTATGTGTAAGAACACTAAACTGTGTAAGTATGAGTATGTCTGCTGTGCTCTGTTGATTCCTCAGGCTGAAGTTCATCACTCCACTGAACACAGATGAGATGATGACGTCAACCTGGCCCCAGGAGGGAAATGCGGGACCTTGCAGCTGATTTGCTGGATTTCAGGTCTGTAATGTGAGTTTTTGTCACCCATTGGCTAGTGCTCAGGGCGAATGGGCGGGACCTTATGGTTGACTGGCTGGGCATACTGATTGATTAGACACTGTTACGCTTTTCTTTCCAATTGAGACTCTGGTCAACTCATCATCCACAGTCAGTGAGTCTGCTGTCAGAAACACAGCTTAAGAGTGACACCTCCCTAAATGCCTAATTAAATGCATTTTGAGATGCTGAATTTTGATAAGAATGTGAGTAAATTCAAGCAATTAGGAAGGCTTAATTGCCCTGCTGTGCTCATGAAAAAATAATATATATATTTGGAACCTTTGTGCAAATCATTATGGCCGCTCTGAAATTAATCTTCAGCATAAATTGAAGGACATCAAGAGAAGGGAAATATTATGCTGTAAAGTTACCATTTATAATTATAATTTTATTTATAAGACTAATTGATAAGACATTTTCTTTGTGATATAATCAGGATTAATGGCTATATGATCTAACACTTTAGAGGAGACTCATCTATGGAATTGCTTTATTTTTACTTAATCTGTGCATTTGCCTCCCTCTGTTGGATAAAAATTGTATTACAATTTTCAATTTTCTACAAGTTTAATGTAGAAAAAAAAATTATATTCCAAGAACTTCCCATTTAATTAAAACACCTATGTGCATATCTGCAGAATCAAAACATTGAAGGAAAATAAAGAAATGTACATTAAGAACAGTTAAAAAAATCGATTTAGTAAATTATTGTATTCAATTTATTTGTTTATTGTTAATCTAACACATTTATCTCTTTGCAATTATAACAGTTTGCCCTTAATGTATATTTATGAAGATATAAAACAGCATTTTGTTAGAAAAAAGAGAATTAAACAGGCTTCATACTAGCTTAAAGAAAAGGTGTGCTACAGAGGAAAACGTCTCTAGACTACGATTGTAACTATGGTTCCCAGAGGGAATGAGACAATGCATCAAAACACTATGGAAACACCTTCAGTGTGACTATGCTCGGAATCACGTGTGTAATCAGTCCAATGGATGGGCGAGACGTCACGGTGACGTAGCGACCAGGAAGCTTAAAAGCATGTGCGGTGGATACACCGGCAGCTTCTGGGAAATGAAAGAAGCGCTCGCAGGGATGCCGGAAGTATGCACAATGAAGAAGACGCGTCTCATATCCCTCGGAACTTAGGAACAATCTGTGACATGTGCTAACCTAGAGACGCCCCCCCCCCCCTCCAACATCTCCTCCCCCCCCTGCCCTTGGAACTCTAGCTGCGTCAAAACGCTATGGGAACGAGTATGCCCACGCCGCCAGACTTACAAATCCCTGCCTAGTGTGGAAGAGCACAGCTAAGGCGAGAGAAGTGAGCCAAGAGTGGCACAGAATGCATGTAAGAACCTGACAAAGTAAGCAGGGTGGACAGCCCGCAGTGTCCTAAAGGCCAACTTCTGGAGGAGTGAGCCTTGACGCTCAAGGGAGAGGGGAGATCAGTGGACTCAAAGCTATGGAATGGCATCCTAATCTACCACTTAGCATAAGCTTCTCTGGCCAGACGCCTCGGCCTTAGCGCACTGTGGAGGAACATGTTAACAGTCGGTCTACCCGAAGACCAACCACGGAGAGAGGCGTTGTAGGCAGCTAGGGCTGCCACGGAAACCTTCAATGTGGAGTGGGTCATCCCTGTGGAGAATCTGGCCTGCAGGAACTCCAGAACTTTACCAACTGTGCAGTTAACTGGGTCAAGCTGGCGGTTGCCGCATCAGAAGTGAAGGTTCACTTTAAGGAGTACAGTTTACTCGTGGAGGGAGCTCTAGACTGGAGAATGGTCTTAGCAACCTCAGTTGAGAGACCGGAACTTATGAGCTGTGCCCCCTCAGGGGCCACATTCACAGTTCCAAAACTCCGGGCGGGGGGAAGATCGTTGATGTAGTTGAGTATGCGAATGCCCTGGAGTCACAACGGAGCCAAAGCAGCATCCACACTTCGTGAAAGTGCGGGGTGAGAATGACATGCCGAAGGGAAAAACTCGATAGGTAGCTTTACCCAGCAACCTCAGGACTTTCTGTTTTGAGGAGGATGGAATATGGATAGTATGCGTCATTCAGATGCTATCGTGACAAAAGCCATCCTTGACTGATTGAGAACGTACTTGTAGACTGTGAGCATTCTGAACTTCAGTCTCATGACTGAGTGGTAGAAAAACGGACGTGGATATAGAATAGGTTGAAAACACCACAATCCTTAGTTCGGAACTAGAAGTAAGGGTGTAGAAACCGGGGACTCGCTGTCATGAGAAGGGACACCCGGAGGGACTCTTTTTCCTCAAGAGGGGGTCTACTTCCTGTTCCATAACCAGAGCCTGCCGGGGCCCACCAGAGTGGGAAAACCCCCTTGAATAGAGGCGGACGAGAACCGAACTGTGTTCTGTACCCTCTTTCTACAGTGTGCAGGACCAACTGAGACACATTTGGCAGAAGTTTCCCGCTAAAGGGGAATCCGTCTCGCAAGGGGGGACTGACCTGGGCTCGCCTACCAGAGTGGCTAGATCGCGTGCCCTGAAAACGGCGAACTGGGGAAGGGAACGACAACTTATAGCTGCTTACAGACCTCATCGGAGGTAGGCAAGCACAACAGCACCGCTACATTTTCCGAGGGGTACTGAGAGTCGTGCCGCTGGAGACAGCTGTGCCCTAAAGCACAGGAGGTTGGCAGGGCTGACAGACCAATATAATGAGGGCAACAGAGGGGCTTGACCTCAGAAGTCCTGGAGCCATGGGCATCAGGTAATTTCTCTTGGCCGAAGACCCCAAACTGAAAAAAGGACGATCTATGACCCTGTCATCTCCTTGAATCTCAGACTGGACAGAACCAGAGCATGCTCAGGGCCTTACCAATGAGGAAAGTCTGGCAGGGGCTCCACACTGCAGGGACCTACTAAGGAACAGTCTCTCGAGACTGCCTAGTCGGCTTGTACTTAGAGCGGCCAGCTGGTACCCTGCAGTGAGGCCAGCAGGGAATGACCGACTAGCTTGCCTAGAGAACTCCTCGAGGTAGTAAAAACCCCCGAGACGCTACTTTCTGGGCGGACATGGAGGTGAGCTCGCGGGAGGTCGCTGTGAGCTAGGTGACCAGTAAGGGAACCAGCTCTCGAACTGGACTATGGGGTATTAGAGCAGCAGCTTGGTACCTGAAGTGGAGGACCAGCAGGGAAATACGACCGGAACTAGCTGCTCTAGAGACCTCCTCGAGGGTAGCGACACCCCAGCGCCGCTACTTTTTCGGGGAGGACACTGAGATATGCGCTCGCGGGAGTCGCTGTGCCTGAAGCAGGATGTGTTAGGATGACAAGAACAATCTCATGAGGGCACTGAGGAGAGATGGGCACTGTGTGATGCGGTGTACACCGCTCTTCTTCAGAGGGGGCGGCCCTCAGAAGTCCTGGGCCATAGGTGTCAGGACATTTTGGCTGAAGACTATCGAACAAGAATGACCGAGAATGAACGAGACTCGATTCTAATGCATAAGACTTTCTTCCCTCGAGAAGAAACACCAGCGGGAGCAGAGTTTAACATCCAAGGAAATGCACACTTGTACACTAGGGACATTTTATGAATGAACACAGCCAGCCCCCTAAAGAGCGTCGTATTTAGTTTTGGTTTGTCCACATAGCTCCATTATGGCAAAGCTTCAGTAAAAAATAAGCATTGGGCAAGAGAAGGCAGCATTCAGGCTGTTGTTCCTCACGACTGTGCATATTAGTTTTTTTGTGTGTGTTTGTGTGTGCTGCTGGGAGTGAAGCAAGCAAGTTTTAGAGTTGGGGTAATCAGATTCGTACTCGGACTCTAGAGTACGGTCTCGAGTACAGTTTTAAAGGATCGGAAGTGTCAGGACTAGGATGCATTTTTACTTGGCCTTCTTGACTCAGACTAGAGCCATTTCGGACCGGAAATATGTTAGAGTCCAACGAATCCAGGACAGTTGACGGAAATGTCACTGAATCGATGCATTATCACGAAAGGATATTCAGTATCTGCATGTGTTTTTTAAGTCTTGTCCAGTACTTGAAAGTAGATGGGTTTCTGTGCTCACACACCGAAAGCACGCTCATAGCTTGTAAGTAATACTTGGAGTGTTTACTTGCCTTCAGTAAGCTTAAGAATGTTTTATTACATTAGTTTATTATTTTCTGCTTTTGTATTAGTGGCAGTTTCTAGCTTCAAAGAAAAATCATTTTTCGAACATCTTATGGCATAGATTTAATGGGTCCAAATCACCTTGGGTGTGCATTATTTTCTAATAATTCAATGGCCCTTCATCAGTTAGCCTATTCCTTACATAATGTAATTTATTGTAATTAATGTAACTATAAATGCATTCAAAAATAAAACAGTTGTGAGTTGACTGTGAGTTATGGAAAGCATATGGTTTTTATACACAGTGTGTGCCATTGTACAGACCAGGTTTATCCCTCACAGCTTAATTTTTATCCGAGAAATAATTAAAAATGCCCTGTCTAAGGGAGATGGTCCTCACTGCAGAACACAAGATCCACCTAACATATACCTAAACCTACAGTGCTCACCAGTTATCCTACAACATCTAAACCCCTAAAACTACCATATCCACACCCTAGATGTGGATCCAACCCTGCCCCCTGGATCTTTGTTCAGCAGTGAGGGGCTACTGGTCTAAGGGGTCCGTGTACTTTGGCGTCCATCATTTTTAATTTTTTTTACCCAGAAATTAAGATGCAGTTTCTTCTTGTTAATCGTTTCAAACACTGATGAATAGAATAAGCTGAGACAAACTAATTTTGATTGTTCAAAATTCATATTTCATTAAAAATCACAAAAAAATGTATTGCAATAAGAGGTGCATTTTCTGCTCTTAAGGTCCCATTCACCAAGATACCTACCCCTTTACTATAAACCCTTGAATTTATACATTTATTTTAACGATGAATAAAGTCAAGTCCCGTCATTTAATTTTTCACATTCTAAAACCTGATTCATTGAAATATGTCACAATACACAAATCAATTCAGCCATAACTTCTGTTACAAGACTTTAAGATTGCTAAGCAAAGCAGGACACTAATTATTAATTAAAAATCTAAATGGAAAGATACAATAGAGGTTTGCTTTTGTTACATTTAAATGGACATTGCATTTTTCTAGTTGTAAAGGTTAAAACAATGTTAAGATACTAATAAATAATAGTGTTTCGTTGGGCTCAGACTCGACTCGGACTCGGCTGTTTGGGACTCGTACTTCAGTCCGACTCGGCCCATTTTGGACTCGGACTTGTCTCAGACTCGATTGGTTAAAGACTCGGACTCGACTCAGACTCGACATGGGTGGACTCGAACCCAACACTAGCACGCAGAGTCAGCTCTCGAGGGGGCTGATTGTACTTTTCCCACTGCAAAACGTAGCTCTCGCCGGGCACGCTCCAAGGAGTGTGTCCGTGCCTGTGATCTTGAGATTTCGGTCCCGCTGCTGCTGAGGCATGGCGGTGAATGAGATCATGGGGATCGCACATGATCTGGCAGACGGGCTGGAGACGGGCTCTCCCTGTCTCCACAACATTCCATAGATCTAGCGCTCTCTCTCGGGGTTCGGTAGCACGCGCTGCGGTTTCTTCCCCCTAGAGGATGAGACTCGCTGAGGCAGCTGATCTTTCTCCGAGGAGACTGATATTGTTTGTATAAACGAGTGGCTTGCGCACTGCCAATTTTTATATGAATCTTATCACACCAGACCACGTTTACTTGTCTGGTTGTTTGGCTGCAATTTATTCTGAGGAATTAAATGAAGTATTTCATCTGACTACAAGAAGTTAGATATACAGGAGCTATTGGGATAAAAATGTCTTGAGTGAGAGCACGCATTTTCCTCTCTTCCTCCGAGGAGGTTGAGGTGGTCAACAGCGGCTGCTGGGCGGAAGCAACCAACCGTGTTCAAGCTCTGGTGCACCAGAGGCCAGTCTCGAGAGACTGGTTTGCTTAGTAGGTCACCTGGCGGTGTGGGAGCCCCTGCCAAACGTATCTCATTGGGTCATGCCCCGAGCAGGCTCTGGTTGTGTCAATCTAAGTCTTCCAAGGAGATGACGGGTCTGAGAACCGTCATTTTCAATAGGAGACTTCAGCCAAAAAGTCCCGATGCCCATGGCTCAGGACTTCTGAGGGCATGCCCCTCTGGGGAAGAACGGTGTACACCTCATTATACAGTGCCCGTCTCTCCTCACTGCCCTCAGGAGATCGTTCTGCCAACCCTGCCACCTACAGTGCTTCAGGGCGCAGCGTTCTCCACTGAGCGCTTCTCTCAGTCACAGTCCAGAAACGTAGCATTACTAAGAGGCTCGCTACCTCTACGGAGGTCCCCCTTTCCCTCCCTTCTCTTTTTCTTGCTCTTTCTCTCTTCGTGTCACTCCTCTTCTTCCCTCCTTGCTCCTATAGATGTAGCTAGTCGGCCGCCCGCCTGTTTGTAGCTTCCGGGCATGACCTAGCCACTCTGATTACAGTAGAGGTCAGTCTCGAGAGACTGATTACCTTAGTAGATTTTCTGGCAGTGTGGAAGCTTCTGCCAAATGTGTCACAATGGGTCCTGCACACTGTAGAAAGAGGCTACCGAATCCAGTCCGGTTCTTCTCCACCTCGTTTCAATGGGGTCATTCCCACTCTGGTGGGCCCCGAGCAGGCTCTGGTAATGGAAACACTCTCTTGAGGAAGGAGGCCATCGAGGTGGTCCCTCGTCTCGATAGAGAGTCTGGATTCTACAGCCGGTACTTCATTGTTCCAAAGAAGGATGGAAGTTCCTGAGGTTTGCTTTTGGGGCAAAGCGTACCAATATCGGGTTCTTCTCTTCGGCATTGCACTCTCACCCGCACTTTCACGAAGTGTGTGTGGATGCTGCTCCTCTGTGACTCCAGGGCATTCGCATACTTAACCACATCGACGATTGGTTGATATTAGTTCAATCTGCGCAGATGGCGGTTCAGCATCGAGATGTCGTGCTCGCTCAAATGAAAGAGCGGGGTTAAGACTGTACCACCAAGAAAAGTGTGCTTTCTCCAGTACAGAGAACCACTTAACTGGGCGTGGTGTGGGATTCGACCACGATGCAGGCATGTCTGTCTCCTGCTCGGTTTGAGTCGATCCTCACCTCAGTCAAGAGAGTGAGAGAAGGCCGTTCACTCACTGTCAAGCAGTTTCAGAAACTATTGGGTTTGATGGCAGCTGCGTCCAACATGATACCTTTTGGCCTGCTGTACATGAGACCCCTACAGTGGTGGCTCAAGACCAAGGGGTTCTCCCTGAGGGGAAACCCGCTCCACATGCTCAAGGTCAAGCGGCGATGCCTACGTGCCTTAGACATGTGGAGGAAACCTTGGTTCTTGTCTCAGGGCCTGGTGCTTGGAGCTCCTTGTCGCCGTTTAATGCTAGTCTCTCACCGGTTGGGGAGAGGTCATGAGTTGCTGCTCGGCCCGCGATCTGTGGAGTGGTTACCATCTCACGTGGCACAGCAACTGCCTGGAGATGCTGGCTGTATTTCTAGCATTGAAACACTTCCTCCCGGACCTAAGAAATCGCCATGTGTTGGTGCGCACCGACAACAAAGCAGTGGTCTCTTATATCAACCACCAGGGAGGTCTGCATACGTACCCCCTTTACAGGTTGACGCACCAGATCCTTATGTGGTTCCAGGGGAAACTCCTCTCGCTGGGAGCAGTTCACATTTCGGGAGACGATATCCTGTCGAGGCAGGGGCCGAGTCTTGGGGAATGGAGGCTTCAACCTGGTGGTGGAGAAGCAGATATGGAGAGTTTGGCCAGGCTCAGGTGGAACTGTTTGCGACTCAGGAGACATTGCACTGTCCCCTCTGGTTCTCTCTGATGCATCCAGTTCCTCTCGGACTGGACGCTGTGGTACAGACTTGGCTGAGGCTTCGTCTGTACGCCTTTCCCTAGATCGCTCTGCTCCCAGGAGTTCTAGAGAGAGTGCGCCGGGACGGGGTCCATCTGCTGCTAGTAGCACCGTTGTGGCCGGACCGAGTATGGTTCTCGGACCTGATTTCCCTTCTCGACGCCTCTCCATGGGAGATTCCCGTCAGGAGGGATCTCCTCTCACAGGCGGAGGGTACTATCTTCACCTCCGCCCAGAGCTGTGGAAGCGTGGGTGTGGCCCCTGAGGGGGCACAACTCACAGCTTCTAGTCTCCACGAGTGTGAGACAATCTCCTAATCCAGAGCCCCTCTACAGGAAAACTGTATGCCCCTGAAGTGGGAGATTTTTACTCTTGTGTGGAACAACCGAGCCAGTCGATCCCAGTTTACTGACCAGTGGTCGCAGTGTGGAGTCCGGCGCCCCGATTTCCGCCATGGTTAACTCACTCACCTTTGAAGGTCTACATGGCAACCGTCACGGCCTACCACCCATCCACGGGGCTGATTACACACGTGATTCAGAGCGTGGTCACGCTGACGTATTCCCCATAGTGTTTCCAAAGCAGAGTCTAGTTCTTCGGGGAACCAGGGATACATGAGGAACCTGGAGACGGTTCCCTGGTTGTTATTAAGACGATTGAGTGTGACAACACAACAGGTAAACCCCGTATATACAGGGGGTAAGGAAAGTAATTCAGACCCTTAAATTTTTACTCTTTCTAATTGAGCAAATTTGCTTAAACTCATTAAGTTATTTTTGTTTCCTCATAATGTACACAAGCACCTCCCTATTGACAGAAAACACAGATTGGTGACATTTTGGCAGATTTATTAAAAAAGAAAACTGAAATATCACGTGGTCCTAAGTATTCAGACCTTTTGCTGTGGCACTCATATATTTAACTCGGGTGCTGCCCATTTCTTCTGATCATCCTTGAGATGGTTTACACCTTCATTTGAGTCCAGCTGTGTTGATTATACTGATTGGACTTGATTAAGAAAGCCACACACCTGTATAAGACCTTACAGCTCACAGTGCAAGTCAGAGCAAATGAGAATCATGAGGTCAAAAGAAACTGCCTGAAGAGCTCAGAGACAGAATTGTGGCACGGCACAGATCTGGCCAAGGTTACCAAAAAAAAATTCTGCTGCACTTAGGTTCCTAAGAGCACAGTGGCCTCCAAAATCCTTAAATGGAAGCGTTGGGCGACCCGAACCCTTCCTAGAGATGGCGTCGGCCAAACTGAGCTACGGGGAGAAAGGAGCCTTGGTTGAGAGAGGTAAAGCGAACCAAAGATCATGTGGCTGAGTACAGAGAGCTAGTGGGAGATGGGAGGGAAGAAAAGTGTAGAAAGTCAACCATCACTGCGCTCCTCCACCAGTCGGGGCTTTTATGCAGAGGGGCCGACGGAAGCCTTCCTTAGTGAAAGACCATGAAAAAAAACACCTGAAGGACTCCAAGTTTGTGAGAAATAAGATTCTCTGGTCGGATGAGACCAAGGTAGAACTTTTTGGCCTTAATTCTAACCGGTATGTGTGGAGAAAACCAGGCACTGCTCATCACCGGTCGCAATACAGTCCCAACAGTGAAGCATGGTGGTTGCAGCATCATGCTGTGGGGGTGTTTTCAGCTGCAGGGACAGGACGACTGGTTGCGGGGGAAAGATGAATGTGGCCAAGTACATGGATATCCTGGACGAAAACCTTCTCCGAAGTGCTCAGGACCTCAGACTGGGCCGAAGGTTTACCTTCCAACAAGACAATGACCATAAGCACACAGCTAAAATAACGAAGGAGTGGTTCACAACAACTCTGTGACTGTTCTTAAATGCCCCTGCCAGAGCCCTGACTTAAACCCAATTGACATCTCTGGAGAGACCTAAAAATGTTTTTTTTTTCCACTGTCCACCAACGTTTACCATCTAACCTGACAGAACTGGAGAGGGTCTGCAAGGAGGAATGGCAGAGTATCCCCAAATCCAGGTGTGAAACACTTGTTGGATCTTTCCCAAAAAGACTCATGGCTGTATTAGATCAAATGGGTGCTTCTACTAAATACTGAGCAAGGGTCTGAATACTTAGGGGACCATGTGATATTTCAGTTTTCTTTTTTAATAAATCTTCAAAAATTTCAACAATTCTGTGTTTTCTGTCAATATGGGGTGCTGTGTGTACTTTAATGAGGAAAAAAAATTAACTTAAAAATGTTTAGCAAATGGCTGCAATATAACAAAGATGGAAAAATAAGGGGTTGAATACTTTCCGTACCCACTGTATATGAGATATACAGTGTACATATGGCATTTCAGAATTTCCATTCACTGTGATTTGTAAGACTATATATATAATTTTTTTTTTGATGCAAACGTTTTTTTTTTTTTTTTATTAATGAAATGTACATCACAACCCGAAAAGGATGCCCAGCACTCGAAAAATTGCTGGGTTAAATACAACCCAGTGCTGGGTAAAATATGTACAAACCCAGCAATTGGATTGTTTTGACCCAGCGGTTGGGTTACTCCCCAGAAGGTTGGGTTAAACATTTAACCCAACCGCTGGGTCAAAACAACCCAATTCCTGGGTTTGTCCAAATTTCACCCAGCACTGGGTTGTATTTAACCCATCATTTTTTTAGAGTGTACGTCTACATTATTTTGGGAGTACAACAGGTCGGGAATGATTATTTTCTTGTTTTGAAGCAAATGATCATTAAATAGGTTTTTTATGGAATATTAAAATATGTATTTAAAATATATATCCCTTTCTGTTTGAATAATTAATTAATGCATCAGATTGTTAAAAGTAACCCTTCATTTAATTCTTAAAACCCATGTGATACCACCACAGTTATCTTATCATATATAATTGATCAACTCGATAAGTCATAAAGGAGTATTTGCTTGTAGTGCAAAATGAAAGAATTTCAGTTTCATTTGTTTCCTTGAGGAACAATCATTTTGTACTTTAACCTGCTGTATGTAAGGGTACCCTTAATGTATCAGTTGATGTCAGTATAGTAGTCTGGATGTCCTCTTTTCTAAATGACTTTACACTAAGAAAAACAGTCCAGGAGTAAGCTGATATTAAGTGTTTCATTTTAGGCCAAAATGCAGAGTGGGTGAACTCAAACCTGTAGTCTTTCAGTTATTAGTTCTCTTACCAATAAATTATTAGCTACTACCAAGACACAGAGTCAAGCCGGGGAAATGTCCTTATCTGCCCCTTACAATTTCAAACACAGCCTAATGCATTATAGATGTGACACCATCACCCATGAGTCAATGTTAGCTAGAGACGATAGACTCATCAGTGATGTGAAAAAATGTCAAATTGCTACTGAATATGAACTACTGTATGAACTGTGAACAGTGCAAATATTACAATTCTCATCAATTATACTATTATACCTGAAAACGAATGCTCATTTTGGAAAAACTTGCTTCATGCTGCAAGTTCAAGCTGAATAAAGTTTAGTTGACTTGATAATTATTTGAATCTGAAATTGAAAATGAGTCAGCACACATAAAGAGCTCGAGAGGGGGCATGAGTTCCCAAATTTCTTAGAAAGGGAGCAGCGGTTTTTAAGAAACCCATTTTACCAATGACTGACTGTAATGAGGCTGAAATTGGAAAGGCATTCGTCAGATGGCTGCTTTTTAAATGTCCTAGCTGTCTGTAACTCTCTTTGATCCGAAAGCAGCTCTTTTAAATAGACTGAAATGTGCCCGTTTTTATGACTGCTCTGCTAATTAGGTAGTAACACTGAGAAAAATGAGCTCAATAATGTGGACTCAATGATGTGTTTCCTAAAATTCACAGTGTAAAGAAATTATTCAAATGGCATTCATCAATATCCCATCAATATAATTATAACTGAGGAAATTCAAAATTAAATGAAAATTCTACTGAAATTTCAGTTTGAGCACTTTACACAGTTAAAAAAAAAAATTCTGATCACAACATTATTTTATACATTGTATAAACACTGTTATTTATATACATGTAAATAATATTTATGTAGGCCTACATTCTATTCTATTGTTATGATTGTATGGAATATGAGTGTGACACCAGCAGATGTCACTGTTGCCTGCTGCGTTGAACAGTAATCATGTGGAGAAGCTGAAATAGAATCACGTAACCTTACATCATATTTAGAGCATATGCCTGAATATCTGTTGAGTATTAACAGTGTGTATCTTCATAGATAGATAGATAGATATCTTAGGTTTTGCACATGATAATTAATACAATAAAAAATTGAATAAAATATCAGTTTTAAAACATTTTTATTTGACATGAAGCGGGCAGCTATGTAATCTCAGTAAGATGCGCTGCTCACAAATAATGATAATATTAATAACCACATTTGTAACTGATAACAGTTTCTTGACAAATAAAAATGTATGGGTGTGCGTGAGTGAGAAGGACATCATCCTGATTTGTATTTTGCCTAAATAGCAGTACGATTTCTATATCACTTGAATCTTATAACTTATTCCTGTACTTTGAATAATCTTTTGTTGATCTGTAATTGACCAAAGGGAAAGATCCACTCAGAAGGTCATTCTTTTGTTTAGACCGTGCAGACCGCCTGCTCCTGATTTTCTTGTATTTGATGCCCTGAGATTCCCCTATTCTACTGTTACACCGCGATCCGGCGCGTAACCTTCTGTTCATATGCATTTATAAAGGGTAATCTTACTGAACGTCCTCAAAGGTCACATCTGAAACTGAGTAGATTACAGTTCTGTATGAAAAAGAACACATAGAAAGGTCATCAGAAGCCAGCCATAACTCTTAACGCACTTTCAATAGATTTTTGCTTTGATTAATTTAACCATTATCTGTTTGCGGCAGACGGCTTGTATGCATAAATATGCATTAACCCTGATGAATGCATGGACGGGGCCTTGACATAAATGAATTCACGTTTCTGTCATGACCTCTCATCACATTGATCCAAAACGTTATCTCGACATAAATTGTTGGTGCGGAGGAAAGAAGTCAAACCCTGAGGGGGCTTAATGCGTTTACAATGGATGGAAGTCGTCTTGCTGGACGATTCAGGGACAAGATGTTACAAATGCTCAAGAGAGAAAATATTAAGATGAATGTTTCCTGGGACGCCACCTAGCAGATGCCAATAGCGAGAAGGAGAACCATGCATCCTGATCCCAATTGAGCCTGGTGGCACTGTCCCGTCCCTGGAGTGAGTCAGGGCTCCGTACTTGGCCCTGCTTCATCACTGCCAGTCTCTAATCAGATCAACACTAACCTCCCCCTCAACAACAGCCTCCATACATCAGTTCCTTTCACATGGCATTTCCGTCCATTTGTTTCATTAGCGTGGCCAGTGCAGACAGTCTCTGTTCGGAGCATTTCTGGCCGAACCAGTTATTCACTGAGGTGAATGGGTGCATTAGCCCTGTTAGGTTCTGTTAGGCCTCGGCTGTACATAGATGCAATGAGCAAACACTTTGAGGCAATTTCACTAAACAGCAAATTAAAAACCTGCTTTTATTCACTGGCCACCCTCAATCTGGTTTAACCTGACACTAAATGTGCTGCAATAGTGAGTATCCACTGAATGATGCGTGTTCACGATAAAGAAAAAGGAAAATCTAATAAAAATCAAGTATGAAACACATTTTTGACCCACGGATTTCATGATTAAAGGCAGGCACACAGACACACAAAGTATTTTATTTTAGTTCTTAACTACCATGAAGTTGGCAGATGCTTTGTCTGAGGAAATGTACACCGTATTGAAGGCATACAAGTTTATGCATGTGATTTTTGCTGGGAATCAAACCAACACTGAAAAAATTTACTTTGAAACAGTTTTCACTAGTAAATTTCACAAATAATTACAAAGAAACAGTATCACATTCAAATGAATGTGAACGTTTGAAGAAGTAAAACGTTTATAGTATTTTCTTGTAAAATGTAGTCCAATAATCTTTGTTTTATTTATTTTGTTTAACCATTGTTTTTACAGAGCATGATTTTTGCATTGTTAGTGCCATGCTTTACTTGTTGAGAACACATGCAAAAAATACATGAGCAAACAAACTATATAAAAATAATGTAAAATGTATGAAACCATTTAAAATACTGTTTACAATATTCACATTTTAATACAGTTTTAAGAATCATGTTCTCATGTTTTTTCTCTTTCGTTCTCTCTTTTTGGTGAACTGTATTGAAACCAATTAAGATCCAATTGGACCCAGAACATAACAATCGTATCCAAAATTTTAATATAAGACAATGTTTTTTTATTAAGTCATTGTATATACAAACTGCTTTTTTAGCTGCTGGTGAAATCGACAGAGGCTACACATGTCGTGTGCTCCAGAGATCAATGCTAAACATAAGGCACAAAAGATGAAAAAATGGTTGTCACAATGAATCGGGGGAGGGGAGTGTGCTCTCCCAGAATCATCTTCTCCTTGTCTCCATCCTCCCACCTCCCTCCACCAGCCATCTCGGTCTCTTTTCTCTCTCGCCCAGATCTCTCAGTTCATTTCCTGTGAACACATTCTCCTAATCCTCTGTGAACGCGTGGCTCCTGCATGCTATCAGACAGTTCACGGGAGTCACATTCGCTTCAACACACACCGGCCAGGCCACCTCTCCTCTGCCTGCCGTTACTATAGCAACTTGGCCAGAGCCGTGTTACAGTGGCTGCAGTGCCGCTGCCAGTGCACTAAATGACTCCAATGTACAATTTGAAATTGATCGAGTTCCCTGGCACTTTGATTTGCCAGGTCTAAATTACAGGCCGTTTTTGACGGTAGCACATCACAAGTTAAAGAGCCCAGGCCTTCGATTGCGCATGGCTACTTGCCATTTATGTCAGCCATGTGCGCACGTGCTAGCGGATCCAATCTAGATCGAAAGATAGGCTATGCGGTGAGCGCTTACATCTATCAAGGGCATATTAAGTGGGAGAAAAGCAGATTTCGAGTTTCTAATATTCATTTACAAGTCCCTCAGGATCTAGGCCCATAGTATCTAAAGCAGTCTTCCATTAATAGCACACACAGAGATTTCTCTAAAACAACTAGTGCCTCAAGTAATTACTGTATGTGTTTTTCCCTGAGTCGTTGGAAAATCTTTTCGGCGCTAATTAAGCTCTTTTAGTTTGCCGGTTAATTAAGGGATATATTGAATAGCGGTCAATTCTATTCTCATATAGAGGTGTCATCGCAATAATGAGTTATTATCCCGGTATAGATTTACCTTACAAATAAATTAGTTCCATTTGAAGAGAGTGGGTGTTTTACATACCGATAATACTCACATCAAATTAGCTCTGACAGCAGAATCAAAAAAAGTTCTGATTTTCTCCTGGCAGAACAACGAAAACAGCATGGCCTCTTTTGAAAGGTGTGTAGGATTAATTAACTGGTGTTGAACATGTGGCGTGATGCTTTCAAATCCTCCAAATCCTAAAAATGTCTTGATTGGGGTTAGTGCTCTTAGGTGATTTGTTTTGAAATGAACCAGAATAAACACATCTGTAATGGAAGTTTTACTAAGAAAGTTTAGGTTAATGTGTTATTCCAATAAAACACCAGCACAAACAAAAGTGAAGCAAGAAATCTATCAAGCTTATATGTTGCACACAGTGTCACCATACAATCCAACACTCTTAAAGTTGCTGCGAGCGGTTTATTTTTTTTGGAAACACCACGCATAAAGTCCCAACTACCTGACAGATATCACTGAAATAGGTGTCCTGAGAAATCACACCTGTCTCTGTGGCAGCCCTAGGCTCTGCAAAGAGAGAAAAAAAGTTGCACACGTTATTTTTTTGGTTTGTCAGAAACATTGTCTGCCTGTCAATCATTGTATAGGTTTGTGGTTACTGCCATCAGGTTGGCTGACACTTTGTAGGGCGGGTTTTTTAGGGCATGTGGTTGAAGAGATGGAGAGATACCACCCTCTGCGAGACCATTGGAGAAAAAGTGTAATGTCATCAACCTGCTGTCAAGAGTTGTATGACAATCAATCACTCTTTGTGGATACCATGGAAATGAATGAGAAGTGCCGTAAACTGAATCCTGTCACAATTGTCTGTGATTTCTCTTATAAAACTGTTTTTCGCTGTAAACTCTAAAAAATCTATGTCAAATAAATGTGTAATGGCAAAGATGTTGAAGATTATCCAACAGGCTGTTGATTTATTTAATGATACAGAAGCCTCTCCTCTATTTATAAAAAGAAAACAAACAAACAAAAAAGATTTTGCACCTTTGCAGCCTTCAAGTGCACCTGGGAAACTCGTACTTTTTATAGTGCATTTGTTGTTATAATTCAAGCCACGCATTCAAGTCGGAAACAACTTGGAAGTACCCGCAAAAATAAACTTCTATATTATATATTGTGAACAATAAACAAAAAATATGTTATGTTTATATTAGGGTGACCATACGTGCCATTTTACCAGGACGCGTCCTGGCCAGGATTTCTATATTGCCTAAAATATCTGGGTTTTGGCTTTGTTTGCGTGTGCAGACGATCGGTGTATGACATCAAAATACCACGAGAGCATTTTGAAAGCATAAGGAACCTTCTGTATGGTATTGATGTCATACACCGATCGGTCTGCACACGCAAACAAAGCCAAAACCTAGATATTTTAGGCAATATAGAAATCCTGGCCAGGACGCGTCCTGGGAAAATGGCACGTATGGTCACCCTAAGTAATGTAAAAATACATTAAATAGTAATGAAACTTTCGAATGCATATTAAACTTAGTAGCCTATATACTAAGCCAGCAGGTTAATCAGTTAGCACATGCTGAGCAGGTTAATCAGTTAGTGGTATGAACGCTTGCAAGCTAACTGGAAAAAACAAAAAACAAAACAAAGCTAGAAATGTTAATTTGTATTTACAGATATCCAATATAAGGCATTTATTTTAAAATGATGTTAATTGTCACATACACGAATCAGACAAGAGCACATACGTGCAGTGCTGAACACAATTTGCGTGGTACGATTCAACCTAATTTTTAAATGTAGGATTGGATGTGTCCATTTTCAACAACTTCTAGTTATTTTAGCTGTACAAAAACAATCCGTTATGCTGCTTGATGTCGCAAACTGATATTTTTTAATTATATTTATTACAGATTAATTTATTATCGGAAACGTGAACACACTGGTTTGTTGCGCAAATAGTTTTACCGTTTACTGCACTTTGTTATTCTTACTTCCGCTTATAGCTTACTTCCGGCATCACTCAACTATTGTCCATTTAGCACCTGGTTAAACTGAATGGCGGGTGGTTAGTGAATAAGATGGACCGAAATGCCAAGTGCAAAAATGGTGTGATTTTAGTAAAGTTGCCCTTAAAGTTTAAATCATTTTTGATTTTCACTTTTTTTACCAATTCTGTCATGTTCTTTTCCACCTTTTTCCCTCTCTGTCCTAAAAGAAAGTTAATTAGCACACCCTCTTTCTTTTACAGTTAATGCAAGGAACCATGCATGATTATGTGTGTGTGTGTAGCAGATCTGCAAAGGAGGGAAAGAGAGAGTATTTCAATAATTGGACTGTAGCAAGTCTGCAGTTCACCCTTACAAACTCTCCCATTATTTTCTGACCCCTCACCAGATCCAACACCCACTCCTCCCTTTTCATCTCATCTGCTCTCATGCACTTTGTTTCCAGGTTGCTTTTATTATCGGCAGGCAAGATAAATGTTTTCTGCCTGTGAAACATACGGGATCCCAGCTCAAGTCCAAATGTATGGATGACAGGAACTAGAGCGCTCTAAAAGCACGCACCGCATGGGACCCGAACACAAATATCGGTGAGTGAGAAGGGATGGGAGGCTGGCGGGGGTGTTGAGTGGGAGGAATCATGGTAGCTCAACTCTTTAATGAGGCCTTTGTGAGCACACGGCAGTTTGGATGGATTTCATTGCCTCCTTCCCTCAAAGGTATTGATTTAAACTCGGCCTGCAATTAGCATACACAAGGGAGCGATGCTAACAAAGACGGGCAGGATGTGAAAGCCAAAATAATGGTTGGCTACTAGCACACCAGTCATAATTTTTACAGTCTATGTTCCTCTGCTTAGATCAGCTTGTTTGTACTGCTAAAAAGTTGCTGTCTCTTTCTAGCACCACCTTACAGTTTATGCTACATCCTGTCGTGCTGTTTTTTGATGATAGTTACACATAATTATGTTAGTTCAGCCCACAGCGGTTTATCACACTTGCGATAGTAAATGTTATACCACGAGCGATAACAAGATGGGGGAAAATAAACGTTTTTTGATGCATGTTCTGATATTTTAACTTTTTTTTTGTTAATTGGATGCTGTAAAAATCATGTTTTAATTTGGAAAATAGATTCCTGAAAGTCACTGTGTGTCTGTTTACGTGTACAACAAAATACTCATTACTCAAAACCAGTTCATTATAAAAGCTGGTCAACAAAAGATGAAAAGTTTGGAAATGCTGTAAGTTTCAAAGTTGGGTTTTGGAAATTATCAGCTTAAATCCTCATCATGTTTTACATAAATGCATTAAAGTACAACAATAATAATTTTCGTTTTCTTTCTTCTCATTTTTTAAACATACAGTAATAATGTAGGGGTGAATTGAGAAATTTTTTCCAATCATCTCAACGGCAAAAAAGTGTCGGTAATCACAGCGTGCCAATATACAGCCATATCTCACAGCTATACGAGTGTGATATTGCGTTTATACAACAGTTTGACGGCAGGAGTGTATAAATACATAAGAAACAACAATGGAGTGTCTTTAAAAACCTTCTTTTGTGCAGAACTACTTCTTTCTGCCATGGATTCAAATCTCGGTTTGACAGTTTAACAGCTGAGCTGAAGCCTCCGTTACTAATTCCAAAATGTCACTTTATAACCAGAGCATGTGAGCGGAGCGGAGCTGGAGCGGAGTGGTAATATTTCCTTAAGAGCGCAGAGCGCCTTTCTGAAGATTCCGCTCCGCTCGCTCAATATGCTCAGTGCCGCTCGCTCAACCCAGAATGCCGTTTGGCGATTTGCTTGTTCGAGATCAAGAATCTGTAGAGATCGAGAATAGTAGAGCAGTTATGGAGTTCAGATATTGTTTGCAAGTCTTATACATAAATGTAAAGTAAAAAAATCAAAGTTAAGAATGAGCAGGAAGAAGAAACTGAGAGGGAGTGCGGGGCGACTGTAACGTTATATGTTACAGAAGCACGAGATGTATGCAAACATGGTGTGCACAAAGGTGGGGAGCTGTTCATACCATAATAAATGAATATATAAACAGGTAGGTAAGGGTATATTCGTTGTACGAGCCCCGATCCTGACCTGCAGACAAAATCCAGCACGAATTTAGAATAGGCTATATCTCTTTCTGTAGGACATACCAGCTGGCCCGAATTAAGAATTAATTTTTTATTAGTCAAAATTATGGTCACGAAATTAAGTATTCATTCTCTTGTTAGACTAGCGCCCAAATTCATTCGGTTGTAATTCCCTATAGATCGGCCTAAACGGGAGAATTATTTATTTCTAATTACTTAGTAAAATTCATTATTTGCTGTCAACGTGCGTTCGCGGGGAGATGAAGCGAGATCTCAATTGCAGGAGATCATGGTTGTGATTTAATAATAAAAATTAAACAAAAAACAAAACTCAAACCACCCGAGGTGGAAAAACAGAAGGCAGATCGAAGCTGCCACACAGCAGAAACCACAACATGAGAAATGACAGGATCAGAACAGGAGGATGACAGGAACACGGAGAATAAATAGGAACCAACAACGAGGGAGACACAGGTGGAGAAACTAAAACAATAACGAGGTAACAAGAGGGGAGGGGCCAGACAATAGACAGGAGAGAGCACATGGCAACAGACAAACAACACAAGCCATGTGCTCCCAGAACACAGTCATCTGGTGGCCCTCCTCGGCACACCCGCTGAAGACTGTGACAGAACCCCCCCCCTTAAGGAGCGGATTCCAGACGCTCCAAGAGCAATCCCAGAGGGAGGCGGAACGGAGGTGGATCAGAGGGAGGGATGGTGGGCCAGGCCCGTGTAGTGGAAGAGGCCCTGGGGATAGAGGTAAACCAGGGTTCCAGGGCGGGGCCGGCAGGGCAGGAGGCCAGGGTGCGGCCGGCAGGGCAGGAGGCCAGGGCGCGGCCGGCAGCAAGAGCGGAGCCTGCCTCAAGAAGGAGCCGGCAGGGCAAGCAGCTGGGGTACAGCTGACAGAGAGCGGAACTTAAGTGGAGCCGACAGGGCGTGAAGCTTGAGCTTGGGCGGAGCCGGCAGGGCGTGAAGCTTGAGCTTGGGTAGGGCGAGGAACTTGGGCGGCGCCGGCAGGGCGAGGAGCTTGGGCGGCGCCGGCAGGGCACCAGGCTCTAGGGAGGCCTCCCGGCCTTGAAGGACGGAAGAAGCCTTCTTCCTCATCCTCCGTTTCCGAGAGGGTGGCACTGCAGCTTCATCTGCCGCCTCCGGGGGCGCTGCAACCTCTTCGGCCACCACCGGGGGCGCTGCAACCTCTTCAAGCCCCACCGGGAGCGCTGCAGTTCATCGGCCGCCTTCGGGGGGGTGCGCGCCTCTTCGGCCACTCTCGGTGTGGCGAGGCGGACCATTATTCCCTTCACCCTCCTACGTTTTGAGGGGGTGGCACTGCAGCTTCGTCTGCCGCCTCTGGGGGCACTGTCACCTCTTCGGCCACCACTGGGGGCGCGGCAGCTTCGTCGGCCACCTTCGGGGTGCTGCAGCCTTGTCGGCCATCACGGGAGGTGCTGCAGCCCCCTTAGCTGAAGAACGTGCCAGGAACTCCACAAACCCCTCAAAAGATACATGATTGCATCCTAACATGCTCTGGGGCTAATGGGCTCATCAAGGGCATAATGTAATAAGTCCTTAAGTGCAGAGTCATTATAGCCCAGCCCCTCTGCCGCGTTCCTGAACTCCACGGCAAACTCCCTCAGCTTGGTCCCTCGTTGACGGAGGTAGCTCAGGGTCTCCAGCTGGAGCATGCGCTATTAGAGGGGGCTGGAGAGAGTAGAGACCGGCAGTCGGGGTGAGCCCATTCTCCGCTGAGTCCCCATGTTGGCTGATCCGTTCTGTCAACGTGCGTGCGGGGAGATGAAGCGAGGACTCAATTGCAGGAGAAATGGTTATTTTTAATAAAAATTAAACAAACTCAAACCACCCCGAGGAGGAAAAACAGACAGGCAGATCTAAAGCTGCACACATGCAGACACGAAACACACAATGAGAAATGACGGATCAGCACAGGATGACAGACACCAGGAGAATAAATAGGAAAAAAATGAGGAGGCTAGCGAGGGAGACACAGGTGGAGAAACTTAAACAATAATGAGGTAACAAGATTGGCGGGGCAAGACAATAGACAGGAGAGAGCACATGGCAACAGACAAACAACACAAGCCATGTGCTCCCAGAACACAGGCATCTGGTGGCCCTCCTGGGCACACCCGCTGAAGACTGTGACAATTGCTTAAACTTAATAAATAATAATAAATAAAAAAAATAATAAAACCTGCTGACATCGTAGAAACAAATTGTTAATTCGAATTATATTCGGAGCTCCATAGCTATTAAATAATCTCAGTTAAACTGTAGACCTAAGATAACACACAGCTGTATATAGGCCTAAATACAGAATTACAGAGTACAGAAGATATTAGCCTACACACTTGGCCTATTAAATATTATGTAACTAAAAAAAACTGACCCGAAAATAATAGTAGTCCTAGAATGTAGGTTAGATATAGGCAGCCAGCAGTAATCTTCTATATAATATAATACCACGCAAATCTGTTCTTTACAGAACGGAGCGGGATCTGAGCGGGAATTGGTTTATGGTGAGCGTGAGCAGAATATTAACGGAGCGCTAGCTTGTGTGGTTAGAGCGACTGAGCGGAGCGCACGTCTATAGAGCGGAAAACGTAGCGGAGCGTCACACTGCTCCGCTTCGCTCACATGCTCTGTTTATAACTAGTAATGAAGGAACTTTGAGTTGTTTCATTGGAAGATTATTGTATTACTGTTTTAAAAGCTCACTGTATTATGTAAAGTATTAAAAGAATAAAAGTTCTAATAAACAACAACCCACACAGCCATCAATAAATGGTAGGCAATTCAGTCAAAAGTACAAAGGCAGCGCTCTGATATTACAGCATTGAAGTTACATAAAATATAACGTGATGAGATTTTGCCCTCAGCCAAAACTATTTGCTCTGGAAGTTATAATAGATTAATGAGACCAAAGACTAACCCGTTAGATTTACCCATGATGAATTATATCTCATGTTTAACCACAACAGAGACATCAGAGCCAGCGGCAAATACCAGAAGATCTGGCTTTGATTGTTTGTGAGGGGCTCTGGTGGTGCGTGGGCTTTTTATGAGCGCTGAACTGGACACTGACGCCCTGAGCGCACATCTGCCGAAAACATCATAACAATTTTCAAAGTAGATGAGTATCTTATTAAAACCCCCTACTTGAAGTATAACCAAAAAATACTTCTACCTACATTTTGTGACACAAAAACAGTATTATTTAAAAAATTATAATTTATTTCGGCGTCTGCCATGACACTAGCTGTAGGAAATACTGCAAGCGGAGTGATACAAAAAGTGAAACAGTTGGAGTTCTGTTATCACTAGAATATCACACTCCTCTCAGCCAATCAGATTCGAGATTCAAGAACCGTTGTATAAATATATATAAAATATATATATTCAATAAAAGTTTTACTTATTTTGTGTCGTCTCTTATCATTGCAATTTAGAGGTGGGAAATATGACCAAAATTGTATTTTACAATACAAGTAATTTTATTTAATGAGTAAGGTAAGCAATTACTGATTATTTCACTGCTTACTTCAGACATAAGACTTTTAATTTTGCATTTTTGACAATTCTGTGTGTATTTGAATCACAATAAGCTGCAAAAAAAAGTGATCGATTAATGGGTGCTATTTCCATTATATATATCAACATATTGCCCAGCCCTGAATGATAAGAATTTATGCTGATATCCAAACTTTTGCAGATATGGCCTGATATGCCTGATAAATATGTTTTACCTTAAATGTCAAGTGATTTAGCATAATCAGTGTAACTTACTGAATATTAGCTTCATGTCAGTTTGCCTATTTCAGTAAATTATATAGCTATTATTCAGACTTTATGAGGCTATTGTAGCATTTACTTGATTACTACAGGAATACACAAATTAGTGCAGCTTGGAAGATTTCCTTTTTATTTTGCTTACATTTCAAACTTGTTGGCTCTGGTATAACGGCCTATGTTTAAGCACACAAACAAAACAACCACAAAAAACTGCTTGCCGCTACAAAAACCCACATTAATCCTACAGCACACACATTTCTTCGAAAAGCACTTGTTCTATACTTCGTTTGCTGTTGCAAAACCAAAAAAAGAGATAAAAAGCATCAAAAGCCTTTAAGAAAACAAAGTCTGGGACAGCAAAACCGTGCAAAGGGAATACGAACAGCTAATATGTCAGCTGGAGATGTGACAATGTTCAAAAATGTGCAGGGATACACACTTTAGTCAGTCAGAAGCGGCATGGATGAGTTACCTGAATGTAGTCAGGAGTTCTTACTCGCTCTCTCTTTATTTTGATGTGAATTCCATGGTCTTCTCATGGGTTCATGAGAACAAACAAATATTAATAAATAAATAAACCGCACACAATACAACAAACAACCCACAGCTATTTAGAAATGTGACAGAACAGCTGTGGCGCCTGCTTCGCCTGAGCACCTCGGCCTGTTAATAAAATACGCCGGATAAATATTTAATCCCCAGTTAAAACGAAACAACCTGTGCTTTTTATTTGTCCTGCATCTGTGTATGAAATGCATGCCGTCGGAGTCGGAGAGGAACAGGTTTCACCGGGTGTTTGACAAAGACTCTTCCCATGGGTGGGTAACAGCATGGCTGATGTGCTTCCTTGAATTACACACTTCACAAGCCTCCGTCTCTTTCTCAATCAAGGCCTGTTATTTCCAGCTGCTCCGACACTGATCACGACCTGGTTTTTACACCCGATCTGCGGCGTTGGGACTCTATGATCTCTTACCCGACAAGAACTCTTCATGTTGACGCCAAGGAAGGAGGTGTTACTGATTTGTCTTTGTGAATTGATTTGACACCCGGAAAGTCTGGGTTTGGTGGAAGGGTTGTGAAGATTCAATGGGGTCTTGGGTCAGTGGGTTAAAATGAGTGAGAGCCGTCTAGCAGTGCTTAGGTCGGTGTGTATCAGAGGCTGCTGGGAGCGTGGCGTCACACATTAAAGCCGCTCCTCTAATGCAGTCCCCCATCCAAATTAACCACCGCCCCTGTTTAGAGCAATTAGTTAAGCTATTAGCACTCCGCTCGTGACTGCGAGCATGGAAATGAGATGAGCGTCGGTGCATTATTTATGAGGCACGAGTGGGGAAAGTGCCTCAAACGGGCCTTTGGCTCGCTCGCTCCTCTTGGCCCTCTCAGCAGTTCAGCTCTTCCACCCCATTGCTTCTACTGGAATTTGAACCTATTTAGCAATTCCCCTTTATGAAAGACGGCTCCAATCTTTCCAAACCCCTCTCATGTTTAATGTATCGCTCCATACTGCAGGCGCACGTTAAACAATAAAACTGTGATCTTTAAAATCAAGGATGTAAACCAAATATTCAGATCGAATGTACAGTAGACACTTAAGACTCAGCAACTGAAAAACCCGAACTGATTAACCACTAATCTGAATATAGTGCCCCTCTCAATGTCACTTTCTCTTATCTCCTGCAGATCAGAGATTGCCTAAATGAATGTCATGTGATCAGAGGACATGTAAGCAAGTATGTGAAATTGGATTTTGGGCCCTCATCTAGCTGTGTGGCCCCCAAAGGGCAGTGTCAAAGGCTCATTGCAATGAATGCAAGCTGCGGTTGAAATGTTGATGGACTTTATCTTTAGGACATTGTAGTGCTGTGTTATTAGATGTGCATAAATATTATATATTAATAAATAACTTTAATAAATAAATTGCATATTTAATTTTGTAAGTGGAAGTTTTAACTGAAAATCAATCACTCACAAAAAAATTCACTCATATAAATGAAAAAAAAAATAATATAAATGCCTAATTCATAATTTGTTCATTAAACTGGACAGTTTAATATAAGATCCCTTTTAAAAAACTGGAATTATGTACTAACTTCTCATACATTACAATAAAAATTACGTCGACTTCCCAATGATAGATTTGTAGGAATGCCATAACTGTGGGATTTAAAGGGATAGTTCACCCTAAAATGGAAAATCTGTAATCACTTACTCCCCATCGAAACCCATAAGACTTTAATTCATCTTCAGAACACAAATTAAGATATTTTTGATGAAATTCAAGAGCTTTCTGACCCTGCATAGACAGCAATGGAACTACCAAGTTCAAGGCCCAGAAAGGTTAAAATAAAGTTCATGTGACCATCAGTGGTTCAACCGTAATGTTTATAAAGCTAGGAGATACTTAACATTTATATTTACATTTAGCAGACCGTTTTATCCAAAGGAGACAAATGAGGACAAGGGAATCAATAAAATCAATAAAGAGCAATGATATGAAAGTGATATTGTAAGTCTCAGTTAGCTAAGCAGTACAATAGAAAGTTTTTTTAAAAATTATTAATCAATTATAAAAATAAAAACAACTAGAATAGAAAAAGAATAGCGCACAGCTAGTTTTAGGTCATTATTTTTTTTAAAGAATATAATTGGAATAGAGAGTGCTAGAGTTAGAGTGTCAAATAAAATGGAAGAGATGTGTTTTTAGCCGATTCTTGAAGATGTCTAAGGACTCAGCTGCTCGGAGTTGGGCAGGTCATTCCACCAGGAGAGAACATTTAATGTAAAAGTCCGTAAAAGTGATTTTGTTCCACTTTGGGATGGCACAATGATGTGCCATTCACTTGCAGAACGCAAGCTTCCAGAGGCACATAAGTCTGAAGTAATGCATTTAGGTAAAGGTGTGCAGAGCCAGTGGTGGTTTTGTAGGCAAATGCCTTGAATTTTATGCGAGCAGCAACTGGTAGCCAGTGCAAATTAAGGAACAGAGGTGTGACGTGCGTTCTTTTAGGCTCATTAAAGATTAATCTTGCAGCAGCGTTCTGGATTAAGAAAGGTTGTGGCTGGAAGACCTGCCAAGAGAGAGCATTGCAATAGTCCAGCCTGGACAGAACAAGAGTTTGAACAAGGAGTTGTGAAGCATGTTTCGAAAGAAGGGGCCTGATCTTCTTGATTTTGAATAAAGCAAATCTGCAGGACTGGTCAATTTTAGCAATGTGGTCTGAGAAAATCAGCCGATCATTAATCATAACTCCAAGGTTTCTGGCTGTTTTTGAGGGAGTTATGGTTGATGTGCCTAACTGGTTGGTGAAATTGTGATGAAACTATGGGTTTGATGGAACCACAAACAGTTCTGTCTTGGCAAAGTTGAGCTGAAGGTGATGATCCTTCATCCAGCCATAAATGTCTGTCAGACAGGCTGCAATGCGAGCAGCTACCGTCGGATCATCTGGTTGGAATGAGAGGTAGAGTTGAGTGTCGTCAGCATAGCAGTGATATTAAAAGCCATGTTTCTGAATGACAGAGCCTAGTGATGACATGTGGACATAGAAGAGAAGTGGTCCAAGAACTGAGACTTGAGGCACCCCAGTAGTTAGATGTTGACTTGAACACCTCACCTCTCCAAGATACCTTGAAGGACCTGTCTGAGAGGTAAGACTCAAACCACTGGAGTGCGGTTCCTGAGATTCTCTTAGCCAATAGGGTTGACAGGAGGATCTGGTGGTTAACCATGTCAAAAGCAGTGGACAGATCCAGAAAGATAATTATAGAAGTTTTGGAATCTGCTCTTGCCAGTCTTAGGGCGTCTACAACTGAGAGCAAGGCAGTTTCGGTCGAATGTCCACTTCTGAAGCACGACTGGTTGCGGTCCAGGAGGTTGTTCTGTGTGAGAAAGGCAGAGCATAAACATTCACATACTTTTTGTGCACAAAGAAAACAAAAATAACAACATTATGCACTTTATTTCTCAATGTCAGGTTTGTGCACAGTTAATGACAGAGATATGGATGCCCCAGAATTCCAATTGGGTGACTATCCCTTTAAAACCCATGGCCAACATATTTTTGTCTATGCTTATATACTTTTTCATTATCTTCTTTCTTTCTTTCTTTCTTTCTTTCTTTCTTTCTTCCTGTCTACAACATAATGTAACAAATGTCATAAAAAGGTCATAGGTCAGTGATTGTTGGACTTAAGCTGCACGCTTGCTTATACAGCCAAAATATTTCAGAGCGATGCAGCGGAGCAGACTTTATATTCTCACACCCGCACATATGAAACTGCCCACTCATCACTGGCTCCCTGGCAGAAAACTATCAGTGGAGAGATTTTCCAATAACTGCTCCTCATTTGCACAAAGAAGTTATCTCCGCAATCATTCTCTGATCTTCATCATGCCTATTTGAAAGACCCCACGAGACCTTTTCTCTTAAAACACAGAATCCGCTGCACCACTGGTAGTTTTAAGAAATGTAGATTAATCTGACAAAATCGATCGTCTCTAAAGTCAAACGCAGAGCACACCTGGTCAGGAAGCTCGTCTTTTCTGGCCCCTCATGTCAATCATTAGGCTAATGATCCTGTTATTCATTTGCCTTTCCAGCACCTCGCAACAGGGAGCGGTGGCAACTGTTTCTCGTCCTTGTGTTTGTTGAGTTTCCAAATATACCCATGCTGCCATGCAAGAGAGAGAGAGAACGCAGAGAGAGAGCCTCCCCCGAAACATTTGGAGGTCCATCTGTGAGGAGAGCTTTTAAAATAAAAAGAAGAAGAAGAAAAAAAAACGGTATGTACTCTCTGCTCGTCATTGGACCTATCAGACATTTCCATTACAGAGAGCTATATGACTTCCTTGACAGCTGGAGCCGTATCTAGCAAGCCCCACGTTTTTTCTCCCAACATTCTTTTTCGCATCTTGGTCTCTTTCTCTCCCTCACCCTCCCTTTTTTTTTTACAGCTTCATAAGGGAAAGCTGACTTTTTGATGCTGGACTTTGATTCTCTTTCAAACTCTCTCTCTTTCTCTCCCTCTGCCGGTTTTATCTTGCTCCCTGCAGGCAATGCGTTCCAGTCCACCATGCTCGGCAGGGGCTGCTGGAGCGCTGGGGTATTTGGAGAACATTAATGATTCTAAACAGCCAGAGGAGCTGCCAGGAGAGTTCGATGCTTCTCAGTCTACGGGTAGAAACCAATATATATATGTGTGTGTGTAAAAATACATAAAACCGTCTTGACAAGTCATCTGCCGCCCGGCCACAGAGCAGGGTGACCTGCTGAGTGGAGCAAGACAAGAGCCATGGGCTTTAAAAACAGGCCCACTCGCTTAACTGACTCCATTTGCTCTGATCAAAATGGTTTTACTTGGATGGACACATCTTTAAAATGAACCACAGGGCTTAGCTTGCAAAAGCTTGTGGACAGCAGGGCTGACTGGATATTAATGAGAGTGCTACGTTCAGTGTTGCATGTGTTTAATGATTCAAATGTGTCGGAATACAGGCATAAATTATTCACGCAGGATGCCACGACTGGGCGAGGTTACAACTATTTTTTGGTATTATATATATTTCATGAGCATGTAGGGAAAGAATTCAATGAGCAGCGTTAGGCGTTAAGCGTTTTTGTGAGGGAGATGCTGAAGGGATGGAGATCGCTGCAATGTCTTGTCATGGAATATATTACCAGGCTTCAGACTACCCACACACAACTCTCACAAGAAACAAATTAGTCACTGAAAACTTTTCCCGAAATGAAAACTGATTCATGCGGTGAGATTTGCAGGCTAGATTGGACTCAGTAAACAATATGCAGTATGTTTGTTTTCTGCACTTGCCTGATTACTCACGCTTGTCATAGTTTGCCTGTTAGCCTGTGATCGTTTTCTGGAGAGACTAAATGCATTGAGAAAATATTGCTCATACTTTACAGTGGGGACCAACAAATGTGAGATCATTGGTGAAAATGCCTCTAATTTAGCACATTTTTTTATATTACAAATCATAATATCAATGTAAATTTTAATTGATTTTTAAAAAAAATATCTTACTATTTGGTTTCTCCCTCTTTTGCCAGCATGATCTGCTAGATAAGCCCTAGTGAAATACTGTTGTGCCCCAATAAAATATTTCTGATAATTCATCTTCTGATGGGATTAACATACTGTATACTGTACCAACATGAAGATCATTTTCTCTGATAATATTTCAAAAATCATGTGTTTTCTGTTTGCGGTTTTAGAATAAGTAGTGATGCCAAATTTGTCAAAGAAGCACTCTTTTGATTCATTCTGTCAAAAGGTTGCGATTCAACTTGATTGATTTGGACAGTTCACTCAAGCACACTGGATCGTTTGCAGCAGTTTCTTACACCAAATTTGTAATGGCAGTAACATGTACTGTATATCCATTGTTGGAAACAAACTTGACTTTTCTTGTATCATTTCAGCAATGAAGCAGCTCTGTACTACAGGTACAGACAGGCACAGGTACAATGATTCTGTACTACAGGTAAAACAATTTATATCTATATTCTTAAGAATATCAAAATATGGGAACATCACACGTTTTTGATGCCCCAGTACTGATGAAAGGCTAGAAACATACCTGTTGGTGACCTATAAATAGTGCAGAATCTGAATTGTTGTTATTATAAAATACATCACATATTAATTCACTTGTTATTATTAATATAATGCTATAACATATAATAAAAACGACATTATACATCATTATGTTCCTTTGTTTTTCAAAATACTAGATTTTCTGTTTATTTACAGGTTTAAATGGGATTTTAAATCGCATATTTTAAATGTGTTTCAAAATGTTTGGATGCCACGAAAGTATGAAAGTTTACTGGTTAAAATTTACCCTGCAAAGCCTTCGTTGGCTACCACTTTGTTTCTCGCTCTATAAATAGCTATTGGACTTCCCTGGGACAGTCAGACAGAGCCATTAAAACACAAATCAGTGAGCATGGAGATGGCTAATGATCGACCCAGCAGATCTATGAGCAGCAGGGGAAAATTCCTCATTATAAGCTATATGCTGTCTAACTGCTCCCACCTGAAGGCAACATTCTCCATATCCTTTACCATAATGCCATGCTCACTGACCACTCACATTATGTACAAATGCACGTCTGATTAAAATGTTATCTTATTATAGTTTCCTCATTTAAAGGGATCACTCACAGATAATGAATGTTCTGTCAATGTTCATATACTGTCCTTACAACTCATGTTCTAAATTCCACATGTTCTGAAGCATTACTTTAGATTTTGTTTGACTAACAGTGTTGAATTAAAGTTGTTCCCTGGTAATCTTCTCCTCCATTGAGCTGTTAACTGCTGCTAGAGAATCATTGAGTCAATTGAGCATCAGTCCAATGATTCATTCATGAAGCGGACAATGCTACTTCGTTAATGGACGTGCCAAGCAAAGCTAAAGAGGATATCGAAACTTAAAGAGGTCATAGGATGCCCATTTTCCACAAGTTGATATGATTATTTAGGGTCTTAATGAAAAGTCTGTAACATAGTTTGGTTAAAATTTCTCAATGGTAGTTGTAGGATATCAGACCGAATCAGACAATCTAAGATTTGGTCAAAACATGGTTGAGGCACGAGGAGTCCAAATTTCCACAAGAGGCCCAAGACAACAGGATGTCTTAAATCAGACCCTAGCCAGTCTGAAGCAAGGCTAACAAACTATTTCACAGAACAGTTTTCAACATTAACATAAAAGAACACATTGACAAGTCCAAGGGGATTGTAAAATTTTGGGGCAAGTTATCAAGAAGAATGGTCAAAAGAGATGCACAGCGTGACCACCACATGGAAACATGTGACAGTGATCACAAGCTCTTCGGATTGACTTTTCCCTCCACATAAGACAAAGAACAGACTTTCGGAGATTCCTTACATGCCTCTTAATCTCTGTCACTTCATTCATCCACAGAATTGCCGGAAAACTGCCTTTCGCATCCCCTCATCTACACACAAGGACTCAACCATACTATCTTGCTATATATATAACTCCATATCATGTATGTAACCCACACATTTGACTATCATGTTTTAATCACTTATTGTGTATGTCTTTTTTTAATAACTATTGAATAGCTTAAGTGTTCATATTCATGTTTAGTATGTGTGTTTGAATCTTCATGCTTGAAATTTTTCTTCCAATCAATTCTTTGTCAATGTATCATATTCTTGTTATAGAAATCATGTCCAAATTTATACTCTGCCAGAGCGGGAAAAACGCAGGTCATGTGAATGTTGAGATAACAGTTGATTTATGAATGGGAGGAGGAATATACAACGCCCCGAGCAAACACGACATCTAATTGGCCAAAACACCATTTGGGGTGTGTTAAACAGCATGGTTTACTACTCACACCGGACCCACTTTTTGTCTCTCTCTCGCGCTCCCTTCTTGCCTTTTGAGCCTTTTGTTGTTTCTTTTAAATCATGCTTCTTAGTTTTGAGCTGCTCTGGCTTCCTCCATCTCCTCAAACCCTGAGGAGAAAGCCCCTGTCTCGTCAAACGTTACTTCTAGTTTCTTTCGTTATTTTATTTCCTTTGAAGTTTCGGTTTTGATTTAAGTTGCCTAACGCGCATCTCCGAAAGATTGCCATCTAAACTTCAACTTCCAGACCACAGCTACCCGCTCGCACAGCCATCGCCCATCACTGCTTCCAACGGATCCTCCATCCAATCAGCAACCTCGGGGAAACCCCTTTCGGCAACCAGACAAGGAAGGAAACCCCGCACACAAGAAAGCAAGTACCTCAAGATCCTAGCTGAACTGGTGCATTTATTATAAGTTTTAACCTCATTGAGGAACTCAATGCGATGGTTAAGTGATTGATGGTTGTTCAGGTCTATGCAATTGCACATATTGCTGTAAACTTGGGATTTCACATTTTCATTCTCTTAAACTAATTCTTTCCTCACTTTCTCTCTTTCTGCAACTTGTGTGTGAATGCGTGTGTTAGATTAGTTTATATGTCTTAGATTTATCCAAGAAAGCCTTTATTTATATTGAAAAGAGAAGTATCTTGTTTTTTGTGCTTACAATTTAATGTCTTAAACTGCCGATCTTGTTATTGTGCTAATTAATAGTGTTTTCACTATTTTTTTGGATTTTAATATCCATTGCAGAGTTTATGTTATATGGCTCGTTCAATGAATCGGTGGCCGTCTCAGTGATCCGCCGTAAAGCAGTGATTCTGTCCTAATTCCCTTACATATTATTGGTGGAGTTCCCTTTAAAATCTTAAATGATTCCCTTTGAGCTAAATTGACCTGTTTCCCTTACATAGTGTAAAAAAATAATTTTTTACCCTGTCAAAAACAACTCTTTTCAGATCAAGCCCGTATTTGTAGCATTTTCCTTTAAATGTTAATGAGCTATGCTGACCCCGCCCCTCTCTTCCGAGATGCTCTCTGAGAGACTGTTTACTTTAGCCGCATTCCTCGTGAAACTTGCTAATTAGCACATTATTAGTAAAGGCGATTTGCAAAGATTCATTACAAAACATTATACTCACTTCTTCTGTAGATGAGGCTGGATCATGAATTATTCACGCGAACATAGACACATTTATGTAGATCAGGGGCGCATTCCCTTCAGAAACAATGTAATCCCCTGCGAGTTCAGCGGCTCAGATGTCGGGAGTAAATGACGACTGCTATGTTCATTATTACATCCAACAACAGAACACCTCAATCGCTTGTTATGAGTAATTCTTGTCTACATCTGCTCCGGCAGTGAAACAATGGCGGACTGATGACAGCTCACTCAGGGTTGGTCTAAGGTAAGACACCAGTTCAGTCTGTGCTGAAATGCTACTGTCAATCAAACTATCGTGGGAGGGGTCTGTCTGTGTGATGTCACACAGACAGGCATCTGAGATCGGCTTGATTTGAGAAAGGGGAAAACATTTAACCAGATTTAAAAAAAAACACTGGGTGGATTTTTATCATTATAGGGTGGTTGTGTACACACACTGCCAACACACATTTCAGTTCAAACAACTTGTAAAAGTGCATGTAGCATCCTATGACCCCTTTAAATTAACATTATTGTATGGCTTCAAAGGGTAACACTTTATTTCTACAGTGCACTTGTTGTTACAGTAAATTATGAATAATTACAAGCAACTTACCCTAAACCAAACCCTAACCATACTGTATTCATTATACTACATGTTGCTTCAAAGAGTCTGGAATATAGAGCACGAGTTTTATGATACCTATATCTCTTTTTTTAAGTTTGAAATTTGACAGCCCCAGTCGATGTTAATTTTCATAATATTGAAAAAAGTAGCCATGGTATTCCTCAAAATGGCACATTTTGTGATCCTCAGAAGAATGAAGAATCAAACGCATTTGAAAGGGCATGAGGGTGAGTAAATGATAGCAGATTTGTGATTTTTAGGTGAACTATCCCTTTAAGAATGAATTAGGAAGCACAAAAAAAATAATTAAAAGGGTGAAAGATGATGATGAAAAAAAAACTTTGGGGCACTTTGAGGTTAGACATTATTACATCATAAGTAGGCAGTGTTCTGAACAGCTACACTTAACAAAGCTCATTTTTATTCTCTGCTCTTTCCTCTTCCCCTGGAGATTCTGTCTTGTAAACAATCAATTTGGTAGGGTTAGAATAAAGGGTGACTCATAATCAAAAGATAAAGCAATAGGTATCTGTCGATACATTCAGCCGTGAGACAGTCTCTGGCATGGAGCAGCAGAGACAGGTCGCAGAGATTAGTGCTGACCTTTGCCACTTTGACATTCGATCATTTGACTTAATTAATAGTGAGCAGCTCCCCCGCACCCCATTCGTCATGTGTGTACTGTCGTCAGGCAGCTTAGCAGGTTAGTCTGACTGCACTGTCAACAAGCTGGCTAGCACGGGAAAAAAAAAAAAAAAAATACAAAAAAAAAAAAAAAAAAAAACCATTAATACAAAGAAAAAAAAAAAAAAAAATACAGGATCAGCAGATAATCATCATGAAGCTTAGCTGGCGACCTGTAGGAGGTGTAGGGGCAGTGTCTCAAAGTGGCATTCATTACTTTGTCAAGAACTGAAACATCCAGGAATGCTACTGTCGTTCTTGAGATAACCATTGGTGAGAGGTATTAAATGATAAAAACAGATTATTTCAGATATTATCCCTCTGCTTGGGACTACACAGAGTGAGAAATACCTCTGTAGAGCATTTTGAAGAACTAAATTGCAAACTAAACCAATGACTGAGACCAAATTATTGTCACATCCAAGTACTAAGTGCTTCATTACGCTGGACTTCATGCTGATAGACGATACTCTTAGCCCTGTAGCTTTCTGGTGCCCAATAGAAAATACACAAAACATCTTATGCATTCAAATCCTAACTTGGCTTTTTCGCAAAGCCCTGCTGTTTTCTATTTGTGTTGTTTTAAAATATTGTTTGTCAGCAAGTAAGCTAGAAAGGAATCCTTACTGAATCAATATTTTGATTGAGGCAAATTCCAAAGTAATCATACAATGTTTACCGTCCTGGTTATGTATGGTACCCCGTTCCTGAAGGAGGGAACGAGACGCAGTCGGATGACCTACGAATTGGGGATCATGCCTAGAGAGACAATTCCACTTCGTTGTAAACTAAACGTGCCAATGCACATTGGCATGCGATTATGGCATCCAGCTGCCGCTGATCACAGCGTGATCATTCGCACGATGCAGCGCATATGCAGGTTTTCCGCTGATGAGCCGAGGCCGGTAACCCGCCACCCACGGTAGACGGAGCTGTGGGACGGACTTTACACATATGGGATCCACTTAGTTCTCTACATATGGAACTCAGCTCTCTACTGGTTCTCACGGATTCATTGAGTGAGGGCCTGGCGCCGGACGTTCTGCCACATCTGGCTGCCGAGGGGATGGAGGAGATCGACAGGATCTACAGTATGGATTCTCTGGAGCGGTTTTAGCAAGCCGACACTAAGCCGGGGCCTCTCATTGCTTCTACCCGTTTGAGGTGAGAACACAGGAGGATACCGGCTCCACTCGAAGGCTATAGAATCTAGCAAACGTTTTGGGGGTCGCCCAGCCCGCAGCTCTACCGATATCCGACAGCGAGGCGCCATGAGCCAGCGCCCAGAAGGATGCAACACTTCTAGTTTAGTGGGCTCTCAACCTGAATGGGCAGGGCACACCCTGTGCCTGTTAAGCCAGGGTGATGGCATCCACTATCTAGTGGGCCATCCTCTGCTTAGAGACGGCATTCCCCTTCTGTCGGCCTCCGTGACAGACAAAGAGCTGTCTGAGGTCCTGAAGCTTTGTGTCCTTTCTACGTAGCACCCTTAAGGCTCGGACGGGACAGAGCAAAACCAGGGCTGGGTCTGCCTCCTCCGAGAGCAGCGCTTGCAGGCTCACCACCTGAACCCTGAAGGGAGTAGCGGGAACCTTGAGAACGTAGCCAGGCCGGGGCCTCAGGGTTACCTGGAATCAGCCGGCCCGAACTCTAGGCACGAATCTTCGACCGAAAATGCGTGCAGGTCCCCTAACCTCTTGGTGGAGGCCAGTGCAAGCAGGAGCAGAGCTTTCATTGAAATAATCTTTAGCTCGACTGACTGCAAGGGCTTAAATGGGCCCTGCTGTAGTGCTGTGAACACTAGAGTCAGGTCCCAAGAGGGAATAGAGAGGGACCGTGGAGGATTTAACCTTCTCGCCCACTTAAGAAACCTGACGACCAGGTCATGCTTCCCAAACGATCTCCTTCTACGGGGTCATGGTTAGCAGCGATTGCAGCGACATAGACTTTGAGTGTGGAGGGAGACAGCCTTCGCTCCAACCCTTGTTGCAAAAAGGACAGCACGACTCTGATCGTGCATCTTCAGGGGTCTTCTCGGCGAGATGAACACCACTCAACGAACAGGTTCCAGTTCAAAGCGTAGGCGTGTCTCGTAGATGGTGATCTCGCTGAAGTGATTGTGTCAACTACCTCTTGGGGTAGGTCACCTAGAACCTCCGCATCCTGTCCAGGGACCAGACATGAAGTTTCCAGAGCTATGGATGTGGGTGCCAAAGGGTGCCCCGTCTCTGCGTCAGTAGATCCTTCCTCAGAGGAATATGCCAAGGAGGGACTGTCGCGAGGAGCACTAGCTCTGGGAACCAGGTCCGAGTGGGCCAATAATGCACCACGAGCAGGACCTGCTCCTCGTCCCCCCTGACCTTGCACAGTGTCTGTGCAAGAAGGCTCACTGGGTGAAACGCATACTTGCGAAGGCCCCGCGGCTAGCTGAGTGCCAGTGCATCCGAGCAGAGTGTTCCCCTCAGTCATTGAGTACGAACCCTGGCAGTGTGCGCTCACACGATGGAAGTTTCTGGAGAGCAACAGGTCTACCTGAGCGTCTCCGAAACGTCTCCATATCAGCTGGACCGTCTGGGGATGGAGTCGCCATTCTCCCAGGAGCGCAGCTCGAGACAGCTCGACATGCGACAGGAGCGCAGACCACCTCGTCAGTTGATGTATGCAATGGTCGCAGTGTTGTCCGTACGGACCAGTACATGCTTGCCTCGTAAGCGCCCTTTGAGATGGTTCAGGGCAAGGTGCACTGCCAGCAACTCGAGGCATTTGATGTGCCAGTGCAGTTGGGGCCCCCGTCCAAACCCCTGACACTGCAAGCCCGTTGTACGTGGCCCCCCAGCCGGTGGTTGAGGCATCCGTGTGAACCACAGCATGTCTGGATACCTGGTCTAGGGGCACTCCTGCCCGGAGAAACGCAAGGTCTGACCATGGGGTGAAGGTTTGGCAGCAGGCCGGTGCAACTTGGACCCGGTTTATTGCCGCTTTGCCACGCCTTTTTCTACCATGTCCTAATTAAAAAAAAAAAATAACATAAAAACGGTACCTACGCCATGGATCCATTGCTTGCAGCGGTCTCAATAATGAAGCGCCCCACCGGGCGTGACTGCCGCCGTAGCGCCACTAGCCCAGGAGCCTCTGAAATTGTTTCAGTGGGACCATCATCCTGCTCTTTAATGTATTCAAGCAGTTCAACACCGACTGGGCACGTTCCTGCATGAGGCGTGCTGTCTGTTCGACCGAGTCCAACTCCATACCGAGAAAAGAGATCCTCTGCATTGGCATGAGTTTGTTCTTTTCCCAGTTGACCCGAAGGCCCAACAGGCTGAGGTGTGAGAGCACCAAGTCCCTGTGTTCGCACAACTGCGCTCGGGACTGGGCCAGTATGAACCAGTCGTCGAGGTAGTTGAGAATGCGAAGGCCCTCTTCTCTCAGGGGAACAAGGGCTGCCTCCGCAACTTTCATGAAGACACGGGGCAACAGGGACAGCCCGAAGAGCAGGACCTTGTACTGATATGCCTGTCCTTTGAACGCAAACCGCAGGAATGGCCTGTGGCGCGGAAGGATCGACACATGGAAGTACGTGTCCTTCAGGTCGATCGCTGCAAACCAATCTTTGGGACGGATGCACCTGAAGATGCGCTTCTGTGTGAGCTTCTTGAACGGGAGCTTGTGAAGGGCCTGGTTCAGCACGCGCAGGTCCAGGATTGTTCGTAACCCACTGCCTTTCTTGGGTAAAATGAAGTAAGGACTGTAAAACCCCGTCCTCTTATCGGCTGGAGGAACCGGCTTTATCGCATCCTTCACCAGCAGGACTGTGATCTCTGCACGCAAGACAGGGGCATCTGCTGCTTTCACTGAAGCAAAGTGGACGCCCCTGAACTTGGGAGGGCGCCGAGTGAACTGAATCGCATAGCCGAGCTTGATGGTTCAAAAAGAAGCCAGGCTGGGTAGCGCTAGCCAGGCTCCCAGATGCTGCGTAAGTGGCACCAACGGAACTACAGGCGTACCCGCAGTGGGGCAGGGAGGAAGAATGCAGGGACCTGGCCCGGGCGTCTCTTTGCCGGTCCGAGGCGGGGTCTGAGTGTGTTTAACACTGACCTGCGTTCGAGTAGAGGGTGCGTGTGTAGTCCGTTGGTTCATCCTCCCGATCCGCCCACTGCTGCTCACTGGCAAAAGAGGAGGGTGAGTGTGATACGACACTGGATCGTCCACAACCCCCCGTCCCCTCTGGGGACCCAGAGAGCTCTTTGTCGAGTATATATATAGGTGCATCTAAAAAAAAATTAATATCGTGGAAATATCGTTATTTCAAAAAGTGAAACTTTCATATATTCTAGATTCATTACATGTAAAGTAAAACATTTCAAAAGTTTTTTTTATTTTATTTTGATGATTAGAGCTTACAGCTCATGAAAATAAAAAATCCAGTATCTTAAAATATTAGAATATTTACATTTAGGTTTCATTAAATGACCATCCCTACTGTATAAATTCCAGGTATCTCTTGTTCTTTGAAACCACAATAATGGGGAAGACTGCTGACTTGGCAATGGTCCAGAAGACAATCACTGACACCCCTCCACAAAGAGGGTAAGTCACAGAAGGTCATTACTGAAAGGGGTGGCTGTTCACAGAGTGCTGTATCAAAGCATATTAAATGCAAAGTTGACTGGAAGGAAGAAATTAGGTAGGAAAAGGTGCACGAGCAACAGGGATGACCGCAAGCTTGAAAATACTGTCAAGCAAAGCCGATTCAAACACTTGGGTGAGCTTCACAAGGAGTGGACTGAAGCTGTTGCTCAGTGGTCCAGAGTCCTCTTTTCAGATAAAAGTAGATTTTGCATTTCATTTGGAAATCAAGGTCTCGGAGTCTGGAGGAAGAGTGGAGAAGCACAAAAACCAAGTTGCTTGAAGTCAAGTGTGATGTTTCCGAAGTCAGTGAAAATTTGGGGTGCCATTGCCTTACGTCTGCTGTGTTTGGTCTCGTATATATCGTAGATATATATATATGTATATATACACTGGATGCTATTTATTAGCTGTTATGGTGAAAACCATTCTTTACTTGAATTAAAATGGAAACTAAATAAGATATGTAAGACCCATCAAAAATTCTAAAATTAAATTTGGAACACACCAAAAAAAAAACAGGATTTTGTGGAATAATGTATCCAGTGTCAGAATTCTGAGACCATATAATTTCTAATCATAATACATTTATATATAAAATAATTCCAATTCTGCACTATTTCTAGAACATGATTATTGGGTTTTGAACAAACTTGTGGAGTTCTTGCAGCTTGAGTGCTGCTGTTGTTGCCACTCTGAAAGCCTGTGATTTCTCATGGTTTCAGAATGGCAAAACACTAAAGTTTTTCACTCAAATTATTATGCTGATTATATAAAAAAATCTAAAAGAGAAGGTAAGACTTTTGGATCCCACTGTATCTGCTTTGTGTGGAATCATTCCATGCAGAGGAACGTAAAGGATCTTCAGCATCTTCACATTGCCAGTGAACTCAGTCATAATCTTTTATCACTGGCTCCAAGTGACCAGACCACAGCAGTAATTGCTCTTGCCAGAACCGGCAACAAATCAGCAAGCAACCAGCAGCTGCTTCCAAGTCAATAATTTCTATTCAGGTCTAAATGAGCTTTTTCTTAACTTATCGGTATTCCTGTCCACCCAACCCCTCCCCACATCCTACTGGGGTCGATTGGCCAGTCGATCCCATGGGAAATCTGCATGTAATGGAGGGTTATGTAACATTTGCAGGACACCATGTCCATAAAGCATTATTTGATTCGGGTCTTTTGGAGCTTTCTCTAAATGCCAGTGGGTGGCAGGGGCAGACGTATGATGGCAGGGAGCTGGAGACAGGGGCAGAACTGTTTGGGTTCAGCTCTTTCATCAAAGTCAAGCGACATACAGCCCTGGCATATTGACAGTATTATTATATGCATCTATGTGGTAAAATATGACATTGTAAACTCAATTTACATTGCAATCACACTGATAGATAAAGTAATTAGTCTCAAGAGACCACAACTTACAGTGATTTTTCAATGGATAAAGAGTGGTTTTATAAAGGAATAGTTCACCCAAAATGAAAATTTGCTGAAAATTGACTCTGTCTCACGTCTTAATGATGGAATTGTTTATTACAAACATGCAGCTTTACATTACATTAACTGATGGACTGGAGTCATGTGGATTAGTTGTGGATTATTGTAATGCTTTTATCAGCTGTTTGAACTCTCATTCTGATGGGCACCCATTCACTGCAGAGGATCCATTAGTGAACAAGGGATGTAATGCTAAATTTCCGCAAATCTGTTCTGATAAATTAATGTATGAATCGGCTATAAGGACAGCCTCCTCCAACCTCAGATGGTCCACAAGAACCTGATATTTGAAAAGCTCTCTTGCATCCCTTGGCAACAAATTCGTTAGGGCCAGCTTCAGTCTGGAGAATTCCATGGGGTCCCTATGGATGAAGAGGGGGATTTTCGGTGTTGGCCCATGGTATTCCTTCTCTTCCATTGTAGCTAATGAGGGCTGATAAGGTCATTCTCGGGAGGAGGTACGCTGACTCCTGTGAGGCCCTGGTAAGCGTTTAAATGAAGGCCCAGATTCAGCCCAGTCCATGCCAGTAGGGCAGCTCGTGACTGGTGAGTAATAGTGTGACCACTGAGTCGGAGTATCATGAAGTTTCCTAACTGGTGGTCTCTTAGGGGTTGAAGACAGACGACTTTGAGTTGCTGAGCTGGCCACAGCACTCTTTCTCATTAAACAAACAAACTCATCTACATCTTGAATGGCCTGAGGGCCAGTTTTCAGCAAATTAAATTTTTTGGGTGAGCTACTCCTATAAAATGAGATTGTAGTGACAAGCAAGGCAATTTTCATATACCTTTGCCTAAATAATTTTCATTAACACATAACTACCATTACAAATTTAATTGGTAACATATTTTACAATAAGGTTCAATTGTAAATCTATGCAAATTATTTTGTGTATCTATTCTTTGTGGTTTCTGCTGAATTTCCCAATAGCCTAATATTCGAATGAGTGCTAATAATCAATGTTAAATATTCACACGGTCTTGTTCTCTAAAGCTTTATAAATGTATTTTGTTGAAATCCCTGTAACAAGGTTTATAAAGCTTTGTTCAGCTGTTGGGTGCCCAATGCACAAATGCACAGTCCTCCACAGGATTAGAAGTTTAAATTCTGTCAAGGGTTTAAATAGTGCTTGCACAACTATCGATATTTGTTAAAAAATAAATTAATTAATAAATTAAAAAAGATCACTAACATAATAAGTGCCTTTAAAAGGTCAGTATATATTGTTTATTTCATTAGGCCTATCACTGGCCTAGTCCACAACAGTAGTCCAGTCCATTGAATATTTATTTGTTTTTGTACTGTGTACTATATTTTCAAGTGCTGGTTTATGCAAACATGCACTTAAGTCTTTGGATGCTGCATCACATCTTGCTGGATTTGCATCATGAGTTTGAAGTGTTTAAATCAAGACAACAACACAATAATCATTCAGTTTCAGCTTTATCACATTTCATTGAATATCATTTAATGCAGTTTGAACTCTTTGGTAATTTATTTTCTTCATTACTTTGAATAGGCTATGTATTTGATTTCAGTACTCATAAATATGGTTTATAGCAGGTGTTGTTAACAGTGATTAACAACCATTACTAATGACCGTTACTTGCTATAAACCATTAGAGAGAATAACCACCCTGCTCTCCTTTTGTCAATCACTGTGTCACGCCCCCCACCACACACAACACACTACACCAGTCATTTACGACTCTACACGACTCCCCTGCACACCCATAGCCCACCACAGCCCGGCAGGGGGGCAACTATGCCGGATTCACATGCTTTTATATACCACGGGGGGTCTGCACGTGAAGCTAGTGGAATCTCGTACTGGTCAGCAGGCAAAGTACCACGGAGTTACAACAGAGAAATGTATCAGTAATCCCGCGAGGAGAACAGGTACATTAGTTTTTTTTTTTTTAATAGCCTACTTAATGTCTCCAGTTTAATGGTGTGACATATTAGGCCATACATACCAATATCAATACCAAGAACTTGCACACATGGTGTTATAGGATCATATTTAGCTATATGGTGGGTTCTTTGGAGTTTATTAAAACTTGAAAATGGAAAGTCAGTTTTTTAAAAGTTTTATGATAAACATGTTTACCACGTCTTTTACCACATTTATTTAGCTCCTTTTTTGAATGCTATTTATGTATACTAGTTTTTATTATTTAGTCTTCAAACTTAAATTACCTATATAAATACATAAAAAAGTGAATTATTGCATTTAAAATTATGATGAACAAAGATAAAATAAAATAAAAATATTTCTCTTTCTAATGTGAATATGATTTAATATAATTTTTTCAAAAAAGTTTGATGTTAAATATTCGTGCTTGGAAGTTCATATTTATAATCATAATAATTTATATCGTACGATTTTGTACATGCAAGCTAGTTTTGTTGTACATTAAAAAAAATAAGACCATGCATCCGTTGCGTCCGCCATGTTTTCTCACTGACATGCCCCCAATTTGCACATTCATGACTAAAAAAAAATCCAGAGTTTCCCCATTCATAACTACGACTTGTAATGCCATATATATTATTGGCATATACATGATTTGCACCCATACTTACATGAGGAACAGCTTCAGTCAAATGAGATTTCACGCAATGCCATGACAATATATGATTATGAAAAATATGATTAACATATTAAAATAGATTCCTTTTTCTGAGGTTGTTTTATCGCATTGGTCTCTTTCAGGCAAAATTGCTGCAATTCTTGCATGCACGGTGTAGTTTGTGCAGGTGTTCAATGCTAGTTTAAAATGGCTTAACAAAAAAAAAAAACAATAGCATGACAAATGTGCCGACGCTTATGGCTGCCTCCGTGGCGTGCTCCACAATTGTTTTTATGTTTTTGTTAGTTTGTACTGTCTTTAGTTATATCCCTGCAATCAATTTCACCAAAGATGAATTGCTTGACATTCTGAAGTACACACCACCCGATATTTCACCAGTTTTCGACTATTCTGATGTTTTGCTAGACATAGTAGTTGGCGGAGCAGCTGCGCTGATCAAACGCTTCAGGACGCGCAGACGGGGGAAACGAGCCGGCGTCGCTCGTGAAGCTCCGCCAAGCGCGGTTCATAAAGCCGTTTGCCCTAGCATCCATCTGGCGACCCTCCCTCTCTACCACAAAACAGACGAACTCCTTCTGCTCTCCCGGACAAATAAGGGTTTTTCTAACTCTGCTGCTCTGTGTTTCATGGAAACCTGGCTGAAAGACGCCATTACGGACAGCGTGTTGAGTCTCCCGGGCTTTCATCTGTTTAGAGCAGATCGCGACGCAGAATCGATGGGGAAATTGCGCGACGGCGGGACATGCTTTTACATCAATGAGAGGTGGTGTACAGATGTAACTGTGTTAAAGAAGATGTGCTGTTCAGATCTAGAAGTGCTCTTCATTAACTGTAAGCCGTTCTATTCGCCGCGGGAGTTTTGCTCGTTCATTCTCGTCAGTGTGTTCATCCCTCCGCAAGCGCTCGTGAGCTCCGCTTTACAGAAACTCGGTGATCTGATCACGGACACAGAACAACAACACCCGGACTATTTCTTTTTAATCATTCTCGGGGACTTTAATAAAACAAATCTCTCCCGTGAACTGCCAAAAAACAGACAGCACATCACATGTCCCACCAGAGACAGTAATATATTGGATCACTGTTACACCACAATAAAGAATGCATATCACTCTGTCCCACGAGCAGCTTTGGGACTCTCTGATCACTGTTTAGTTCATCTAATACCGACCTACAGGCAGAAACTGAAATCAGCTAAACCTGTATTAAGGACTGTAAAAAGTTGGACTAATGAAGCAGAGCAGGATTTATAAGCTTGTTTTGACTTCACTGATTGGAGCGTTTTTTGAATCTGCTGCCACCGATCTGGACGCGCTCACAGAGACTGTAACATCTTATATCAGTTTCTGTGAAGATATGTGCATTCCTCCCAGGACTCATTTAACCTACAACAACGCCAAACCATGGTTCACAGTGGATAACACCCAATGACAAACTCAGACAGCTCCGTCAGGCCAAAGAAGATGCTTACAGGAAGGGGGATAATGTCTTGTATAAACAGGCTAAATACACACTGGAAAAGGAGATCAGAGTGGCAAAGAGGAATTATTCTGAAAAAAAAAATTAAATTCTCTTCCAGTGACTCGGCATAAGTGTGGAAAAGTCTAAAAGAAATCACCAACTACAAGACACCAGCCCCCAGCACTGTGGTGAATCAACAACTGGCAGACGATCTGAATGATTTCTACTGCAGGTTTGAAAAAGCACCCCACACCTGCCCTGAACACCTCTCCCCACAACCATTCACACCTCCAACAACCACCCTCTCCCCCACACCTGCAATTCAGATCAGCGAAGACGAGGTGCGCCAGGTCTTCCGGAAGCAGAAAAGGAAAAAAGCACCAGGCCCAGATTGTGTTACACCAGCCTGTCTGAAATCCTGTGCTGACCAGCTGGCCCCCATCTTCACACTGATCTTCAACAGATCACTGGAACTGTCCAAAGTCCCTTCATGCTTCAAACCCTCCACCATCATCCCCGTCCCAAAGAAACCCAAATTACTGGACTTAATGACTACAGACCTGTGGCTCTAACGTCTTTGGTCATGAAGTCTTTTGAAAAACTGTTGCTGGCCCACCTGAAGGACATTACTGGACCCTTGCTGGATCCTCTTCAGTTTGCCTACAGAGCAAACAGGTCTGTGGACGATGCAGTAAACATGGGACTGCATTATGTTCTGCAACATCTAGACAGACCAGGGACTTATGTGAGGATCCTGTTCGTGGACTTCAGCTCGGCCTTTAACACTATCTTCCCAAACCTCCTCCTGCCCAAACTAATTCAGCTCTCCATGCCCACCTCCGTCTGTGGATCATCAGCTTCCTGACAGACAGGCAGCAGCCAGTGAGGCTGGGAATATTCTCATCCAGCACCCGTACGATCAGCATTGGTGCTCCTCAGGGTTGTGTTCTCTCCCTACTGCTCTTCTCCCTCTACACCAACGTCTGCACGTCTAAAGACCCCTCTGTCACGCTCCTGAAGTATGCAGATGACACTACAGTCATCGGCCTCATCCAAGACGGTGACGAGTCTGCTTACAGACAGGAGGTTAAAGAGCTGGCTGTCTGGTGCAGTCATAACAACCTGGAGCTCAACACACTCAAAACTGTGGAGATGACCGTGGACTTCAGGAGGAACCCCCCTGCTCTCCTTCCACTCACCATCATGGACAGCACTGTGACTGCAGTGGAGTCATTCAGGTTCCTGGGCACCACAATCTCTCAGGACCTGAAGTGGTACACTCACATTGACTCCATTGTGAAAAAGGCCCGGCAGAGGTTGTACTTCCTTCGTCAGCTGAGGAAGTTTAACCTGTCACAGGAGCTGCTGAAACATTTCTACTCCGCCATTATTGAATCTGTCTTCTGCACTTCAATAACTGTCTGGTTCATCTCAGCTACCAAATCTGACCTCAGAAGACTACAGAGGGTAGTTCGCACTGCTGAGTGAATCATTGGTTCAACACTCCCTTCTCTCCAAGAACTGCACTCATCCAGAGTGAATAAAAGAGCAGGCAAAATCATTCTTGACCCCTCACATCCAGCACACTCCTTCTTTGAACTGTTGCATTTGGTCGACGCTACAGAGCTCTGAGCAGCAGAATGGCCAGACACAGGAACATTTTCTTCCCTCAGGCCATCCATCTCACGAACATTTGACAATAACCATGGAACACACTATTTATACACTCATACACTTACTTATCTAACACACACACTTAGTCTATATTTCAATTTGCACATAATATACCTGTACATACAAAAAAAAACTGTCTATTGTAATATACATGCACACACAACTGTCAATTTATATATTTTTATTCCTTATTTACTTGTTCTATTTTAAATTTTTTATTATCTGTGTTTTTTGTTCTGTCACTGTCATTCTGTTACACTGTGGAAGCTTCTGTCACGAAAACAAATTCCTCGTATGTGTAAACATACCTGGCAATAAAGCTCATTCTGATTCTGATTCTGATTCTGAGGTTAAAATTAGATGATCAATGAAGTGTTACATGTATTACTACTACTAATAAAAATTCCTATAATACATGCAATTCTCAGGTTACTTATGTCACCATGGTTCCCTGAGTAGGGAACGGCGGTGTGGAAAGAGATACTGAAAAAATATACTCAAGTAAAAGTACCATTACCTTCCAAAAAATGTAGTGTGACTAGAGTAAAAGTACTTGTCCAAAAAACTACTTGAGTAAGAGTAAAAGAGTAGCCTATTTAAAAGTACTCCTGAGTATTGAGTAGTGAGTACTGAGCTGTGGATTCTACCCCCTCATAATAAACACTGTACACCGCAATTGATACATTTTAAAAACGTTGTACATTCTGTCATTCACATTATCTTGTTTGTCATAAAGAATGAAGAATGTCTATCATCCAGCAGTTTTAATTTTGATTGCCAACTCTTTAAAATACATTAAAACGGCACGGAAACAGTATTCAGTTTAAGAAAAGATGAAAGTTATTCTCAGTACGATCATCCCCATTTGAATCATAAAGTTTGAAAAAATAGATTTAAAATCATGTGCCAGGCCACTGAGACAGCATATGCTGTTGTTGCACATAAAATATTAATGTTTAGAACAGTGCAAATACAAACACCTTTAGAAATTCATAGTTCAGCATCACACACCATGAGATGGGTTAAAAAGAGAGATTAAAAAGAGCCAATTTCTTTCCAAAACGGTGCCAGTTTTAGCGTTTGCAATAAAGAAATAAGAATAACTAAAATTGATAATTTGTTACAATTTTAACATAAATTCACATTGTTATAGAAGGATGGCAATTGTTTATTGCTGCTAATACAATTTGTAAGGAAAATCATTAATAGTACTTAGTTCTGGGTAAAACTTTTTCAAAGGAAAAACACACACACGACAGCATGTCTCTTTGCTGAGTCGCGGCGGTGAATCAGCAGCATCCACAACTGAATGGAACAAAAGGTGTTGAACTTGAAAATTGTTTATGCGTGATTGCACTTGCTAAATGAAGGCGGATTGTCTAAAATGGATTTAAAAAAAAAAGTTTATTAACGAGCTGCAGTTTTATTTCATCACGCGCTGGCACAGATGCAATATATACGCCACGGGTCATCAATAAGCAGTGTTGGGAAGGTTACTTTGGAAATGTAATAGGTTACAGATTACAAGTTACCCTACTCAAAATGTAATAAGTAGTGTAACTTTTCAATTATTTTATTAAAGTAATGTAACTGATTACAGTTGATTACTTTGGGATTACTTTTCTTAAATGTCTAATGTTTTCACTTTTTATCATTTTTCAAACCTTAAACCAGACAGGGTATCTTTACAGTAGTACTCAACACTGATTACTGTCAGACTTTTCGAAATCCTTCATCACTTGAATTAATATTATATTTAAGTAGACATTGGATGCAAAATTCACTTTAACATGGTGTTTGCATTTAAATGTATCTTAGCAGTGTGTAGACACAACCACCCTACAATGATAAAAATCCATTCACTAACCTCCCCTTGTTTTAAATCCCCAGAAATTCCTGAACAGTCTCAATCAAGTCAAGCGTTTTTGGATTTTCTGCGGAGAATGCATTGTCATATGTCATAGGCTCGCCCCCACCGCTGATGACTGTCCATTTTTAATTAAGCCAAAAGTTTTCGCCCTCAGCCAGTTGTACGCAGTACATCATTTTCTCCACGCTCCAGCAGCTGTAGCGACAATGTCTTGTGAGCAATGCAGGTGTTTTGTAGTTTTGTGATGTAGAAGAACATAAGAATCTTAATTTTTTCCCATCATCAGACGCAGTGCATTAGTTTTGTTTTTAATGCCTAAATTCATTTATGTCTGCGCAAATAATTTTACTCCAGACTGCTTTCTGAACGAGGGGCAATTCAGTCAGGTTTTGTTAAAAAGTTAAAACTCAAAGATAGATCAGTACCCATTGTTTGTAATCCAGCTGCACCTCCAGAAGAAGTAAGTCTGACACTTTATATTTTTTAATGCTTATTTGCAAATCGTCTTTGCTCTTTCACAGAAGAAAGGGGTGGGTGAGCAGAGCTCATTCGCATTTAAAAAGACATGCCCCAAAATTAGTTGCTGTGAAAAGAGCAAGGTAAAATGGGTGTTGTTTTACACGACCACTGAGGAATTTTAACCAAAGTATGTTGCAGACCGTTCATGAAGACTCAATGTCCCCTTTGAAGCACAGTCATCACAAAATCAGACTACTTGAGATCTTCTGAGGTTAATGCATATTTAAAATCATACAAGAAATATTTAATCAGCTTGCTATGATACTGCTTTTGGACTCAAATCGTTCAGACCGCTATGACGTAAACCACTGGCATCTACAAGCCTTGTAAAAACAGTTAATCTTTAAAATAGCTAGCTACTACATAACCCATATAGGAATAAAGAGTTATCGATAAGCTTGTTTCTAAACTCCTGAAACATTTGTGTTTCATATTTTAGAGCAGTCTCTGCAATTTATGAAAGAAATCAATTAGATCTGTATGTGGGGGTGTGTGTGGAAAAAAGCAGATGTAACCCCCTTTGTAAAATCCTTAACATTTTCATAAGTAACTAATTTAAATACACATTTTTTCTTAGTAACTGTAAATGATTACAGTTACATTTATTTTGTAACTAAATTACGTAATTCCGTTACATGTAACTAGTTACTCCCCAACACTGTCAATAAGGTGCAGATTTGGTCCTCAATTTGTGTTTCCAAAACACTTTTTTCAACGCGTGCATCACATGCTCAAAAGTCAAAAGTCAACAAGTTCAACAAGCAGCAATAACTTATCCAAGTGACTGCTGCAGAATGCGCGTGAGAGAGGCAGCGCAGATCGCGCGTCTCATAAGTGAGTGGGAATTTACCGAACGTGGCACTTGCGGGAGTTAACACTGTATGCAATACCCGCAACCTCACCAAATTTCAGGCCGTGTAGATAGGCAAGCATATTTACAAATCGTTTAGTAAGCAGAAATCCTAAATTTACCTTAACATATTAAGTTAGCGGAAGATGCGACTGAATTGATGCTTGAAGATTGCGCTTCCAGCAGCCATGATAAACAGTTGGAGGTTAAAGTTTTCTATGCACAATTTGATTTGACGAAAGTCACGAGACCTATTACTATCTCTATCCAATCACGTTGATGGATAAAAATTAAATTAAAATAAGCATGTAACGACCAGAAACGGAGGAAAATAGCGGAGTAAAATACGATATATCACTTAAAATGTACTCAAGTAAAATTAAAAGTACACAATTTTTAAACTACTTTAAAAAGTACAATTACTGATAAAAACTGCTTAATTACTGTAACGTTAGTATTTTGTAATTCGTTACTTCACACCCCGGGATGAGACCTGCATTCGCTAGGGGTCGCTACAGGCCGGTATTCCCACACCGCCATTCTGAGGGTAGTGTGCCCAGAACCATGGCAAGCACATAGGTGACACTCTACATATTGCCAGGGATTTGCCTTGCCCCACAAGACGGCTGTCAGTGACATTATTCCCTGTGGCCAAAGGCCTCGGCTACATACCCCAAAATACTTACCTGTTAGGGCCAGACTCCTGGGCCTGGGGTAGAGTTCAAGGCTTGGAATCAGGAATAGATTATTTTAAGGGAATACGACCAAGAGCCTAGAGTCATATTAGTCTTGGCCTGTCACACAGGGGCTATCGCTTGCTCTGCATGAGCTTGCTGAATGAACTGTCTCAACAGACCCCTAGTAGAAACACCCTATTAAAGTAGGTATCCAGAGGATACATTGGTGGAGTGGTGCCCAAGGCGGAACCGGAGTTTTAAACCACTCAAAAAGAGCACAAAGCTGTTGCGCGTAGCTCCTACCATACAGGATTCTAGAAAAGAACGCAGAGTACTAGTGTGCGAACTTACCACAGTGTGGATTTTAGAAAGTGTACAAGACTTCACGTGCACACTTACCATAACATGGATTATAAACAATACCTTTCTAAGGGGTTCTCGTGGCACTCTGAAAGAGCAGCCCATAGATGGAAATGGTGCATCCCAAAATGTTATGTTTGAGATGTCATCAACTCGATCTTAAGGCTTATAATGCTGGAGTGGCTAGTAGTAAATCTGTAGCTGAGGGAGCAAAACATCCAGCTCTCAATCGAGAGGGAGCTCGACCTACAGAATGTTCCAATGGTGGAACAGCTAGCATTTATTTAGCTGAGGGAGCAACACACCCAACTTTCAAATCGAGAAGGGGGCTCGACCTGTTGCATGTTCCAAAGCTGGAACAGCTAGCAATAATTTACTTAGCGGAGGGAGCAACAAACCCAGTTCTCAGTCGAGAATGGAGCTCTACCTACAGCATGTTTCAATGCTGGAGCGATCTGCTCACAGATACCTGGGAGTACTGGGCCAACGGGAGAGGCAAGCTCAAATACAACCCTCAAAGGGGAGCACTCCTGAGACAGCATTACACAAGAAGGTGTACCAGACAGGGCAGCCTGAAAACATAAGCCCAGCCCGGACGTCCAGGAAATTTTTGCAGTGCCGTGCCGGGGGCCTGATGATCAAGAAGGTTCCCGCAGAAGCCTGTGATCTGGCCGCAGGATCCAGGAAGTATGAAGCCGAAACCAGACTTATCGTACCGTCTGGACATACAGTATATCGCCATATATTGACGAGTGAGTAAAACCCTGCAGTCCCGAGCACCCGTTTCCTGAATCCAGAGCATAGTGGGATCACACCGAGACCTACCCTATAAAGGGACATGACCCAGGTCCGTAAAACACCTGCAGAAAGCTAGCGAAGGGTTTACACCCAACCACCAGCACATTAATACACACACACACATATATATATATATAATATATTATATATATATATATATATATTTTAAATTGGATCGTCCTCTCACACCCTGGTTCCCGTGTCGAGTCCATCCGAAGAACTCTGTTCCGGACCATCTGTAAGGTGGTCACCATGAAGCCATAGAACCAACCAAACATCATAGGTTCAGCAAAGGAGACTGTAATGCAGGAAATTCCCACCTAACCTCGGTCAGGTGGAGATGGTGGTTACAGGGGAATTAGGAGGATTAGGGCAGATGTAAGACCCCCGAAGGAATTGAGTGGATACTGAGGTATCACTCTGATCCGGACAAAGCGCTGACACCCTGTCTGGATCACATCCCTTATGTCTTTTACTCACCTTCCTTTGACCCGCTATTCTTCCTACCCCTACCCGCGGGCGGGGGAGGCGCGCGAGCCGCGACACTAGCCTTCTGAACCAGTCTCTGATCCTCAAACCGAGACGGGCCAGGACCCCTGGGTTGTTCGGGCTCAGACCTGGACCTCCTTTATCCAGGTCTTTCATCAGGTCAGCCTGATATGCTCGGAGCATCGTGTGCAATGAAGCGACAGCCCGACCTGCTGCTGCTGCGTATGCCCTGGCATTAGAGCGATATGTCAAGGAGGGAGTCTTAAAAGAGGACATCTCACCCATTGAGAGATAGCTGGCCAGCGTCTCTCTAAAGGGGCATCTTCTCATAACCACTTTCACGCTTCGCCTCGATGTTGGCATAACTCGTAATCTGGAATCGATGGATGCGTGAGGTAAACGGCCTCTTCCATTCCTTCTCAACCTTTATATGAAAAACAGGAAGAAAGGAAAGCTCACCTGAGCTGGAGGGTAATGGCCAGAAAAATAACATTCATATAATGCGATTTCACTTTCTTCGCCCATTTCATGGCAAGTAAAGCCTCGCCGTGTTGCACGATCCATAACTTTCAAAGCTCATCATACACAGGGCACGAGGATTGGGAAGGCTCAGCCTCAGCATCTTTGCCCTCCTCAGACATTTCCTGAATTTGCTGGGCTGATCCCAGCAGAGCACTGGCCCCTGGATCAGACACTGTTAATGAAATAACATCATCCTCCAGCGGCTCCCTCTCGTCCACAGCCGACGATCGAAAGAGAGAAACCCCTCTTCAAACTCATCGGCCAAATCCACCTGCAATCCCAACAAGCTCATTCTCCGCTTCCTTAGCACGCGGCGGACCTTATTACGGGAGCAGATGGCTGCGGATCTTTTTTCATTGGAAAAGCGCTCACGTGGCACGCCGATCCCCCTCTGGATACATTGCGTGCGTGCTCTTTGCCCAAACAAATAACGCATAGATCGTGTGTGTCATAGGATGTTAAACAATGTCAACACGGATGCACACATCCTCTTAAACGCTTTGCTAGTGCTCGCCATAATGATAGGAATAGAGATCGCTCTTACCACAGAAATGCATGCTTCAAACAAAACAGTCAATGAAGAACGAAGCGAGATGATGTTTTCTCCCTCGCCTATTTTATAACATAATCACACCGGTAGTGACGTCATGGCTGTCACCAGCCAACGTGTTGTTGGTGTTTTTTCAATGTATGCTTCAGACACGGGTCACGACGAGGCGTCCCCCCTAGCGACCCCTAGAGAATGCAGTTCGAATTTCCCATGAAAGGGAATTATTCTTCTAAGTGATATAATCCATTATCCTATTGGCACTGTCCAATTTATAAATGTAAACAATACACTGGACTGGTTTAAAGGATACTCATTTTCAAGATTGATAAAAGAAAGACTTTTTTTAATGACACTGTCATAATCAAACACTTAATGAGTTGTTGATAATAGAATATAGTGAGTATGTGTGAGGTAGAGGAACCGCAGCCAGCCACTCGGGGCCAAAAGCAACATGATCCCAGTGTAATGAGAATGTGTCAACAACCCGTCAGCCACGGTCCAACACACACGCAGACACACACGCACAAACACACACATAAAAAATACACACTCCATCGTGTGTGTATCTCACGCTGGAGTGGACGTCCAATCAAGAGCTCATATGTTTTGCATGATTTCATGCACAGTCCCTCTGTCAGGCAGGGATTCAGCTGGAGTTGGCCTTGTCTGCTGCAATTCAAATGGCCAGTAAGACTGTTGACTGCTGAATGATGTGGAGATGTACTGTTGTGCTATCATGCATGCTGAATGCCACTGTCAGACGCTGACTGGGGCCTACTAGACACAATATGGAGATGAGAGATTTGCAAGATTATTGTGTCCTATTTGGTGAAAAGCCACTCAGTTCAGCATTACTGGATCAGATATAATACAAATGTTTACAATGTGTTTTTGCGTGCATTTTGATGCTGATCATGGGTACCTTTTTGCTTCACACGGTTATATGCCGGACTTACACTTCCTCAAAAAATATTTTATTCAATGCTTCATCAGAGGCCATAAAAACAAGAGCAAAAAGTGTTTTTGCACTTGTTTTTATGGCCTCTGACTGATGAAGCATTGAATAAAAGATTTTTTGAGGAGGTGTAAGCCCGGCATATAACCGTGTGTGGATCTTAATTTCTCCTGGCTCTATGTTTTTTTTTTTGGATCTACGCACCGGACTAACTTGGTGATTTGATATTGGGCATCTGGCACTGCTCCTCTTCTGTTACTTTGTACCTTTTTGCTTCAAAAATAAGTATTCAGTTCTAGTTAACTACAGTATATCAACCCAGAAAGACACATGCTCGAAGCAGTCTCAGCAGATGCCACTCGCAGCACTCATAACTTGCAAATAATTTGCATGAGAGAGTAGTCAATTAGCATATTGGCAAGGGGGAGGGGCAGAGTAAAAGCGAGCCGCTCCCCTCTGATTGCTTGTAATCTTGACATGATGGGCCAATCCCGTGATCCACTGCTGCGTGGGTGTGTGTTTGCATCTCGGGCCACTGGCGGGTTCAACCGTCTTGGGGAACCTTTATACTGTACTGCATATTATTAAACTGCTGACACCATTTAAATTTGATCAGTTGTCTACTTTTAGTATAGGATGTGCTAAACTGCACTATTGGAGGAGAGTGCTGTAACTGTGAATACGGTTACGATTTCCAGGCAATCCATTTCTCTTGTAGCACAATAAACGCTGAAGTTGGAAAAACTCGTTTTTAAAAATAGAAACTGATGTGTATTCACACTTAAAGATAACACACCAAATCAAACCTCTGAAAGGAGCTGGAGCCTGGTGAAGAATAAACATTCAGCATTGTATCGTACTATTGATTCAAACGATTTATGTTTCCTTAAACATAGCAAGTGAATAACGGTATAAATGCAGAAACACTCGCCATGACCAAAACCACTCAGGAGAGGCCTGTTTGCAAAACACCTGACTTGCAAAACATTCAGTGGAGATTCATGGCTGGATGCATAATGTTGTAAAAGAGTAAAGGTTGTGAGTGAGCAGCATTATGCTTCCTTGACAGATACTTATCCCTTAATTCAGCTTGCCACCGATTAGCCTACTTGAAAAAGAGTGATTATTGAAAGTCGAGGTGTATTGTTCACTGTACTAACTGATATCTTTAACCACAGGTACAATACAGAAGTGTAAAACACAGCAGCAGTATGTTGTAATGCACAGTTGGTGGGAAACCATAGCTCTGAGGTATGTTGATGTACTGTATGTTAGAGTCTGAAAGCTGAATCTCAATATTTTGGTGCATTGAGCATGTCTTCTATTCTGATGAGTTCTGATGAGTCCTTCAGTCCCTGCCACTGAAAAACAGCCCCACAGCATGAGGCTACTACCACCACACTTTACTTTTGGGATGGTACTCTGCAGGTGATGAGCAATTTCCTTCAAACATGATGCTTTGAATTAAGGTTCTTTCCAAATCATACCCATTCAATTGAATTTGCCATAGGTTAACTTCACTCGAAGGGTAGTAACATCTACAAGCAATATGAATGCTCCTGAGCTAAATTTCAACTGTCCCAGATAAGGGTATGAATACTTATGCAATAGAATCATTTAAGTTTTTTATTTTTATTAAATTTGCAAATATCTTAAAACCCTGTTTTTTTGCTTGACCATTATGGTGTATGCAGTGTAGAATGACGTGGAAAAAAAGTAATTTAAAGTAGTTTAACATAAGGCAGCAACATAATAAAATGTGAAAAAATTAATACTTTCGCAAGGCACTGTACTTGCAATACCTCTGAAGCAACTTACAATACATTACACCTACTGAATACACTGACTAGCTTGTAGTATCTTTGGAATAAAGAGCTTTTAGAATGTTAAAAACCTATGGGGAAAAAAACAAAACAAAAAAAAATTATTGTTATTTAACACCCTCACCCACCCCCACAAAAGCAGGAATGGTAGTGATCTCACACAGCTCTGGACACATCTATGTGTAGCATTCATCCACATTTGAACAGAGTGGACATTGAAATCTTGTAAATACAGAGTGATAAGGAAGAAAGAAAATCAAACCTGTTTTAAAACCCAGTAACACAACTGTAGCTGTATAACTTTAAAACAGCAACACTGCTTTAACAAAAAAGCAAAACAGCAAGACTTATTTGACATCAAAACAAAAATGTTAAAAAATGCTGTCTAATCGCTCTCGCTGTTCTTTGATGTCACACAGGTAATTGGTTCTTGCATTGCTTCTTTCTTCATCCAACACCTTTTTTGCGTTTTATGAGAGACGCACGAACAGTTCTTCTGTGCTTTCTTGTAATTTTTCGAACATTGCACTTTGCAACAAGAATATTGTGTCTAATATAAACCACATATTAACTGTTTTATTGATTGTTGGTAAATAATATCACATGTTAACTGGGCAGAGGCGCAAAATGCTGGGAAATTACTTCATGTAGCCCCAAGAGTGATTACTGATAAACTGTCTGAAAAAAAGAAAGTCTCGTTTTAGAAGAGAAAAAAATCACCCACTGACTTTCAAGCTGCTACACTTTCTACTTTGAGGAATCTTGATAGAAATGTATGGATGAATACACATTTATGGTCTTTCAATGTAGTGAGTCAAAGTTCATAAGTTCCAGAAAAAATTCTAGCTCAAGTAAAGTACAGTACTCAAAATTGTACTTAAGTACAATACTCAAGTAAATGTACTTAGCTACGGTCCGCCTCTGAGTAAATATATATGTTAATAAATATAATACATTTAAAAATGAATTTGAAAAATTCTTTATTATTGAGTTGTCTTGGCTGTATTTTCCCATTATATTAAGCATTGTCGAAAGTCAGTATATTGTTGTCTTAATCAACAGATTTCAGTATGTCAGGTAGCCAAAGAAACCACATATTCTCTGAGCATAACAGTAATGAAGACTGGCATTATCAACCTAAAGGAGTGGCTCTGAAATATGAGAATTACAGCTGGACAAACCAACAGAGGGCAGTATGTAGTTGCAAAATGGGGTCAATCACTTCAGTGCCTTTGTCTAAGATAAAAGCAGGTAGTGCTTCATTATTTATCAAATAAATTGTCATATCTGAAATGTGTACTTTCAATGAAGTGATATATCTGGATTTAAGAAATCTGCTAGCATTTTTCTCTGACACTATGATTTAATTTTCCAGTAATACACAATAGATGTCATGAAGTCTTTTCCAAATAGTAGGCCTACAGTGGAAATCTGTCCATTCTGTGAATGTGTTTTACTTGAGGCAAGGGCTGAGAAACAAACACATATAGCACAATATTTAATAACATTTATTGGTATATATGCTGATGGGTCCTTTATTAAAGTGATTTTGGACACTACTCTGATTCGACTCTGGTTCATATCGTACCTTTTTGGATTTAATATCCTCTTATGTTCATTCCACAAAAATGTCATGACAGATAGACATGTATGGACGTTTTTTGAGCATTTGCAAGGTGTTTTAGTTTCTTTAAATGCTCATATACAAGTAACAGATTGACACAGCAGCAGGATATACACGCAAATACCAATAAGTATGTTTAATGTAACATCTTTTTCATTTTTGCTTCATGTCTCAACAGCGAATGACTCACAGTGAACTGAAGGGTTTGTGAGAAGCGGTGAAGTCATGCATACAGATGGCAGTGCCGGTATTGGTGGAAATGATGCTTCCTGAACTGTTGTAGCGGCGGTCCCATAGGACTGAGCCACAGTCCAATAAGATGTCATGAAGACTAGACTGAGAGGAGCGCGCATCAGATCTCCCTCAATTAATCCACTATTAGATGCCTGAGATTCATAGCTCACTGCCTTTGCTTACTGCGTTGGAGCTCAAATCTAATTAGACTCTCTCTCTTTCTCTCTCTCTGCTTCTCTTTCTCCATGTCCATCCCTCCTTAGATCGAAAGATAGACGGATCTTTCCTCACTGAGCCCTGTGGTTGGGTATTTTAGGTGTTCCTTCCTCCCTCCCTCTCTCTCCTCTCTCTCTCTCAGTATCTTATCCTTACAGCCACATACTCACTCTCAGTCTGTCCCTCTCTCTCGCACTCCTGCTTTCTCTCCCTCCCACTCTCTCTCTGTAACTCCCTCGCTCCTCTCATCCTCCTGTGACTTAGTTTGCCGTGCGCAACAACTGGCAGACGTCTGTCCTGTTCTCCGGCGAGGTGACGAGCTTGTTCGGGAGGAGATCCTGCACGTTTGGGCACATGGTCTTATGGCAGCGACGGATCGCCGGCACAACAGCTTGAAGGAACGAAGGCACGGCATCTTCAGCCTTCCCCGTCACTGCCAGCTCAAGGCAGCAGACGAATGGGCGGCTTTGTGCTCAGCGGGTGCCACTCTGTAGAGATCTCTAGGGTAAGCCTGCTTCAGTGGAGTAAGGATTTGTGCCTGTTTTTTTTCTGCCACTACTTTGCCTTTTGTTCCTTTTGTGACTCGTCACAATATCGTGGGGGAAAAAAAGATTTGTTGCCTTGGGTATTGTGTGAGCTGATTGTCACTGTGCTGCAGATTTGTGTAATCGCTCTACTATCAGGGCGGTGGATATTTTTCTGCTGGATTTGTCAACTGTGTTTGCCGTATTAACATATTCATGGGATTCCTGCTCCTTCAATTAAATGGCAATCACTGGCAGGCAGCAGGAGCACTGTGTCAGTGAGCCTCTGTAATGATGTGTGAGTGGAATGAAGAGGAGCTTCACGGGGAAAAAAAAAAAAAAAGCCTTTTTGTCGCTTCTGTCCACGTTTTGTCTTCTCTTTTCTTTCGTTTGTCCTCTCTTTGTCCACCTCTCATCATGTTTCGTTGTTTTGTTGTTCCCAAAAGCCCCAGAATGAAGGGAAAAGTCACAAAAGGATTGGGACAGTCACACTCGAGCACCTGCAGCAGGAAAAGCTTCTGGAGATGAAGCAGAAGATCATGTATTTTTGCTATTGGCCAGAGGAAGATGTTGTACCATGGGAACCTGGCTGTATGCATGCTTTGGGGGGCATGGGAGGGTGGTCTTTTAGCTTCGAAAGGGCTGTCCAAACAAGATAAGAAGGGAGTTTGTTTTTTGACAAGCCCGTTGTGCTGAACCAGGGGTTGTGCTGCTGTCACAGTGTTTCCAGTGTGTTTTTTCTCTACTGTAGTCTTGTTTGGTGTGTGAATTCTGACTAAAATGTTGTAAGCATCAGTAGATGGGTGTGTCTGAGTGTTTCGAATGTGTTAGATAGCCACGGTCCATGTTTACGCCATGTTTTTGAATGTGTTGTGTTGGCTTTACACTGTAATGGTGAATCACCACTGTTCAGTACTCAGTCTCTTAATATTTGCATTTAAATGTTTTTTTTTTCCAATGGCATGTGAGAAATGTTTCAAGAAAGCTGCTGTAAACACATTTCGCACATTTACATCCTCCCAGCACAGAGAATCTTTAGATTTTTTTTTTTTATATGTTCATGCTAATTTGTGGTTCCATGTGATTGAGAAAGTGTGTATGAATGAATTCCACAAGGCTGGAAAAATACATGTTCTGATGTCCATCTTTTTCCACTTCCATTTGGGAGCTGCTGCACCCCTCAGAAAATGAGAGCCATAATAACAGTCATTGTTCCCCGTTTCTGACAGCCATCATTGCATTCCCTTTTTTCCCCCAAACGATCTGTAATTTGCTTCCCGCTGCTAATGGATTTTCTGTATGACTCCTCTTCTCTCTCTCTCTTTCTCTCTTCCTTCCTCCCTCCCTGAATGTGTGTGATGAGCATGCGAGACTTTGAAGGTGACAGTGTTTGACTGTTAATGTGCTGTGCAATAGTGACGTTAAACCTGTGGAGAAGAGAATGTCAAGCCATGCTTTTGTTTAATTCCTTCCTCCTTTACATCGTTCCCAGATTTGGCCTGGATGTTTGCGAGCGCTTCCGCCCCCAGAGGCCGGGCTGGACCGAGGACAGGACATGAGGTCCGTGAGCACCAGGTAAGATGATCCCCCTCACCATCTGTCTCTCCACATAACTAGTTAAACCCAGGAAGGGAAGCGTTTTACATGCAATATCCTCCCTCTCCTGCTACAAATGCAAAGTGTGTTCATTTCTGTCTGCAGATGCAACCTTTGATGGGGGCCTTGCCTTGTGGTAAAGGGCATCTTCAATCAATTCCCCTAGAGAGAAAACTCTGCTTTGGCCTATGCCACTTTGGATGGCTGAAAGTCAGGCGAAGCCCCCTTTTTCTAAGGCTCTCTTCGGTGACGGGTATTCTTGGGTGGATAATACGGCTCTCGTTGTTATTGCTTAAGAATACGCGTAGTTGAGGAGAGTCATTGTCGACTGTCTTCGGGGAGATAACCTTCACTGGTCCCAAAAACCTTCTGGCTTTGCACTGTGGCCATTTATGTAGCAACTAGATTTTCACTGTGGTTTGATTGATTACTGGAACAGGAGATAGACAGCTCTTGCTCTCATTGGATTGTCTCCACCTACATTGGCAAAGCGCCGCTTTATGTACCGCTATCCAACGAGCGGCATTTTGCATTTCACACAATTTGTTTGTTTTGTTTTTTTCATCTGAGTGTGCATGCAAGGGGCGGTTCATGGGGAACTGCGTTATTTTTGCTCTCTTCGGGGAGTGTTTTAGTGTACACATGCCTGCTTGCTGGCTGAAAGGAATGCATTTACTGCTCTTTATTGTTAGTCCTGAGCACCAGCGGGAGCCCCGGACTGCATGGGGTGTTCACACAGATTGATTTTGAGATGGCATTAGGCGTACAGTTTTCACTATTCAGCTGACAGCGATGGGAGGCAAAATGTCCACGGAATCTAAGAGGCTTTGCTATGAAAGGGGAGGGACTTCAAGTCTAATTACGAAACGCAGCTAAGCAGAAGCAGCATAATTGATTACATGAACGTATCTACTGGGCTCACAGCATCAGCTGTTTCCTTCTGATTGTAGCACAGTTTCTCGGGACACAAACTGATTGAATATCTTTTTTTTTTCTCCTAGATAAAGACACACGTTTTTTGTTTTTTTTTTTTTCCCATAATGTTCTTTCTTTCCAACCATAATTGACTTTTTTAATGATGCGCGCAAATGTCTGAGTTAGCTTGTGCTGGTGAAAGCCAATGAGACCTGTGGCATATAAAGATGGTCAGTGTTTTAAAAGCAGTCATATCTTTCTCTCAGCTCTTCTCTTAGGAGTATGTTGTTTGTATAATATTTAACCAAACTATTTTCATATAACTGAATGCAATTAGGATTCGCCTTAATCTATTTTAATGCCTTGTTTTTATAAACTTAAGATTTTACAGAATGACTGACAATTTTAGATGAAACATTTTTTTTATTTTATTTTTAAAATATGTTTTGTGTGGTTACCATTTATGTATACAGATACCATAAACGTAACCAGTAAAATGCATAGCTTACTTTCCATTCTCTGGCTTTTTAGAAAAGGCCCGGAAGACAGCGGCAAAATGCAATTGGCTGCTACTCGGTTTTAGTCCACCTTACCACAGAGCTTGTAAAATAACTATAGCTTAGTAGATCTCAGGAAAAGACCCCCCTCTACCAGAAACAAGCATTTCTTATATTATTATGTAATCTTATTGATAAATGTGATATATATCCTATTACAAGTTATTCAAGGAATATTATATATTTATCTTTAATTTATTGTGTAGAATTTATTGTACTGTAACTCTTGTTACTGATGCACTTCAATGTTTTTTTTTGTCACTGTCATTGTAATTCAAAAACTAGTATTTGTTGAATAGTTTTACTCACCTGAATGTGCCTTTATCATTGTCTGGCAAATGTTGTATCCAATGACAGTTTGAAGCCCTAAATAAACTCTCTATATAAAAGTCTGCAACATTGTTATGAATTTGTCATGACTTGAGTGAGTTTACTCTGCCTTCCCCTTGTTTCCTCTCTCTGTGTTAATAGCTTTCATACACCTGTATCCGTGCAGGTGTTTTCCTCTTTATGATTACCTCTCCCACCCACCAAGCTAATTTCAGCTTTGGAAAAAAAGAGAGAGAGAGAGAGAAAAAACACTAAATAACCCATGGAAATTTCACTAGTTTACTAAATAACAACTTCATTTGGCACAGTCTTTCTCTCTCTCTCTCTCTTGTGCAGACAGCCACATTAGTGGAGGTGTTTAACTATTGTGTTGCAGGGAAGCATTTCAAATCCATTTGAACTTTATTCAGCTTTAAGACGTTTATCATGATGCATTCCCCTCTTGGGCTGCTATCAACAACAGGCAGATACCCTATGTCTCACTATAATGACTCTTTAAAACTAATCTATTTTTGGGTGTTTGTGACACATACCCTTAGTGCGAAACTTGGATCAAGCGCTCCATTTCACCAGCGTTTTGGGGAGAAGAGATTGTGCTATGGGGAAAGAAAAAAAACTGTTAAAATGCAACTCTTTGATCAAAATGCGTCTTACAACTGTTCTGTATTTTTACAAGATGCATTGCCCACTTGATTCTTGTGCTGGCAAATGCTGGTTTGCCTTACAGCAGTTAACAGAAATAAGCTGACAGATTCTTGTATGCCAACTGCTACCCAGAATTCTGTGTAGGCAAACGTGATCTAGACTAGACATTAGCACACACTCCAAAGACTCTGCATACTTGGCTGAGCTCGAAGCTGCGCTATCAGCTCACCCATATGATATGAGAATGCTGTTCATGTGTGCATGTGAGCGGGCGCTCTGTGTTTTTATCCCTTACAGAGGCAGAGATGTTGGATACCTTAAAAACTCAGGCGGTGCCACCCACAAAGCTCTTATCAAGAGACCCTCAGCTTTTAGATACGTATCAGAGGCCAGTCGTAGTTCTATTTAAAGGGCCAAAAAGAGGCAAAAGTATCTGAAGTTGAAGATGGAGAAACTAGGGTCTTGCGATTGTTTGCTCAAGGCTATTAGAGCAACGAATGCAGTGTGGCGACTGAAAGCTCTCAGCAAGGCCGTCGCAGGCCTCATGGTCAAGTGGCTGCATTTAAAACATTTGAATACTCTGAAAGGGCCACAAAATTGTGTTTTGCCCATCTCTATCTCTCTGTCTCGGCCTTGCTCGCTCTCCCTTCCCCCTCCCTCTCCACTCTCGTATAAGCTCTGACCTTTTGATACATAATCATCTCCTGGGGGCTGCACACAGAGCCTTTGTTTACTCCATCATCAGGACCACCTTCAGACAAGACCCCCCTCCTCCCGCAGCCCTTCTCTTCCCTCTCCATGCAGGTCATATCTTTAATTATTCTGTGATAATTAGTCCAGCAGGGCATTTTCATCTGCATTGATATATGTGTAGTTCAGGGTAGGACGCTCGCTTTGTGAGTTTAAGAGTGCACGGAGGTGATCGGTATGCACGCCATCTGCCCTCCAATTGCCTTCGACAATTTCGCTGCGGAATAAATGGAGGCCTATCGGCACAAAACAAAATAAGCAAATCAATTATCTGCGCCACTGCAGCTCTTTTACCGAGCACTACGCATTTCGCATGAAGCGTGGGCTCTCCGTGAGAAACAATCTGTCAGGTCCTCGCTTAACTGACGCGAGATCGACTCAAATGTTTTTTTAATACAACTCAACATTTGCTCTTTGGCTGTTCATGCACTTATTTGCTAATTAAATATAACCACGTGTCCTGTCGTCGCAGCTGATTTAACCGAGTCTTGTCAGGGCGTATCGCAATCGAGGCATCGGAAGGAATCAACAGCTCTTTCAGAGGTAGATTTTAAGCATTCTGTGCCTGATAAGTCAAAGTGCGAAAATAAAACAGACTCAGAGAGGCAGTTCACTCAGCCAGCTTTGTTTCATCATCTGTAAGATTGACACCAATGGGAATTTCAGATCAACAGTTGCCAGTTTTGTGTGCTTAGAGCTGACACATTGACACACATAGCAGTGCATCTCTCTGTTAAACAAATGGCTCGTTGAGCCGCGGCTGACTCTGAGATCAAATAAAAGCTTGCTTAAATCCTCTCAAGGAGGACAAACTCTGTTTCTGTCAGCAAGATGAGCGAATGTTGTATTCGCTACTAATCAACTTTCACACTTCAAGCTCGCTTCAAGAGCTAAGTGTGCAGCCGATCCATCGCCCTGAAACCCACAAGAGCACGCGTGTTGCTATCACAACGTTTTCGGGATGGGCCCCGGCCAGATGTTGTGGGTCCAGATGCGCACGTCTTGCTCTTTTCTCACTTGTGCTTTATCACTCTGACTGCCGGTGAAGAAAGTTTCACAGATTGCTGTCGAACAGAACACTACGGCTTGGCTTGTGCGTAGATCAGTTTTCATGATACATCTAACTCTCACAGGATTGGCCAGAACCCTGCCGAGAGAGTCTGTGCTGCTACAGCCATCTGGCATGCGTTGGGTCAGCAATGCCTCCCTGCCCTCTGTTTTGGCCTCTATCTCAATCCTGCCCAGAGTTGTTTAACATATATTTACTGTCTGCTTGCCAAATGCTCATCTTTATAATTTTTTTCCCTGTGCTATATAACAGGTTAGGACTGCTGGTTGTTCTTGGAAGACTGCATGGTTTGAATTAGTTAGCCAATTTAGCTAATTAGTCATTTAACTGATGTTTCTATCCACTGTGATGAACAGTGTGCTTAGTGCTATGACAATCCCACTGGAGCAGGCAGGGGTTAAGTGCTTTCCTCAAAGGTGCAATGGTGATTTTTCATGGTGTCTAAGTGTTTCAGGATATGAACAGTCACGGTTGGATGAAAGTGTATGCTAAACGAACAAATGTAAAAGTACAAATAGCAAAGCTTTGAGTTTAATTACATTTCTCAGTAGTAATGTGGTAGCATCGCTAGTTTTTAAACCATTTAGCTTTTCTGGCTGTATTGTGTATTTTCTTTCCTCATTGGTAAAAAGTGGTACAAAGTACATAAATGTATACTTGAGTTCAAGTACAGATACCCTATTAAATAATAGTCTTGTAAAAGTACTAGTTTGAAATTTTACTTGAGCTGTAGTCCATTTTCAAGAACTACAGCAAACGGCTCGTTTGGACTACAGCGTTTGGTTTCCAGGCTTTGTGATATCACAAAGCGGCTCATTAGAATTTCATTACAAATAATTCCCGCCTACAGAAATTCGAATGGTTGGGGGGTGGGGAGGGGCGAGGTCGTGGTTAGAACGCTTCGTTGAGTGAGTGCATCAGACGAGACGACGAAGAAGAAGAGCTGCTGTGCTGTAGCCTCAAATTTTTGGCATGTCTAGAACAGCGGTTCTCAATTCCAGTCCTCGCGTACCCCCGCTCTGCACTTTTTGTACGTTTCTCTTATTGCTTCATACATTTGTTATATTTGACTGTAAGTGCCCTGCGAAGTGGACATTGCCGGATATTCCTCCATGATTCCAGTTTGAAGGGAGCGTATGTTCCATTCAAAGGGCATTTAAGTGTGCGAGACGTGAATTTAAATTGTATTTATTTACAGAGGTATATTATGTCCCACTTCACGCTTCTCTAGTAAGTTTCGTTTGTGTGAAGAAGCTGCAGGCAGCGGCGCAAATCTGTAAATCAATATTCCGAAGTGAAGTAAACTTCAAATGATTTCCCCTGCTCAGGGAGTAGGGAACAATGGACACTGTGTAGGGACCATGTCCATCGGAACATAGTTCATGCACGGAGCTCACTTCTAACGAGATAATGATCTGATCATTGTGTAACAAAGCGAGACGCGCAAACATGCAGATCAGGGGCAAGGACTGCAATTGAGAAACGCTGTTCTAGAACAATTCTTACAAATATAACACGACTTAGCTGGGCGCCGCGGACAGACGCCGAACGGCGCCGCCGGTGTGCCTACACTCATAGAAAATAATGTATTTGAATTTTAAAGATGTGTGCGCTTCTCGTCCGGTGCGTGACCGCCTGAAACGCTGTTTTTTTTTATCATCTCCATGCCCAAACGTCTTTGTTTGGTCTTCCGAAAGCGGATGATGTCAGGAAAAAGTCAGGTTGCAATTGATTTTTTTAACTCTGTTCCTGAGCATTAAAACCCCAATTTGCTATTGTGTGCTGCACACTTTACTGAGGACAGCTTCCACAACAGTTGAGAATTGCGATTCGCCAAAGGCTTTATTGAAGACAGCCGGGCGTGGCAGATTGCAACACCGTCCTAAGCTGTTCGCCAATCACAATGCTGACAGCTACCCAATCACCCACATTTGTTTTTCGGCGGCGTACCTTCATCAAAGCCAGAACTTCGAGCCGTTTGTGCACCTGAGAGAAAGGTATTTTATATGTCAATTTATTTGAAAAAGAATGCGTTTTTCGAACGCACCAGCAGAGAGCTGTTCCTAGTACACCCCCAAAAAAATCAAGACTTTGTAAAAGCATAATAGGACCCCTTTAAGTGAGTTGGCCAAGCATGTTAGCAGAATCATCTAAAAAAGTTTACGATTCAGTCTGAATTCAGTCTAAACACACTGAATCAGCGGTTTGTAAATTAGTTACATTGCAGCAGTTTGTTACTTAATAATAACCTTTTAAAGAACAAAATATTATAAAAATTTTCAACAGTACCCAACAACGTTAAAAAGTACCACAGCATTTCTGTTGTGTTGTTTGTTGTTTTATTGTTGATGTTTCTGATGTATCTTGGCATACTTAGTAAACAATCATTCAGTAGTAATCATTCGGTGTTGATGTTCAGTGAAGTTAGTCCAATTACAGCTGATTATTTTTAATATTTAATGTTTATAAAAAAATAAGAATAGCTTAAATGTAGAAAGGTAAATGTAGTGTAACTACCTTTCTCAAAACCAGGGTTTCTTGGTTCTCTGGCGTTCCCCTAGGAGTTTGTGAGTTGATGTAAATCTAATAATTAAATCATAAAAATGTATGCTTGAAAGCTGAAATAAATTATAAAAAAAAAAAATGGTCAGAATAGATAACATTTGTTTACCCGCATGTCTTGTGACCATTAACCCAGCTAACAAAAATAAGTTCTAAGAATGTTTGCTAACATACCTAAGTTATGAAAACGTTATTTATGAATGCTCTCTGAAAGTTCAAAATGTAAAGTTTTTTAAATGTTTTTAAAACAAGTAGTAACATTTAAAAATTGTTATATACATGTCCAACTAAAATATGTGAAGAAAAATGTTCCATAAACGATGTAAAAATAATGCTTTTGTGCTAACATTTTGAGAACATGATTAAAGACCAGAAATCTCTGAATGGACATTCTATTAATGTTTCTGCAAGAATGTTTATTCATAACATTGAGAGAACCTTGCCAGATGTTCTGAGGAAGTTCCCTGTTAGCTGGGTACCAAAAATGGAGAACAAGTGGACATGCAAATGTGTTCTTAAATGTTACCTTAAAGCTCAGGGACTCATCAAGTAAACATTTTAGGTCAAAAGGGGTTCACAAAAAAGTTTGGGCATACATTCGCAAACAAAATCAGTATTTTTTTCTGTAAATTAATTGTTTACTTAGCTAGCTTGCCCAAGCACTGAGATATAAGCTCACAACCTTTCAATTACTAGCACAGAACTTTAACCATTAAGCAGCACCGTATGCTATACAAAGGTGCGTCACAGCAGTTAATTATTTTTTCCGTTATATCCTTTATAATGGAATATACCATGCTGCTTCTTGTCACATATACTTAAGCTGTTCCTCCAGCACTTGCTGATGGAAACCTGCGAGACCTCCAGTGAGTACAGGGATGAAGTGGAGAGGACTGCAAGGGCTGACGCTTTTCTTGTTAAAGTAACCCAAAGGTCAGCCACAACCCGATCCTTCCAATCCAGGTAGAGCTGCCGGCAAAGCTGTCCAACGCTTCGCTTTTTCTCAGTGCCCCCAAATCCTTGACTGGCAGTCAAAACAGCCCTGAGCAGAATCAGAGGTGTAGTTGACCGCCTCTCGTCTGCGCTTTGCAAACCATCCCTTCAAGTCGCCTCTAATCCTCTGCTAGCCCAGCTGGTCGCGGCGCCTTTAATCCCGATGCTTTCTGACAGAACTGAGCCCAGGCCTGAAGTTTAGGCTCTGCTTGCTTGGGAGAAATAAGGTGATGGTGAGAAGCGTTTCAGAGCTCAGCCAAACAGAGCCGAGTCTGGATGCATCCGATGACAAACAGACACAGCCCGGATCTGCCTTATGGCTGATGGTTAGTGAGCCTGAACCTGCTCTGTTATCATTCAACACGCTTTTCTCTGCAGTCTTCCATCAGTGTCAGATGGAGGAAAGCAGAGATGACAACAAATAGTAGCTTCTAACCTCTGATGTTTAAAGAGATAGGACTGGTTAAAAATAGTGTGTTTGAAAACATGCTCTCAAGTTAAGAAAAAGGTTGTTATTTGCTTTCAGCAGGTCTCCTTTTTAGGTGCCAATTTCATATGCTGCAAAGAATCATGCTTTCTCTCACTCTCTCTGTAGTTTTCCAATAAAAATACCTAAACATTATTAAAACATGATAAAGGGAAACTACACTACTGTTCAAAAAAGGGTTTATTTTTATTAATAATACTTTTGTTCAGCAAGGACACATTAAATTAATAAAATGTGAAAGTAATGCCATTTATAATGTTACAAATGGTTTCATTTGTGTTATATTTCTGAAAAACCGTTTTATGGTTTCCACAAAAAAAAAAGAAAATTAGATATTGATGGAATGATGCTGAAAATTCAGCTTTACCATCACAGTAAATAAATTACATGTTAAAATGTTAAAATAAAAAATATTTTAAGTTGTAAAAATATTTGATCAAATAAATGTAACACGATAAGCATATGGGATTTCTTTCAAAAATCTTAACAACCCCAAACTTTTGAACAGTAATGCATTTTTAATGGAAAACAAGAGAGAAATCCTTATTCAAAAGTTGTTTTCTCTTTTTTTTTGCAGTGTTTCATAAAATCCCTACATTTCATTAGATGTTGCGTTGTAATTTTGCATATTGTCTTTGCTGGGATTTCTGTGCTCAGTTTCGGTAAATTTTGTGTGTGTGAGGTGACCGACTGGCTTTCTTCTCAATTCAGTTCAATTCAACTTTATTTGTACAGCGCTTTCACGATACAAATCATTGCAAAGCAACTTTACAGCAAATTAAGTTTCTACAATATTTAGTGGTAGCTTATCAATGGTGACTGTCAGTTAATGTACATATGGCAGAAATGTACAGAAAATCAATTAAAGACGTAATCAAACAGACGATGAACACTATTAACAGCAATTATTATATGATGCAATCAAACTTATAGCAAAATGTGGTAGTTCTGTAAGCTCTTCTCAGGGGTCTGTTTTCGAATGACGTTCTTTTTCATGTTTCCACCAAAGATGTGCTGCTAGATTCAGACCTCTGTGGAACACTAAAGGGAAAATGAAAGAGTGTTAATGTTTAATGCTCCACCAACAACAGAGAATAGGAAGTTAATATAAAATGTCATGTACTTTGAACCTCGACATTTGATTCAATCTGAATTTTCACAGACCTGTCATTTAAATGAATTACTGTATCAATTAATTGGAATGACTGGGAAGCTGTGTGGTTCCTCCTGGAACAATATTGCAGTATATTTCTCTGTTGTTTCATCATATCAGAAATAGTTATAGTTTCCAATATTCTTTTTGTTCTGGATGTCTGCCAAGTTCTACACAGGCAGTGTTGCCAGACGGCAGGCAGTTTCAATCCAGAATGCTAAGACCTACTGTGGTTGGCAGAGAAGAAAAACATTCGGAGCTTGACATTTGTTAATGCTTTGTCCTAATCCATGGAAGACATAAATGTAGAACAAAGAAAGTGAATAAAAATGAATAGGAATTCTCTAATTTCTCCGTAAAGAACGCGGAAACTGTTGAGTGTGCAGTTGAAGAGAAAGAAAGAAAAACACTTACACTGAAAGTCATGGCAAAAAAAGTCCAGGCTGAAAACTGATGAAAGAGCTGTAATTTTCCATGCATGCTGCAAATAGGACATTTCCTTGTGCTACTCTTTTCAGAGACATCAAATGTTCTGTGTCACAAACATTATTTACGGAGGTTTTCTGAGAAGCCTAACAAGAAAAAGAAAAAAACGAAAGGAAAGTGGAAAAAAGGGAAAGTGAACCAAGGTCTGTTTTCTCTCTTCCCTGTCGCTGATACTGTCACAGGAGGTAGCCTGTTAAACGCAGGAAACCGTTTGGTGTGTTTCTCTCTCTCTGACTGCCACACAACGCTGTTTGTCGTTCCCTTTTGAACTGTTGCCTACTGGATCAAAAGCATGCATGAAAGTGTGCAGGTTAGTTAAAACCAGAGATGTGTTGAACCACGTACCATATTCACACACACAGAGCTCAGTCACTAAGGATAGCTCCACTCTGATGATAAAGCAATGTGCTTGTGTAAAAGGTATGTGAGACTGCAAATGAAAGAGACCTATTGATGCTGAAGAAATCACAGGTATTTTTGAACCCACAAAAAGTAGAAAAAAAATTCTTAAATGTTATAATAACTGCCAGATTAATTGGTTGCTATTTGGCCATTTTGAGAGCATCTGTAAAATTATGTCTGCTTGGCTGTGATTTTATCATGTAATACTTCCCAAATCCACTGACAGTCTTGCCGATGAATAAATAGACATTAAAACAAATTTACATTTTGTGTTTTAGTGAATTTTGAATATTTTGTAAAATAAATGAAGTAATTAATTTTAATTATTTTGCTATCATTGCATTTTATATACACAAACATTCAGAAGTTTGGGGTTGGGGCAATTATTGTCACTAAAGCTGCATTGATTTGATACAGTAAAATACAGTAAAACAGTAATGCAAAGTTGAATTTTCAGCAGCCATTATTCAAGTCTTCATTGTCACATGATCCTTCAGAAACATTCTAATATGCTGATTTGCTGCTCAAGATATATTTCTTCTTATTATCAATGTTGAAACTGTTGTGCTGCTTAAGATTTTTGTGGAAACTGTGACACAATTATTGGATGAATAAGAACATTTAAAATGTATTTAAAATATAAATCAACAGTACACATGCCTTTACCGTCACTTTTGATCAGTTTAATGCATCTTTGCTGAATTAAAAAAAACGTACTGACCACCCCAAGCTTTTTGAATGGTATGGTACCTCTATATAAAAAGAATTGTGTGCATGTTGTCGATATATTATTACATAATTCATAAAATATATGTCAAAGCTATTTAGATGTTAGCAAAATAGTTAGAATACTTCTTTTAAATATAAATATATAGATATTTTACACCAATTATTTGACACAAGTGCAATTTGATGTTTTTTCCTGTTTTGTTTGTTTTTGGTTTTATCATTTGTCACCGTACATTCCAGATCTGTATAAACAACCCATACACTCCTTTTTGTTCGATTAAACTTTCTGATCATTAATGTATTTTGTTTTTGTTGTTTTTTGTGTTTGTTTTTTTTTACCCTCCAAACCTCTTCAAAAATGTTTAAGAGGCCTTTAAATTAGGCGGCTGTTTTGTTCCCTTTCGTGTACTGCTTCGACTGCGTCCTCTAGGGGTCGCCTATGGGGAACGCCTCGTCGTGACCCGTGTCCGAAGCCTACATTGAAAAAACACCAACTTGTTTGGCCGGCGCCAGCCATGACGTCACTACCGTCGCAACTAGTACAAAATAGGCACTGGTAGCGCACATCATCACTTTCTTCGTCTTCACTGACCGTTCTGTTTGAAGCGTGCATTCCAAAAGCAAAGTAAGAGTATTTCTTTTCCTACTATGGCGAGCACTAGCGGAGCGTTTAGAAAGTGTGTACATCCGTGTCAGCGGTTTCTGACACCCGATGATTCACACGAGCTATGCGTTGTTTGTTTGGGCGAGGAGCACGCACGCGATGTCTTCGAGGGGGCAATCTGCGTGCATTGTGAGCGTTTTTCAATGAAAAAGCTCTGTTCTCGTTTTTCTCTTTTTTCGAGTAAAGAGGGGCAGTCATCTGCTTCCCGTGGTTCAGGACCCGCTGCTGCTGAGGCACTGAGGAGAATGAGCTCGTGGGGATCTCAGGTGGACCTAGCCGATGAGGCTGAAGGGGGGGTTCCCCTCTTCCGCGCATCGGTGTCGGGCGAGAGACAGCCACTGGACGATGATATCCTCTCTTTGATATCATCTGATCCAGGGGCCAGTGCTCAGTTGGGCCCAGCCCAACAAGAGCAGAAATGGAATGTGGAGAGTGAAGAAGCTGAGGCGGAGCTTTCCCAATCCACCTGCCCTGCGTATGATGATCTGTTAGAGTTGTATGGATCGGGCCACGGCAAGGCTCCGAATTTACCGTGGAACCGAGCCAAGTAGGTGACTCGCGAGGGTCCGCTCACGCACGTTTATCTCTCTGTCTCGGCCATACACCTCCAGCTCAAGTGAAGCCTTCCTTCCTTCCTGATCTCCATACTGAGATCGAGAAGGAATGGGAGAGGCCGTTTTCCTCACGCGTATACCGGTTTCAGCATACGAGTTATGCGAATATCGAGTCAATGCGCGAAAGCGGCTATGGGATGATGCCCCCTGTGGAAGAGACGCTAGCCAGATATCTCTCTATGGGTTAGACATCGTCTCTCAAAACTCCCTCCTTGCCACCCGTGCCCCTTCAAGCCACATCGCGCACGAACGGCAAGGCGTACGCAGCGGCAGGTCAGGCTGTGGCCTCGTTGCACACTATGGTGGTGCTTCAGGCCTATCAGGCTGACCTTCTGAAGGACCTGGATGAGGGGCAGGGCCTTTCCTCTGCCGGAACGGCTGAGCTGCGGCGCACCACAGACTTAGCCCTCCAGGCTACTAAGCAGGCAGCCTCTGCCATAGGCAGAGCGATGGCTGCTATGGTGGTGACTGAGCGGCAGTTGTGGGTGAACTTAGCGGGAAGGGAAGGGGGAAAAGGACATCGGGAAGAAAGAGAGGGGTTTTCTTCTCGATGCCCCGGTTTCTCCCTCTGAACTGTTTGGCACCTCCGTTAAGACGGTGGTCGACCAATTCATGGAGGCGAAGTCGCGCTAGCGCGTTTCAAATCCTGGCATCCTTCATACCACGAAGGCCTAGGTCTGAGCCCGAACAAACCAGGGGTCCTTGCCCGTCTCGGTCTGAGGATCAGAGACGGGCACAGAGGGTTAGTGTCGCGACTCGCGCCCCGCCTCCGCCTGTGGGTGGGGGTAGGAAGTATCGTGGGTCAAGGGGAGGCAGGCGAACCCGAGGGGTGAGACCTGGGCAAGGCGCCAGCGCTTTCGTCCGGGTCAGAGTAATCCTTAGGTATTCACGCTCTCCCGCGGAGTGTGCAACATCTACCCTGTCCTCCCCTTTTTCCAATTCCCCTGTTCTGACCACCATCTCCAGCTGACCGAGGTTAGCTGTAAAGCATTTTTCAAACAGTCTCCTACTGGGCCCATGATGTTGTTCTATGGCTAGATCATAGTAACCGCATGACTGATGGTCCTGTCAAAAATCCCCGAACAGAGCCCCGGCAACAAGGCTCGTGGTGGGTGAGTATGATCCATATGTCATGAGAGCATGTATACTAATGAGAGACTGAGGTGGTCATGTGTAAAAAAATTATAAAGTTACCTGCAGCGGATGATCCGGTCAGAAAGATCCTCGGAGCAGAGCTCCAGCACAGCGGTCATGGGGGTGAGTACGATCCAAATATCATGATATCTGTATATCGAGACAGAACCGAGATGGTTGTGTGTATAACCCTTCTGCTAGTTTCCTTGCAGTGTTTCCTGGGACCTGTGCGGTTTTGTCCCTTGCTAGATGCCCTCAATGAGGTGCCGTTGCTGGGCTCAGAAGCCAGGTGCTCTACTTGCAGTAGGCGTGTCACTCGTCGACATACATCCAGACGGTAAGAAAAGCCGGGCTTCGGCTTCATACCTCCTGGATCATGCAGCCGAACACGGGCTTTTGCGGGAGCCTTCGTGAACATCACGCCCCCGGTGCTACACTGCAAGGCACCCGGACAGGGCTACAGTGCCTGGTCACCCCGAGGGGCTTCCTGGCCACCGGCGTACTCATTCTTGCTGAGGCATCGAACAGGAGGTACGGGGCATCACCAGGATCCTCCTGTGTAAGCTGTCCTAGGCTGGGCTCCCATCACTACTGAGATGTGCAAGCCGGCCTCTTCCAGCTGGCCGATATGGTCGGGTCTCCATGAACTTAAATTCCAGATAATATGATAAGTGTCCACGTGAAGCAGGCTTTGCGCATTTCTCCAAATGCCACGTGAGTGGGGGATGTGCACGTGAAGCTGTGCGCATTTCTCTAAAATCCACATAGCTGGTAGATGGGCACGTGTTGCTTTGCCCATTTTCTAAAATTCCACTTAGGTGGTAAATGGGCACGGGATTCTTTGCCCATTTCTCTAAAATCCTGTGAAGGTAAGGGTTACGCGTGTTGTCTTCGTTCCCTTTGTTTCAAAGTGGAGTAACACCCCGGTACCCTGGATGCCACTCAAATAGTGTGTCTTGGCGACACACCCTGGAGACAGCACTCCCCTCACCTCTGAGGAGGGTGCTGGAGCTGCTGTTCCCGACCGGCCATTACGTCCGGGTGACAATAGAACCCTAAGAGTGCTCTTTGCGCACCTTCTAAAATCCACGTGAGTGGTAAGTGTGCACGTTATCCTTGCCGCTTTTCTAAAATCCACGTAAGTGGTGGGTGGGCACGTTAGGCTTTGCCACCCGTCTAAAATTCCACCTAGGTGGTGGGTGTGCACGTTATGCTTTGCCACTTCTCTAAAATCCCAAGAAAGTGGTAGGTGCGCACGTACTTCTTTGCCCACCTCTCTAAAAATCCTGTATGGTCAGGGTTACGCGTTTCAGACTTCGTTCCCTGTTTCGGAGAGGGTTAGGCCCCGATTTCCTGGGCTCCTCTCAACCAGTGTGTCTCGATCGACGCACTCAGAAGGCACTGCCCCCCTCGATATCAAGGGGTACTAAGAGGGTGTCGTCTGACGAGCAGGATCCTCTCCGAGGAGTTGAATCCCTCGCTCCATGGGCTGTCCTCGTGGTAATGTTTAGCACTGCTCCCCTTTCAGGAAAGGGTCACCTGGAATGGGGACAGTATTCCTCAGCTGAGGAAAAAACGGAGGTGCCTCTTTCATGAGATGCTTGAGCTCGCTGTCTTCCAGAAAGACCTCAAACCAGCTGCATCAGTAGGACTGGGCCGTCCTCCGCCTCCCTGATGCGCTGGCGATGTGGCTAGCCTGCAGTATGCTACCCCTCTGGTTTTTTAATCAGGCTGCTGGTTGGGGGCCCCCCCTCTCGGTGAGAGGTGGGTTGGGCTCCCCCAGCTAGAATGAGCTACTGCCAGCCGGGGAAAACCCGGCATTAGTAGAAAGGGTCGAGCCCCCTGGGCGTCTGAGGACCAGGCGTGGGTTCCCACGCCGAGATTGTTACTAGCTGGTTCCGCTAGCTGGAACGTGCTGCGGGTCGAGTCCCCTTCTCGGTGAGGACTGGGCGTGTTGCTCCCCCAGTTGATAACTGCTAGCTGTTCCACCAATGGAACATGCTGTAGTTCGAGCTCCCGCTGAATGGATGTCTGCTCCCTCAGCTACAGGTTCGCGGCTAGCCACGCCAGCGTGATAGCCGTAGGTGAGACTGATGACTACTCAGAGTTCCATCTATAGGCTGCCCTCCAGAAGGGCCACGAGAACCCCCCAGAACGGTTGTATCCATCTACATATGGACATTCTAAAATCCCCATGGTGGTAATTGGGCATCGGTCATCTTTGCCCACTTTTCCAAAATTCCACGAAATTGGTACAGTGCTCACGTTCTACTTTGCCACTTCTAAAATCCTATATGGTAAGAGTTACGCGCTCAGCTTCGTTCTCTTTTTCTGAGTGGTCTAAATCCCCGGTTCCGCCTGGGACCCACTCCTCTTGGTATCCCCGAATACCTGCTCTGACAGGGTGTTTCCACTAGAGGCCTGTTGAGACAGGTCATTCTGCAAAGTGAGGTAGCCCTGAGTGACAGGCCGAGACTAGTAATTGATCCAATAAGTAGGCTCTTGGTCGTATTCCCTGGAAGGAATCCTTCTTGATTCTAGGCCCTGGCGCCACCTCCTAGGAGGCTTTTTTTGGCACAGCTGGTATGGTGGCCCCTGCCGTCCCGCCGTTCTGGGCACCGAGCCAGCCGCCCTCATTACACCAGAGGTCGATCTCGAGAGACTGATTCCTGTGGTAGACTATTGGTAGCCTGGGTTCTACTACCAATCATGTCCCGGTGGGACCTGCACACTGTGAGCCTCTAGTAATGTCCCTTGGCAGCCTAAGCTTCTGGCCGCAGGGAGTAATGTCACTGACAGCCGTCTAAGTCCAGGACAGGGGCAACTCCCATAGCAATATGGTAGAGTTGGTACTTATTGCTCGCCATGGTTCTGGCATGCACTCTCCTCAGTATGGTGGCATGGGTATACCGTTCCCCCATAGCGACCCCTAGAGGACGCAGTTCGAAGTTCCCATGAAAGGGAACGTCTCGGTTACTTATGTAACCATGGTTCCCCAAGTAGGGAACGAGACACTGCGTCCTCTAGTTTTTGTGCCATGCTGCGGACACAATCTTCAGACGAAGAAGTGATGATGTGCACTACCGGCGCCTATTTTGTACTAGTTGCGACGGAAGTGACGTCATGGCGGCGCCGGCCAAACAGTTGGTGTTTTTTTTTTTTTCCAATGTAGGCTTCAGACACGGGTCACGACGAGGCGTTCCCCATAGCGACCCCTAGAGGACGCAGTGTCTCGTTCCCCTCAGGGAACCATGGTTACATAAGTAACCCGAGACGTTTTACAGCAGGGCAGTGAAATATTCCAGTGTACTGACAGCAGCTCCTTTCACAAACGACTAATCAAGCCGCCTTCCTTCGCTTTGAAAATGAAAGGACACTTATCTGATGTCAGGTTTGTTACTGCCCAAGGACTGAGATCATTTCTCTTTCAGCACACAAACGCTGGGTGACGAGAATCAATCAAATGCTGATTCACAGAATTGGCCAACACGGAGGAGAGGAAAAATTCACGGGAGCCAAGTGTGTCATCTGTTGCCAGAGTCTGTATGCGTGATGACAATGCTGTACTGGATTCTAGTCCAGAACACTGGGCCTGTACTACTACAGCTGCTTGATTATAATGCTATTCTGACCCCTGCTGATTCTAGAGGATCCACAATCCGTCTGATCAGTAAGTTGCCTCGGGCTTATCAGCTCTCAGCATGAGGAGGCTGCTGTCCTGAACATAAATATTAGATTTGAAAAATATAGGGCGAATATGAATCTAAGGGAGAGCAAATAGAAAATACTGTTTGGGACGTTTTTGTGATTATCTCTCTGTTTGTATTATCATATCTAAATATTTAAATGAAAGATGTGTACCGCATTCAAAGTGCACTAAACTCTGCATTTCTGTAATTATAATGAGTGGCAAAAATAATTGTCTTGTGGAAACGACTAACACTGTGTTGAATGATTATAATGAGTGACAAAAATAATTGTCTTGCCATAAAGCACAACATTGCATTGAAGGCTAAGTAGACTGCAAAAACACTTGAGGTGCAAACATGCAACACTCATGCACACACATACACAGACCCGGAGGCACACACACACCACTGAGAAGCTCAGCTCAGCTCCAGAGTTGCAGATTTGAAAAATAAAGCTCCTCAGCAGTCGGCAGGTGTTTGAACATCAAGCTCTGCTCACGTTTGGCCTGCTGTGTTGGGTTGGAGAGAAACCCGCTCTGACTGCAAAGACGAGAGATGCAAGCAGGCAGGAGGAATAAACACTAGTGAATGGAAGGTGAAGTGACCTATTTCTGCATGCGATGGCAGAGGTGTCAACATAAAAACAGCAAAACAAAGCTTCTTGTCTTAAGGCTAAATGGAATTACAAGTCTGATAAGATGCGCTGTATGTTCATTCTTTCATTCCGTCTCGTGTACTACAGCACAATATTACAATGAAAAACACATCTGTTGGAAATATTTGTTTTTATAATAAAGTAGAACTCTGTAAATGGCTTTGTGTGATGATTTATGTACTCTGACATTGTTTAGACACATTGTTAGCTCAAGTTTGCACTGAATTAAATGGAACAAAAAGGAGAAAATGTGTGAAATTATTTGTTTAACATGAGGTGGATCTTAAATAAATCTCACCTACATTTTAATTATGTTTTTGATTACCAACATTTCCATATTTGAATTTCTATGGCTGTTAAAGCTAACATCTATAACAATAACACATGTAACTAGTTTTTAACAAAATAACATTATACCTCACTCTTAAAGGTTCTTTATTGGCATCTATATGATTCCATGAAGAGCTTTTAACATCCATGGAACCTTTCCATTGCACTAAAGGTGGAAACATGTTCTTTAGATCATTAAAATGTTCACACAAAGAAAACTGTTCACTAAAAGGAATTATTTGGAGAACTCACAGTGTTTCTTTAATGGCATTGCTGTGAAAAACCCCTTCTGGAACCATTCTTTTTAAGTGTGTTGAATATTGCATAATACCACAGCTCAGAGACATGGTAACTTGGAGTCATCAGACTTTGAACCTCAGGTTTACAGAGGAAAGAAAGAGGGGGAGGAGCCAGGGACATAGTTTTGATAAGCCACTCCCCTCACAGTGAGACTGGCTCAAAACATTTAACCCTACATTCCACTCTGGAGCCAAGAGTTTTTCATCTTTGAGTGCTCTGACACCATAAGGTATTTTGAAATATGTAATTTGACCCAAGTCATATCAATACGCAGTAAAATTATATGAACTTACCAATTATGACAACAATATTCAGATTAGATCTGAAAAATATCAGTATCATAATATGAAATAGATGAGTGTGTATCATGTACAGTTTAAAAGAATTATATCGACACTGGACTGTATATTTAAATGTGTATGTAAGCTTTATGATTATTCATAACATGAATAACATTCATAACGTGAATTAACATTCACACTTAAACAATTAATTTCGGTAACACTTTACAATAAGGTCCTATTAAATGTTAGTTAACATGACTAATAATGAACTGCACTTATATACAGGCGTTTATTACTCTTTGTAATGTGAATTTCAACCATTTACTAACACATTATTAAATCTTGTTAACAGCGTTAATCACTTTGACTAACTGAACTAACATGAACATCTGTAATTTTTTATAACTAACGTTAGTGAAGATTTAGTAAATCATTAACAAATGAGTTCTCAGGTATTCATGTTAGTTTAAACATTAACTAATGTTTAACTAATGAACCTTATTGTAAAGTGTTACCTTAATTTCAAACTGTAATATAAAAATCATATGAATTCATGAGATTAATGACATATATATGTTACCCTGAACCACAAAACCAGTAATTAGTAGCACGGGTATATTTGTAGCAATAGCCAACAATACATTGTATGGGTCAAAATTATAAATTTTTCTTTTATGCCGAAAATCATTAGGATATTACATAAAGATCATGTTCCTTGAAGATATCTTGTAAATTTCCTACCGTAAATATATCAAAACTTAATTTTTGATTAGTAATATGCATGGCTAAGAACTTAATTTGAACAACTTTAAAGGAGATTTTCTCAATATTTTGATATTTTTGGACCCTCAGATTCCAGATTTTCAAATAGTTGTATCTCGGCCAAATATTGCCCCATCCTAACAAACCATACATTAATGCAAAGCTTATTTAATCAGCTTGATGTATGTATTCAGCTTGATGTATAAAATGTATAAAATAGTTTTAAAATATTGACCCTTATGACTGGTTTGGTGGTCCTGGGTCACATATGTATAAATGGAAATATTAAAATATGTAAATTATTCATGTAAACAGTTTATTTTTTATACATAAACTGTATAGATAGATAGATTTATACAATTAGATATTGTATGTATTTAATTAAATATTGAAAACAGGGGTTATAAAATCAACACGTGCACGTGCAGCCAAGCCTTATACCCTCCATGCAACTTTGACCCTCTGAATTTCGTCTGTTTTCGGAATCTACCATTTCACCTAACTACTTAAATGTTGGCCGTTCGTGTCAATTTAAAAAGAAATGAATAGGGTGAAAAGAGACAGAAGATGTGAGCACAGGTGGTTTAAGAATAGCACTTTATCATGTCTGCGTCAATACAAAGTTCACAGCTGCTGCTGAGGTGAGTTGTGATCGGTGACATAATGGACTAGTCGCGTGTTTTTAGAGCGCGTGCTTAGATCTGCTGGAGTCGAGCGCTCTCGCGTCTCTATAACGGAGGAGAGATCGGATCACAATACTGCAGATCGGACATAATGGCTACAATGCTGAGCAAAGAATTGCCGGATATCGAGGTAAAGCGGCATGCATAGTGCATCTGAGCTCTGTATATTTCGTTCGGTAAGACGTTTTTACACACTCATCTGATGCTAGACTTTTTTTGGGCACGTGTCCATGTTTTAAAGTCAGGTAAGATGATTTGTGTGGGAGACTGCGAGAGAAAACTTTGAAAGTTGCACTGTTGTGCATAACACAGACACATCGAAAGAAGAAAAATAGGCGAATAAATGAAAATAATGCTTGATTTTAATCAAACAAAAATCTGAACTTTAATATTATACTTGTTCAGTATATTTGATTTCAACCCAATTGTAATTGTTTATTGCACAGCATTAAGATATTTATGATAATGATGATTATATTATTATGAATTATGATTTAGCACTAAATGTTGGTCCATTTACAGTTTTCATAAGATCATTTTCTTCTCCAGTCTTTAATATTTACGCTTGAATGACAGTTAAAATCCTTCTGAATGTTTTAAAAGGTTAAAAGGTGGAGATGAATAAAAGGTCAAATGAGTAAGTTTTTTTTTTTTTTAACATGGCCTTGTGAGCTGCTAGGAAGAGATTTCAGGACCTTGGACAGGGACTCGTTCAGCAGCTCTCAGTAGCTGTTCAACACTGATGAAGCCATAATTAGCAGCTTAATGAAAATGCACAGTTCCAATTTAAGGATCATTTCCTCCAGATAAACAAGTGTACAGTCACATATGTTCCACAATTTCATCTGATGTACAATGCACTTTGGAGACAACAGGCCCATCGATTAGTGAGCAGTGCATGATTGATGGCCTACTTTTTTTTCTTTTTTTTCTTTTTAGATTTCAAAGCAGTAAACATTATTTTTAAATCATGTTTTGTTTCTATCAAGTGCAGTCAAGCAAGCAGGTTGCTAATTTAGAGGTTAAATTAGTCTAGAAAATCAGAGGCATTAAATGTTTTTTAAAGAATTCATGTCCCCGAATTAAAATCAATTAACCTAATCAAAACATAAGAAGGCATAATCGTTGTAATTTTGTTCCTTTTGAAATGATGCTTCAATTCAGGCCCTTTTCTTAACTTTAGTGTCTCTATATTTCCAGGATTAGTTCCTGCTGTCCGTAGCGTTTGCCATGTTTGATCTAGCATTAGCACATCTGATTTACATGGATCTTATCTATTAGTGGCAAGCCTAAGAGAAACGGTCTTCTTTATGATGTCTTGGTATGCACAGCACACACCGGATGACATCTCTGCTCAGGTGAGATAAAGCTTTCTCTTTTAATTTGAGCAGATATGGGCATTGACTTTCATAGAGAAAATAGAACTGTTACTGACGACTCTCATTAGCATTTCTATTCATGAGTGTTATGACTATGGCAACGTGACCTTGGCGTGCAGAGTGCACTTAAAACGTGCTCTAAACGACTCCTGTCTGCCACTGAAAATACCTCACTAAATGTCATAATAATGGCTGTCCGTGGGGCAATTAAATTGGCCATTCATTTTGGCAGTGCTGTCAGACGTCTCATTTTAATATCCTGCTTTTCCGAGAGCACTAAATGTGTGCCTTTGTGTGTTCTCACGGATTCATTAAAAAATCCTCCGGGATGGCCATCAGTGTTCGTTAAAAACCAGATTAATGTGGCCGCTTACACAAAGGGCTACGGCTTTTTATGGAAGGCCCCGAACCCCAACAATGACCACTTCCTGATAGCGAGTCAAGTACCGTGATAGAAAATTGTCGACTTAAAAGCCAAAATTGCAATATGAACGTTATGAAAGCCCCATTAGCTGACAGACATCCATATCATGGATGTCAAAGTCAGATGCTGTACCTGCTGGAGCTTTTATCCATGCCGTAAAAAAAAGCAGTGCTTTTCACGTTCAGGAGGAAACTTGGGAACATTTATAATCCAGTAATGGTCTGCGATTACATGCGGTGCTTACCAAGACATTGGCCTCATGACATATGCTACTGATGTAAGTGCTTACGTAAATGGTTACATAGTGATTGCACAAGGTAGATACACTGCTCTCCGTCAGGGATGCAAAAGTGTGTACTTGTTTAAAACAGATTAGTTAGGAAGGAGGAGCTTTTTTTCTTTTTGAACAACTGCATTTAGTGTGTTTACTAAGGCTGATACATAAACAGATCAAATACTTGAGTAATATTCATTTTTTAGATCTAAAGATACCAGAATTTAACAAAACAATTTGACAAGACTTTAGTATAGGGACCAATTCTCACAACTAGTTGCTTATTAGCATGCCTATAACTAGAATATTGGCTGTTTATTAGTACTTATAAAGCACATATTCTGCATGACCATATTCTACATCCCTAATCTACCCATACATTACTTAGGTATTAATAACTATTAATAAACAGCAGATTAGGAGTTTATTGAGGCAAAACTCATAGTTAATGGTTTGTTAATAGCGAGAATTGGACCTTAAAATAAAGTGACCAACAATTTTAATAATTTTATGATGCAAATTAAATTAAAATAAGATAGATATTTTCAGATTAGAATGATCTCTAAGACTGGAGTAATGACTGCTGAACTGAAAATGTATTTGCCCATCACATAAATAAATAATTTCCAATATATTATATTATATATATAGAGATATTATAGTATATTAAAAGGGAGTAAGTTTCTTTCCTCCAACGAAAAACTTTTCCCACTTTTTTTACTGTATTTTTACTGTATTTTGGGATCAAATAAATGATGGCTGGTGCATAAGTACTTCTTTCAAAAAGACAAAAAATTAAAAAATTGTAGTTATATTAAAAAAAAATCACCAATAATATAGGAATAATGGTTTGAGGCGAACTGTATATTAAATGCTTTATAGGCTTTGATTATCATTAAGAAATTACCATAAATTAATATTATAATATCTTTGGGATATTAAAATAAAATACCAATTTATATGGAATGAATAAGACTAGTAGATAGAGAGATTAGATAGATAGAATAGATAGCATGATGGACGAATATGTGGCACTATATATACTACCTATGAATTCTTGCAAATTATATTATATATATATATCATATATATATAGATATATATATTATATATAAAATACCAGAATTCAAACAAAAACAAAACGTTCTTTATCATTAAAGGTCAGAATGTTCAGACTGTTCAGACCTTCAGAAAAAAATCCTGTTGTGTAACAAAATGTGTTTGAATGAACATTGATGAGCCAGCAACCCTTCAGCTTGGGTTATCATACTGTCATCCACTCAACCAGTTCATGACCCTAAATCAATGATTAACATAAGTGAATGGTATTAAGAAATCTGTTCACAAACACCCCATTCCGAACCTTTGAACAACATGACAGGCCTCTCATCTGGAACACAGGATTTTGGTCTGCCCTGTTACCCTTTCTTTAGCTTGAAATAATAATTTCAATAATTTAGAGTCTGGACAGAATACAGGGTTTAGTTGTTTAAACACATTCAACATGTTAAGACCATGTCTTGAGAACTATTCTGACAAACTAGCACATAGCCAAGTGCTTTTCTTACTTTTTGGATTCACATCAGACCAATCTAACATTCACATTGTTCATTGGACTGAGGGATTTAAGAGCAGGGGCAATTCAACCAAAATGTAGTCATCTGAATGTTGCTCCAAACTTGTTTGACTTTCTTTCTTTTGTGGAACATTAGTGAAGATATTTTGAAAAATGCCTCATTGTTTTTTTGCCCATACGCTAGTCAGTTGAAATATTCTTTAATATAGCTTTAATGAACCTTTTCAGGAATGTTTAATACATTTTTGCATAAAATCATGTGAAGAATGTGTGAACATGGTTGGTCAAAAGCATAGTAAGCCTCTCACAGATGCCTAGCCGGTAATCTGAAGTGCTTTTCTGTGTGAATCAGCTCCATGTCACTCATTACAGTCTCTGAAACCAGAAGAGAAGCTTCAGGAGACCTTTAGCTGAGCAAGATGATGTTGATGCCAAATGATCTGTATTGCTCTCTATAATTATGTTACAGGACTAAATGTTATTCTGGGCTTGTGCTGAACATTGATGGGCTGCTGGAGCGCTGTGGCTTCATTTCAGCTATGGAGAATCAATTCCTGTATTGATTTCAGGCAAAAAGACTAGGCAAGAATCTCTGTAGATTGTGTTTAACTATTCCGCCTTAGGGAGGGAGGGAGGGGGCTGTGTTATGAAAGATGAAGTGTGCTTTGGAAAAGGGTCAAGTTGCCTACATTGAGATCATTGCATAAATGCTTTTAGTTATGAATTTGCCCTTTTTCTGCATCTGGATGATGTTTCATTAGTATTAATTATAGCAGAGAACACACCTGAACTCATATAGACAGAGACAAAAGCTTGCTATTATGTGGACTCTATGGTCTGGGTTGGTGCTGTCATTTATAAATTTCCCATTTAAAAGTTCACATTGAAACTCACATTGGCGTTCAAAATCTAATTTAAAACTTTGCTTAAACATAAGGTTTTAGGACTTTGACAAAAATTTTAAACACTACATAAATAAAAGAAGATAATAAAATAAGAAAGAATAAAATAAATAAGATATATTGAAGAATTCTACATGTGTAATTTATCATGTGAATCCAGGCAGATGTTCTTCCACTGAAGATCAAGATGTATATCATTAAATATAAATTATACTTCAATAAAAAATAATAATTTTATTCAGTAACAATGCTGAACGTGACAGTAAAAACATTCATAATGTTACAAAAGATTTGTATCACAGATAAATGCTTTTAAATATTCTATATATTCTAGCAACATATTTTTGAGATTAGAAATTAGGTATTTTAAATTATAATAAAATGTCATAATATTATTGTTTTTAATGTATTTTGGATCAAATACTTGCTACGTTGGTGAGTATACGATGCTTCTTTTGAAAACATTGAAAAATCTATATGGAAGCTAAAAATGGAAGCAGATTCAAAAATAGACTTACTTCAAGCGAATTTCAATGAGGCTGTATATATATTACACCCTATGAAAGGCTTGCAGAATCCTTATGATGGACATCAGACAACATAATTTGCTATCATTTGATCATATTCACTACTCTGGATAGGGAGCAGATTTTGCTTACTTTGGCAGGAAAAAAAGCTAGTATTGATTTGTTGTCTCAGTGGATCACTATGACCAGCAGAGAGTGATGAAGCCAGTCTTCAGAGCTCACCCTCTGGAAATGAAACACAGCACATCACATGCTGCTTAAAATGCCTTCTCTTTCTTGCCAAAGCCTGGCATGTTTTAATGATATGTATACACTTGATCTTCAGTGTGCGATTCTGCTTTGATTTCATTCTGTTGAATTCCACAGCTTTATTTTCATCTCGAGGCTGTGGTGTTTTGAGAGGAGAAACCTACCTACCGGAAGAAACTCAAACCTTGCTGACATTTTAAAACAGGTTTTATTTCAAGCGACAAAGCGATGTACCCTCTTGTGAACAGAGTTCAATCTCATGAAGGATTACTGTATATATGTAGTAAAAGAAAACCCATAACACCTCACCAATTACCTTACTACCTTTAGAAGTGAATACACAAAAAGCAATAACTACGCAGAGCGACCCTCTGTTTGGTCATAAAAATGGGCTCACACTTTCATTTCCATCTTTGTTCCACTAAAAGCCTATTTGACTTGAAATAGACTATGATTTCCATCTAGAGCTTGTTTAACCATCACAGAGGGACTTTAGAAGCGATATTGATCTCTTCTTATATAGATCTTTTCTTCTTGTGGATGTGTTTCCCCTACACAATATTGATCTAATTGGCAAAGGTGCACAATGTTTTTCATTGCTTACAAGAAACAGCTTTCACTCTAAAATCAAGTCACTCTGAACATACAGGGCATGTTTCTGTTCTGGCCTTGATTAAGTGTTCTTTTTTTATTATTAATGCATGTTTGTTTTTCCTTTTCCGGCTCTATGTGGACTGTGCGCCACTTTGAGTTTGCCGTCCATAGATTTCCAAATCTGTTCATCTGCGACTGGTCAAACACGGCTTAACTCGCTCATTATTACTTCTGCTTCTCAGACTGAGCCTATTATAGCAAATAAACAGTAGCTTGACTGACTCGGTCCCAGCAAGGAACAATACTCTGCAAACCTAATGTTTTTTGTCATTTCTGTGAGACATGAAATGACTGAAAACAAACAAGATTTCCTTTAAACAACACTATTTAGAATTGTAAATTCCATCTAGTTTAAGCTGTACTAAAATAGACAAACTAAATGCCACAGACTATATGCCGAAAGGTTATATGATGGAAGTTGTGTTTTTCTTTTTAAAGTGAAACTGATTCGCATTATTCAACAGTCAGATATTCCCTAAATATTTGCCGTCACACTAATAAACAACAAAATCTGGCTAAAACTGAAATCCTACTTTCATGACTCTGCAGCTCTGACGCAGGATAGTATGCACAAAATCACAAACAAGTACAACTGGTGACATCTAATTTTTTTTAGTTATCGATTTTATTGAAAATGTCCTCAAAAGGACTTCAGAATTAATATTACTCTAATATTGTAATGTGATTGTTTTATTGTTACTCTATTGTTAAGAGTGCTTGTCAAAATTCCGGGAGTGAATTATAGATATTTTGCCAACAGACAGCTGCTTGGTTGTAACTGTTGTAACACCTTTTAAATGTCTGTAAAAATGTAATAATAATAAAAAAAAAAACATGGCAGTAGAACGCTACGTGGTTTGAAAGCAACTTCTGTAGCTGTGTTTCCATCAACCTTCAAATTGTGGAAATTGAAATTTTTAATAGAAAATACGCCCAATGGAAACACATCAATATCGCAAAAACTTCCATATACTGCAAAAATGTTTTTATGCTCGCATGTGTAATGGTCTGTGTCGATGAACACGTACACACACAAAGTTGAAGGCTTACAGTATTTAATAAATCCACACAGGTTAATCAAGAAAGGGAAGGCAGGTGACACATACACATCAATGTTAACTTAAGAGGATCCGGGGATCCGGAAGGCCGCGGTGGAGCCGGAGTGACAGAGGACCAAGGTGGAGCCGAAGGGAAGGAGGAGCCTGACAGAGCCAGAGGGAAGGAGGGATGAGGCGCAGCCGGAAGATTGGAGTCCCGAGGCAACAGATGGTCGACAACTGACCAAGGCAGAGCCGGAGGGACGAGGGAGCCCGGCGGAGCCAGTGGACTGACGGTCCACGGCGGAGAGGAGGGAGCTAGGAGCCATTGTGGAGCCACTGGGTCGAAGGGCCGAGGCGGAGTCCAGAACTCAGAGGCTGGAGGCGGAGACAAGGGACCCTGCAGCCATGACGCTGATGGAGACTGGCAGACCCACGGCAATCCCACTGCACAGATGGTGGGCTGAGGGTGAGCAAAGGGGCTGACAGGAGACAGCGGGCAGCAGAGGGGCGAAGCAGCAGGTGAAACAGGAGGAGGCCCGGAAGAGGGGGGGTGGGTGGGAGTTCAGAATGTCGGGGGGCTTAGGGAGGTTAGGTGTGGGGAAACCCACATGGCCCCTCCGCACTGGAGCACCAGTGACCGGTAAGACCTTTGGGTGTTATCTTCCTCAGACTTTTGGGCAGACAGACAGTTCATAAATGGCTTCCATGCCGTAACAGGACAGGCAGATGATGACGGAAGACTGGGTACTTCAGAAAAAAATCTAATAAACTCTCCAGTGTCCTGCCTTAGCTCACCCTCAGCGGTGGTGCAGTGGGCGGGGCATTCCTCCATTCCCTCGCGCTCCACTTTCTCATCCACCGTCGCGGCATATAGCGGCTCCTCACACTGGTCAGACTCGTATGAGGCTCGGCCTGGGTATCCGAGCTCTGCACTTTGCATTGGTGATGGCTCGTGGTCGTGGAGGGCGCGGCTCTCTGTCTGCGGTGGGCTCAGGCTGATGCTCTGCGCAGCGGGGTGATGGCTGGCTGGGCTCTGGTTCTGGAGTGGGGCTGGTGTTGTCGTCCGCTAGTCCTACGGTCATAGACGATCCACATGACACCAGCACCCACTTGACATAGTCCGCAAAACTCCCTCAAGGACCCTCCCCGTTCAACTGCGCACATGTGGTGGTGATCAGTCCGGTGTGCAAAAATGTGCAAAAGCAGTCATCCGGGAAGGCAGTCAGATGTGCTAGACCGAGGAATTCCTCCAAGTGTTCCTCGAGGGAGCGGTTCCCCTGTTCCAGGGCAACCAAAGCAGGTTACGGCGGAAAAAAGAAAGAAAGAAAGAAAACAGATTTTTCAAGAAACAGAAATGAAACAAAAACACAAACACAGTGCTTTCACTTGTTCGGTCAGGTCTTCTGTAACGGCCTGTGTCGACGAACACACACGAAGATGAAGGCTTACAGTCTTTAATAAATCCACATAGGTTAATCCAGAAAGGGAAGGCAGGTGACACATCAGAATCAGAATCAGAATGAGTTTTATTGCCAGGTATGTTTACACATACGAGGATTTTTTTTTTCGTGACAGAAGCTTCCACAGTGTACAGAATGACAGTGACAGAACAAAAAAACACTGATAATAAAAAATAAAAATAAAATATGAAAATAAAAAATAGAACAAGTAAAATAAGGAATAAAAAATACAAATCGACAATTGTATGTACAGGTATATAAAAATAGACAGTTATATGTACATGTATATGCAAATTGAAATGTAGACTGAGTATGTGTGTTAGATAAATAAGTGAATGAGTGAATAAATAGTGTGTGTTATTGTCAAGTGTTCATGAGATGGAATGCCTGAGGGAAGAAACTGTTCCTGTATCTGGCCGTTCTGGTGCTCAGAGCTCTATAGCGTCGACCAGATGACAACAGTTCAAAGAGGGAGTGTGCTGAATTTGAGGGGTCAGAGAGTGATTTTGCCAGCCCTTTTGCTCAATCTGGATGAGTACAGTTCTTGGAGAGAAAGGGAGGGTTGTACCAATGATTCGCTCAGCTGTCCGGACTACCCTCTGTAGTCTTCTGAGGTCAGATTTGGTAGCTGAGCTGAACCAGACAGTTATAGAAGTGCAGAGGACAGATTCAATGATGGCGGAGTAGAACTGATTCAGCAGCTCCTGTGACAGGTTGAACTTCCTCAGCTGGCGAAGGAAGTACAACTCTGCTGGGCCTTTTAAACAATGGAGTCTATGTGAGTGTCCCACATCAGGTCCTGAGAGATTGTGGTGCCCAGGAACCTGAATGACTCCACTGCAGTCACAGTGCTGTCTATGATGGTGAGTGGGGGGAGTGCAGGGGGGTTTCTCCTGAAGTCCACGGTCATCTCCACAGTTTTGAGCGTGTTGAGCTCTAGGGTGTTGAGACTGCACCAGACAGCCAGCTCTTTAACCTCCTGACTGTAAGCAGACTTGTCACCGTCCTGAATGAGGCCGATGAGTGTGGTGTCGTCTGCAAACTTCAGGAGCTTGACAGAGGTGTCTTTAGAGGTGCAGTCGTTGGTGTACCGGGAGAAGAGCAGTGGGGAGAGGACGCAGCCCTGAGGAGCTCCAGTGATGATCGTACGGGTGCTGGATGTGTATTTTCCCAGCCTCACTAGCTGCTGCCTGTCTGTCAGGAGGCTGTTGATCCACTGACAGACGGAGGTGGGCACGGAGAGCTGAGTTAGTTTGAGCAGGAGGAGGTTTGGGATGATGGTGTTAAAGGCCGAGCTGAAGTCCACGAACAGGATCCTCACATAAGTCCCTGGTCTGTCTAGATGTTGCAGAACATAATGCAGTCACATGTTTACTGCATCGTCCACAGACCTGTTTGCTCTGTAGGCAAACTGGAGAGGATCCAGCAGGGGTCCAGTGATGTCCTTCAGGTTGGTCAGCACCAGTTTTTTCAAAAGACTTCATGACCACAGACGGTAGAGCCACAGGCCTGTAGTCATTTAGTCATGTAATTTTGGTTTTCTTTGGGACGGGGATGATGGTGGGGCGTTTGAAGCATGAGGGGACTTCGCATAGCTCCAGTGATCTGTTAAATATCTGTGTGAAGATGTGGGCCAGCTGGTCAGCACAGGATTTCGGACAGGCTGGTGTAACACAATCTGGGCCTGGTGCTTTTTTCCTTTTCTGCTTCCGGAAGACCTGGCACACCTCGTCTTCGCTGATCTGAATTGCAGGTGTGGGGGAGAGGGGGGTTGCTGGAGGTGTTGATGGTTGTGTGGACAGATGTTCAGAGCGGGTGTGGGGTGTCTTTTCAAACCCGCAGTAGAACTCATTCAGATCGTCTGCCAGTTGTTGATTCTCCACAGTGCTGGGGGATGGTGTCTTGTAGTTGGTGATTTCTTTCAGACTTTTCCACACTGATGCTGAGTCACTGGAAGAGAATCCGTGTGTTATAAACACTAATATCAGTGCTGGATTAACATACACATCAATGTTAACTTAAGACCCGACAAACTCAAACTGCACAGACACCAATTTAAATAGACCAAACAAGGATAATTAACAAGACACAGCTGAACCTAATGACGAAATCAAATCAATAACCATGACAACGGGAAAAGAAAACAAACTGAGAATCCAAACTAACAAAACTGTGACAGCATGAGGTGGTTTTTCAGGCAATTAGAAAAATGAATATTTCTCAAAACTGCAATGGAAACAGTTTTTTTTTTTTTTTTTTTTCGCATTTACGGTCTCTGGTTGTCAGTGAAAGTAACATTATCATTCTTAATGTAATAAACCTCAAAAAAAAAAAACACCTCATCAGGGCTGCTCTAAAGTTTAAGGGGTTTTCTTTACCATAACCCCTTATTTACACTGCATGCGTCTGCACACGCCATTTCAGAAACTTCCCAGAAGTGGTTTTCCACATTGCTTCGCTAAAGATACATGTCTCCCTTCATCTCCTTCGATTAAAAATAATGGCTAGTGCGGTGGCTGTGATATACGTAAACCAACCAACATCAGTCACCATGACTTATTGCGAGAGAAAAAATTTACGTTTTAGTCACATAACATCGGTTAATGGAAATGCCGTCATTTTGCAATAGTTTTTTTATCAACATTTATAAAATATTGCAAAAGTTTTGCACAAATCTGTAATGGAAATGTGAGCTTCAAATTTCTGCACTATTGATAATTTGTTAAAAATGCGTTTATCACCTTCTAATAAGGTTACAAAAGAATGTCAACTTAAGTCAGTATTTCATGTCCATATTTATTCGGCAAATAGCCATGTAATAAGTAATGCTGTCAGCCTATCAGCATCCAGCGTAGACTTCCTGTTGAAGTTTATTTTTTTGATAATGGCCGGCTGACGGTTTCGTTACTGCAGTTGTTACTCTTTATGAAATGTTAGGAGATTTAACAACAATTAAGGTGAGAATTCTTTAATGAGCAGTCAGTGCTGTCACTCATCCCTTGTAGAATAAAATTATAATAAAAGATAAAAATATGAAAGTTTCATGCAAGACCTACCTTTCCAGCTCAGTGCTCTATACCCCCAACAAAACTAAGAATGATTTACACATGCTACATATTAATAGTGCTATCAATAATTTATCACTCTATGCTTCTAAGGGTAAATGGAAAGCCTGTAAGGAATGTTTCCTACATCTCACTTTATTTGTTGTCAAACATATTTCTTCTGAAAGTTTTGTAGCATAAAATGACAATTTGTTTAGGAAACAGTGCATGACTGATTATAAACCGTATTAATTGGACAAATATTCACACAGATAATTCACAAGAGTCATCACAGCATTCAAATATCACATCAGGAATTTCCGTCAATGTCCTTTTTTGGGTGAAGGTTTTACTGACACCTGGCTTATGGGCTAGAATGCCAAATTGACTATTTCAATTTGCTCCTGGCCTCCTGTTCTGGCCTTTGTCAGATAGTGTTTCAGCACAGTGAAATGATTGTGGACATGGTATTCTTTTACACTACGAAGAGCATGAAATTGGTATTAGTGTGATCGTAATGGTTGCTTCTCTCTCACTTGTTCTCTTCTCCCTCAGTAAACTGCCTGTTAATTGTGTTTGCCATTAAAATATCCCACACTGGTGCCTGCCTTCAGCTCCTCGACTGTGGTGGGGTGATTTGACTGGCAGGCGTGAAGGTGCCGTGCGTATTTGAAATGAAGGTTGCTCCTGAATCAAATGATGATGGTCCCCATCATGACTCTCATTTCACACTTTACTGTTTCAGTCAGACCCCTCTTTATTGGCCCCACTGCACTGGCGTTCTAATCAGTGTTGTCACAGATGGCTTTGAAGGACCTTGACTTGAGTGTGCTTTGTAGTTCATATCAATGTTTTAAAATACTTTCATGTTTGTGGAACACAAATGCATGATTATCTTTGCTTTTTCTTCATTTGTGCTGAAGAACTAGTAATGTTATTCAGTGTTGGGTACTTCAGTGTTACTTTTAACTGTAATGTGTTGCAATATTGAGAAGAAAAATAAATTTTATAGAAAAGTAATGCATTAAGTTACTTTTGTATTACTGTCAGTTGACTGAGAGTAGAAGGGCATGGCTTGCAGGCATTTTTTTTATTTCAGAAGTGCTATTTTTGGCATGCTTATCACCAAAAATATATTGTATGCAATGATATATAGGGAATACTAGGGAAAAAATATTTTATTATTGTTATACAGAACTCACAAGGTACAATGTGTAATGTCCCAATGCTGGCTATATGTATGTATGCATAGATAGATAGATATTAAATATAGTTATGCCCCATTCAAAAAAAATTTTCTTTACAGTTTGTCCTATATATCATTCCATGCATTCTATTTGTCAGTACGATATATATATATATATACATACTACATTATTTAGGGTAACACGGGGTAAGAAGGGGTAACTTAGCCCCCACTTTAGATTTTTCTTTTGGCCTAAGATGGCACAAAATCACATCTCAAAACTTTTGATGAATGTCTTCATTATTTTAATTTTGCTTTTTCATCTCAATATCAACATTTGTGAGATTTAATCAGTTTAAACAGTTTTTAGGTTAATTGATCTAATTTTGTGTCTCTGGAAAATATCAGTTTACTTTCCCAAACATTCATTTTGCCATTAATTTTAATAATCCATTGGGTTTTGTTTGCACAAGGAGTCGGACATCAGCCAGTCCTCCACACAGATTTGATCTCATCATCATCCAGTCTGTCTGGAATGACATGAAGAAACAGAACAAAATCAAGAAAATCTATTTATGACATTCTTTTTGACAGCATCCTCATTTTACAGCATTTTTACACAAGCGCCTAAAACTTTTAACAGTACTGTAGCTTTGCAGGTAGGGTTCTGGAAGCATCTTGGAGCCGTTGCCGCAGTTCTTCTGGATTTAGTCTGTCTCAGTTTGTTCTGTTTCTTCACGTCATTCCAGACAGACTGATGACGATCAGATCAGATCTCTGTGTGGAGCACTGGATGTTGTCAGATTCTTGTGCAAACAAAATTCACGAATAATACAATTAATGGCAAAATGAATATTCGGAAATGTAAACTGATCTTTCTTACTGACACACTACAGCAAAAGATAGAAATAACTGACTTAAAACCATTTTTTTAGCTGGAGAAAATACTAGTGTTCTAATAATTTTAGCCACCACTGTGTATATATATCTATAATATATATATTATATATTATATACAGTAAATCATGCTTCGTTTGAATTAGCATTTACACAAGTATCATAATAGGTTATGTAAATTGGTAGATGCATACTTTATTTGTTCGCAATTATCTTGTATTGATTGAATCTTTGAACTTTTAACAATCTTGATTATGTGTAATTGTTCTTCAGAGTATCCTTGCCTTGAACCCAAGGGTGAAGACCCACGCAAATCTCCATTCCACTGCCTCTAAGAAGAACGAGAAGAAGCACTGGAAGAGAAACCCAGAGAGGAGCTGTGATGTGAGTAAACAAAGACAAATTCTTCTCACAGGCTGCCTGAAATAACGTTTCGGTTACGTATGGTAACCCTCGTTCACTGAAGGAGGGAACAGAGACGTCACGTCGGATGACCGACGAATTGGGATCTCGCTTTGAGAGACCAATCCACTTCGAGTGTAAACTTATTGAGCCAATGCACATTGGCATGCGATTTATTGCATCCAGCTGCCGCTGATCACAACGTGAGCATAAAAAGGCAGGAAGATGCAGCGCATCATATTCAGTTTTCGCTGAGGAGCCGAGCCGGTGACCCGGCCGCTCAGCTGTGCTACAGGAGCTGTAGCGACGGGACATCCTCCTTCAGGGAACGAGGGTTACCATACGTAACCGAGACACTCCCTTTCAGTCTGTCACTCTCGACGTCACGTCGGATGACCGACAAATTGGGATCCCTAACAAAGGGCCACAGGTACCGCCCCTTCCAGTGTCCCGTGGAAGCCAACTACGCCCCTACTTTTTGACGTAGGCCAGGGCCTGCACAAGAGCACCAGCTACTGCTACTATGGCACTACCCAATGAGTAAGATGGATAACCACTGGAAAACGGACCGGTCGGTTTTTGCTTTATTTCCCGATCCGATTCAGGCATTGCTACAGTCCTGGAGGCAGCAACGCAGCCGAATCTTCCTCTCCAGAAAGCTCCGGCTCAGGATTCGGCTGGTACGCTCCTTGTAGAGGGCCCAGCACGTTCCATTGGCAGCTCAACTGGCTGCGGAGTGCCTCAGACCGCCCGCGCTACTGCCTGAAGTAGCCCCCGCCTGTCTGCCGCCATGATGAGAACTAGATCGAAGCAGAGGCAACGGAACTCCGCCCCTTGAGGAAACGGAGCTTGGCCCGCGACTCCGAGATGATCATCTTCCCGCAATGAGAAGATGACACATCCACAAACGCCACCTCAGCGTGCTAAATTCCTAGGCACTTGAGGCAGCGATCGTGACCATCACCCAAAGCCAGGTAATGACCGCATCCAGAAACGACCGGGTGATATGTTGTCTATAGCAAGACACACATCGTCTTTACAAAGACGTAACGTCAAGTTTGCCAAGCAACGTCTTTAAAAAGACGCACCCGAAATGGCTCTTTTAGGGGAAAAAGCTCTTTTAGCATGCTGAGGCGCACAGGGGAGATGATCATCTGCAACACAAACAGGGGGTAGTGCAGCCTGATGTGTGCAACCCACTCGACACGGGAAACCACCACCGCTGAAGCGCCGTACCGCCAACACGAAGAGCTCTCAAAGAGCGCGCTGAACTCATTCAGTCTTTTCTCTCAGTAGAGTAGTCAGGACCAGAACGATGTGATCGCTCAGCTCTGAAGCGAAAAGCTGAATATGCACTGCATCTGCTGCCTACTTATACTCAATAATCACATGCCAATGTGCATTGGCATGTTTAGTTTACCCTCTAAGTAGATTGGTATCTATAACGAGATCCCAACTGCGGTATCCGACGTTGACGTCAGGGGACCGACTAAAGGGGAACATCTCTAGGTTATGCATGTAAACTTGGTTCCCCGAGGGAACGAGACGCTGTTTCGAGATCGCTTTGGGAACGCCCTTGCGTGAACGCGTTCTGAAGCACGTGTAAAATCAGTCCAATAGAGCAGCGAGACGTCACGAGCAGGGTGACATAAGCACCAGAAAGCATAAAAGCGCATACAGCAGAGCGCAAACCAGCTTCTGCTCTTCAGTAGCGCCTGCAGGGATGCAGGGAGTATGGCAAAGAGACGCAGCGTCTCGTTCCCTCGGGGAACCATGGTTACATACGTAACCTAGAGACGTTCCCCTTCAGGAACTAAAGCTGCGTCGAGTCGCTTTGGGAACGAGAATACCCACTGCGCCATACTACCAAGTCCCTGCCTGTGTGTGCATCCTATGAGCACATCACGAAGAGAGAACTTGGGAACCTGGGGTAGATGCCAGGTCTAGGTTGTAAAAAAACGGACAAAAGTGAGGACCAGCCCGCCGCAGCACAAATGTCCTGCAAGGCCACACCCAAGTTGAAAGCCTTGGAGGCCACCATACTCCTGGTCGAGTGCGCTCTGACCCCCATAGTTGATGGGAGGCCAGAGGACTCGTAGGTAGTGAGATGGCCTCAACCACCCACCTACTAATAGTCTGCTTGGTCGCCGGAAATCCCTTCTTTGGCGGACCAAAACAAACAAAAAGCTGATCTGCCTTACGCCACGGGACAGCTCTGTGTGTGTAAGCGTCCAGTGCTCGAACTGGACAGAGCAGATTAAGCCTTTCTTGGCCTACTTCCTGGTACGGAGGAGGACAGAATGCCTGAAGTACTATGGGCCCTGGTGAAGAAGTGGGCACCTTAGGGACATACCCGGCCCTCGGTTAAAGGAATACCCTAACCATGCCTGGAGCAAATTCCAGGCACGAAACAGAAAGTGCCTGAAGATCCCCGATCCTTTTAAGTGAGGAAATAGCGAGGATAAAGATGGACTTGAGTGTGAGCAACTTGACTGAAACTTCTTCTATAGGTTCAAAGGGGGCATTGCATAAGCCCTCCAGAACCACAGCCAGGTCCCATGAGGGGCACCTTGGTGCACTGTACTGGCCTCAGCCACCAGGTGCCACAGAGGAAATGTGTAACTTCCGGGTGTCTTCCCACTGACTGATCACCCTGAAGGGTGTGGTAAGCAGCTATGGCCACCACATATACCTTCAGAGTGGAGGGAGATAACCCTGCGGAGAATCGCTCCTGCAGAAACTCCAGAACTGTACCAATTGGGCAGTTGACTGGGTCCTGCAGTCGCTGTCCGCACCATGAAGAGAAAAGTTTCCACTTCAAGGCATACTGTTTCCTAGTGGCGGGAGCTCTGGACTGGAGTATAGTCTCAACAAACTCAGTTGAGAGACCAGATGCTAGGAGCTGTGACCCCTCAGGGGCCATGCCCACAGCTTACATAACCCCGGGCGGGGGTGAAGAATGGCGCCCCCACCTGAGAGAGGAGGTCCCTCCTGATCGGATTCTCCAGCGGAGAGCCGTCGAGGAGGGAAACCAAGTCCGGGACCAGCTTGTACATGAGGGCGGCGAACGCAGGCCCCCCTGCCGAATGATGTAGGAGACCACCAATGTGTTGCTGTGCGGAAAAACACATGATGCCCCCTTAGGTCTGGAAAGAAGTGTGTCAGATTCTCGAAACACGGCCAGCATTTCCCGGCAGTTGATGTGCCCAAAAGAGATGATGGCCTTCCCACAGACCCTGGGCAGAGCGGCCACTCATGACAGCCCCCCAGCCCGTAAGAGAGGCATCTGTCGTTAGCGTTACACGACGACAAGGAGCCCCTAACATCGGGCTGAGTTTCTTCCACATGTCTAAGGCTGTAAGCATCGCCGCGTGACCTTGATCTTGCAAAGCGGATTCCCCCTCGGGGAAATTTCTTTGGTTCTGAGCCACCACTGCAAGGGTATCATGTACAGCAGGCCAAAATGTATCACATTGGACACAGCTGCCATCAGGAAAACGCTTCTGAAGGCCAGTGATGGCCTTCTTCTACTGCGTGACTGTCGTGGGGATTGACTCGATTCGAGCAGGAGACAGACGTGCCTGCATCAAGGTTGAGTCCCACACCACACATAAATAAGTGGTTCTCTGTTGTGGAGAAAGAACACTCTTCTTGGCGATTAGTCTTAACCCCAGCTCTCTCATATGGACGAGGACGACATCTCGATGCCGAACCACCATCTGCTCCGATTGAGCTAGTGTTAAACAATCGTCGATATAATTGAGTATGCGATGCCCTGGAGTCGCAGTGGAGCCAGAGCAGCATCCACACACTTCGTGAAAGTGCGGGGTGAGAGTGACAGGCCAAAGGGAAGAACTCTATATTGGTATGCTTCGCCCCCGAAAGCAAACCTCAGGAAATTCCTGTGAGTGGGAAGGATGGATACATAGAAGTATGCGTCCTTGAGATCTATCGTAACAAACCAGTCCTCGGACTGGATCTGAGGTACTATCTGCTTGATAGTGAGCATCTTGAACCGTAGCCGTTTGATAGCGCGGTTCAGAAGTCGGAGATCTAAGATCGGACGCAACCCCCATCCTATTTCGGAACGATGAAGTAACGGCTGTAGAACCCAGACGCTCTCTCGAGAGGAGGAACACGTTCTATGGCCCCCTTCCTCAAGAGAGTATCTACTTCTTGTTCCATTACCAGAGCCTGCTCGGGGCCCACTAGTGTGGGGATGACCCAGTTGAAACGAGGCGGATGAGAACCGAACTAGATTCTGTAACCTTACTCTACAATCTGCAAGACCCATTTTGAGACATTTGGCAGAAGTTTCCACGCTGCCAAAAAGATCTACTAAGGGAATCAGTCTCTCGAGGCTGGCGTTGTTTATAGAGGAGCCAGTTCGGTGGCCTGAAGCGGATGACCGGCAGGGAACAACTGACCTGACTGCTGTAGCACCCTCACTCGAGGGGGCGAGCTCCCCCGTGCAGTACCGTCGCCGAGCGGCAGCTGTGAATTTTGCTCATTGGAGCTCACTGAGCCCTGAAGCAACGAGGGTGGCAGGGGTATCAATAAGCCTCCGTGAGGGCACTGAGGAGGATTGGGAACCGTATACTGAGGTGTTATCCTTTCATCCCCAGGTGGGCTGCCCTCAGGGACATGACAATGGTAGGACCATTTCGCCGAGGTCCTCTTAGACAAATACCGGTCCGCAGATCCGTTTTCGGTCTAAAAGACCCCAACTGAGAGCATCGCCCCAACCCCCGATCTTCTGTGGAGGGGTGCGGGTTGCAACGCTGTTTTTGAGACTGGCGATATGAGGAACTTGACGGCTTGGGCCGCTCCCGCTCAGCAGCCCCACCTCTGAGCAGGTCAGCCTGGTATGCCTGCAACACCGCCATAGTGTGCAAACATGCACCAGCCTGACCCACCGCCGTATAAGCTTTCCCAACCAGACTCGATGTAAGGCTAACAGGCCTGGTGGGAAGCTTCGGAGCCTTAAGGGACGATGCTGAAGATGGGGAGAGATAACTCGCAAGCGTCTGCTCCACCACTGGCATCGCCCCATATACCTTATCAGTCAGAACGATGTTCTTTTGAATAATTCGAGACTGTGGGGCTGTAATACAGGATGAGTACGGTTTCTCCCACGGTTTCTCCCATCTTGACACCTCAGCAAGGAGATTGGGGAAAACGGAAGTCCCCCGTCATGAAGGCTGTGATCTGGATCCAGAACATGCTCGTCTAATTATATTTAGGACGAGCATCCTGTTTCTAGGCTGGCCAAACTATATTTTATTTTGGCGAATGCACGAAACACACAACATAATCATGAATCACACCTCATACGCGAGGGACTGTGGTGGCGAGTCCACAGTCTGCTCTGTCTCGACAGTCGTCACATCCACCTCCTCGGAGGAAGATAGATGAAGCGTCTGGCTCTCTCTCTGGGGGGGGAAGAAACCGCAGCGCGGGCTTCCGAACCGTGAGAGAGAGAGCCGTGGATCTAGCGGGTGAGGACCGAGAAAAGGACGAGCCCGTCTCGGATCCCTCCGCTAAATCCACCCACGATCCCCACGACAACATGCTGCGCTGTGCCTCGGCAACAGTGGGACCGCTGCCAGCGGGATCGCAAGCCTGGCCGCTCTCATCAAACACAGCCAGGCGAGAGCGGAACATACGCAGCGAGAGCTCGCAGTGATGACAGACAAGCTGACCGTGCATGCTCCGCTCCTAAACAAACGACACACAAATCGTGTGTATCCCCCGCCGCCAGATATCGTGGGCAGGGAGAAACACAGCGTTTGTAATGCCGTTCACTCACCATATACTTTTTCATGATTGTTTTTTATATATGCTTTTGCGGACAGACAACAGTAAATAGACAGACCCATACACAGAGCGCTACTGAAGAGCAGCAGCTGGTTTGCGCCCGGCCAGATGCGCTTTTATGCTTTCTGGTGATTACGGCCCCCTGATCGTGACGTCTCGCTGCTTCCAGTGACGGATTTTGACCGTGATTCAGAACGCGGTCACGCAAGGGCTTTCCCAAAGCGATCTCGACGCAGCTCGAGTTCCTGAAGGGGAATTCACTTTTCCAAAACTCTCACATATACTGCTGCCTTTGAGTTTTACATTAAATATTAAAGAAACAGCCAATAGGAAGAAAAGCCCTTGTCACGACATTCCAAACTTACATATCTTTCCTTGTTTGTGGAATGTATACATGCTGCCGATTGTCACAATGTGTTACGGTCACAACGTACTTCTCAGCATGATGAAAATTAGAGGTTGAAGAAGAACAACAACGAGCCGTCAAGATGTTAGAGCTGGTTCTCTGAATCTCCTGGAAGCTTTATCCCTGATATCCTCTTCTGAGAGCAAACTTTGTCCCAGTTTACCGATGATAATGAGTACTCTGTGATGTAGTTTATGGTGTGGTGATTCAATGATTATGTCGGCGATGGCTGTGATCATATTACTCTGATGAGCAGTAATAGGGCCGAAGATTATAATTCTATAATTAGTTCCAGCCACCTAGTTTGTCCAATTATTGTAGAGATTCAAATTTTGACTCCTTCTGCCCTTTTGCTTACAATTTGTCAGTGAGTAATTCTTTAGCACTCATCAGAAAACTGCAGCAAAAGCCTAAAGGAGACATTATGAAAATGCATCATAAGCAACCCCCCACCCCCCCAAATCCCCCAATGGATTAAATATTCCAAATTTCCTCTCAATTATTATCATATCCTGTGAGCCCTATGAGTCAAGGCTCATAAGCATATTCAAATGTTCATTTTAAATGCTTTTTCACCATGTGGCGACTGTGCTGCTGAAATACCAAATCTTGTTTCCAGAGCTTGCATATTAATTAGCTGTTAAATTATACTACCAATTCCCAGCACTAAGCATTTTGTCTAATTAATAATAATAAAGCCCCCAAGATGTTGGATTAGACTAATCCTTTGCAGGGGAAAATGCTACACATAATTTCAAGAGAAAATGTCAATGGTTATCCCAGTCCCAACAATGCCTCAGTGTAATTGGAAATGTAATTATGTTTCATTTTACAACACAGATGAGTTTTAATACCACACAGAAGCTGTGAGATTAGTCTACTGTGACACAGGGTTGACCAAGGTCAAGTATTTTTTGCATTTCAAATCACAACACAAAATAACACATGGAGCTTCATATGATAAAAGAAAAAAGTTACATATATAAAATGCTCTACATAAAAATGTGTGATTGAAGCAATTAAGCATTCTGTAATGGCTCTGCTCCAACCCCATCAGGGTTATCTATTGCCCACTCCTCGATTGGAGAAATACGCTGTGATTTTGACTCCATTACATACACTCAGTTTATTATTATTATTTTCTTATTATTATTTTGACCATGTGGGCATATAAGTAAATTTATGTTTGTGCAATTTCCACACAGTAGCAAGGCACTTACTATTAGGATGTGTTTGTATGATATGTTGACTACACTATATATCTAGGATAATTAGATATTAGATATATTAGAGATTAGGTCATTTTTACCTAACATTTTACATTTTTAATCTTTCTAATAACATTTCAGAAATTCAATGTTTTTTTAGTCTGTTTAGTCTGTTTTCACCACTGTTTATCATGTGGTTTATTATTGGTGACTATGGATGTGATCAGCACTTGTTAGCAAGCACACAGAAGATTCCAGGAAACAGACTTTTGTTAAATTAAACCAAAAAATGTATTGATTTCAGGAACAGGACTAAGAACATTAACCATATAAATCTGGAACAGGTGGACACAATTGGTTGCCACTGGAACACATGATCACACATTAGGAAATGTGATCAAACTGAACACAGGATCAAGCAACACTAACTAAACCAAACAGAGCATACACGTGACAGGATGGACAATAAACTACTTTTTTTTTTAAAATTCAGTACCAAGCTCTATAAAGTTAAATATCATCGATACTATTACCAGTAACTACTCATATCTCTACTAAATAAAAAAAATGTTTGCAGTTTCTAAAGATAGATTGAGTAATTATAGCCATTGAGCATTATATTTGAAAGCCAGCATTTTTCAAATTTAATAGGCCTTCACTTAAAATAATCAGACTTCTCTTTTAAGTTTTTATACTACCATTCACCCAAGTTCGATTCCCATCTTGAGGTCCTTTGCTGGTCCCACTCCCCTCTCTTCACCCAATGCTTTCCTGTCTGCACTCAACTGTCCTGTCAAAATAAAGGCATAAAAAGGCCCCAAAATATAACTCGCTATTCTAATATTTTAGGCTGTTTTGAACAGTATGTATTTAAAATATAAATGTTTTGTCACATTATGAATGTCTTTACTATCATTTTTGATCAGTTTAATGCATCCATGCCAAATAAAAGTATTAATTTATTTCAAAAATAAATAAATAAAAATACATAAAATAAAAATAAATAAATAGTTAAATCTTACCCCAAACCTTTGAATGGTAATGTATTTTTATTAGTCATCATTTATTATATTTCTCATTGATTTGTGCTGTATTTCTCTTTCAGCGTTTATACATACTGTTCAGATAAGCAGAAACAGAAATGACTTCTATCTGCTAATGCAATTACTTTTTCCTTGTCAAAACTTGTGATGCACATTAACTTTAATGATTAAATCACTACTTAAACTCTTAAGATTGATAGATTTATGTGAGGATCATTCATCTCAATACAGCATCAGTATCAAAAGTACTTCAAGATTGATCCACCCATCTGTATTGCTGACATGCAGTTGTATTATGGGCTGTTAGCATGTGTTCTGCTTGTAGTGTCAGATTGATTGCGGAGAGAGCAAAAACATGCTCCAACTTAAAAAAAAACCGCTTCTCACTCCAGGCAAAATCATGCAAAGGCAAAGTCCATCCCACTCACAGATTCTACTATCAAAACAAAATGATATATAGTCAGATGTTTGAACTTGGTGAGGCTATCATATGATATTCTTTGAAAATTTTTGTGTGGTATCAATAATACCAGCAAAATCTTCTTGTGGCAATCAAAGCATCTTACCGAGGCACCATTTAAAAAAAATAAAGATGTGCATTGTAAAACAGACTCTATTCTGGATTTGTCTCTTCTGAATCTGTATCTTGGCAGAGGTTTCTGCAACACAAGGTTGCCAGCTGAAGTACAGAATCCAGTGGAGGTTCATAAAAGAACTATAGCAGAATATCAGATGCCTCGCTGGATTGGTTTCTTATTCACCACCCATCTGTGTTATAATAAAATGTAGTAACTCTGTCTCATGCCATAAATTAACTCAGTGCGTGAAATCGAGTTAGCCTCAATCTCAATCATGTTGTGATTTTATTTTCTTGGCGCCTCAGCCGTATATATCTGTGTGGGGAATTTCCTGGCTGCTCATCCCTTTGAATTTCATTAAATTGCTTAAGTCTGTTGTCACAATGGCTTCTGTGAAACTGTATTAGTTTATGGAATAAAGAAAACAGCTTAAGCGGCTTGAACTTTGCCTCCTAAAAGGGGAGGGGCTGGGGAATCCTCTTTAATGCCTCTCTGATAATGTCAGCTGTGTCATGTTACAGTGTTAAATGGCACCAATTAATCCTTCCGTTTGAAAGTAGAAACTCCTAAATCTTTAAAAGCAGGATAATCCCTGAACAGTCTACTCGTCAGCATAATCCTTCAGTGTGGTCATATTCAGATCTGCAGCCTACAGAATATTCCTTATGTTCCTCATGATTTAGAACCATTTAGAGGATGTTTGGTTTTATTTGTAGGTTAAGGATTGTTGTTTTTCTCAACAGTGGTCTTATTTACAGAATAAATAGGTTCTATAAATATACCATCAATTTATGGTTTACAGTTAAACCCACCAAAAAAGACAAAAGGTGATCGTAAAACAATAAAAGTGGTTTTAATTCTTCATATTATATGGGCGAATTTTCAGGGTCATAATGCATATTTCACCTGGCCCAAGGCGCATGTTTCACAAAATATGTTGCTACAAAGTTGTTATGTTTTATATATATATTCCTATATTTTTCAAAGCCTATTAATTGTTAAAAATAATGGCTTTTAATTATACTGTTACGTTAAATGGCTATAATTAATGGCTAAAACTGAGGGGGAAATGGATTTAATAGAGACACCAGTAGCAGTATTTGTATCAATGAGATTGGCCTTCAGTCATAAAAAAAAAGATGCAGTTAAACACATATTTAAAAGATATCTTGTTATAAAAGATATGTTGTTTCTAAATTAATTTGGCGAATTAATGTGAAATTATTCCATAATATATATTATATTAATATGGAATTGATTAATTTCAGACAAATGTGCAATTAATTCGTTATTTTTTAATCGATTACAGCAACTAAGATAGGACACACACACACACACACACGACATAAATAATATATTTTTACTTTTTTAGAAGAATAAATTTAAATTTTGGGTGTTTCTTAAACGTCAAATTGACAACAACAACAACAAAACTTGAAACCATAGATTAAAATTCTTTACTAATGACGTCCTCGTGTCATTCCAAGTTCCAAAACTGTATGACATTTTTTATAATTTTTATTCTATGTGGAACATACAGTAGAAGATATTTTGAGATGTTTTCCCCCCAATGGTCACCAAAACTGTTTAGTTAACAACATTCTTCAAAATATCTTAATTTGTGCTCCACAGATAAACAACATACAGGTGTTTGTAATACTGAAAATGCATAAGTGAAGAATTACATATACATATATTATTCATATTTAAATTTATAGTAACCTAACAAGAAAACATCATAAATAATTTTGATATATATTCAGAAATAAAGTAGCCTTTTTATTCACAGATCATTCATAAAATGTATTCTTTAACAAACACACTAATTTAAATGTGGTTATTTTTGTTAAAGTCCAACCCAAAAAATTCAGTAAATGTGCCGCTTTGTCCCACCATTGTCTCTGTCTGTCTCCCTCCCACAGTCCTGTGTGAATTTGGAGAACAACTTCGATGACATCAAGCACACGACTTTGAGCGAGCGTGGGGCACTTCGGGAAGCGCTGAGGTAAGCACTGTCTCCATGGCAACAGTCACAGTCAACGCAAAGAGGAGTTTCGGGTGGGCAGCCGAAGAAACGCGTGTTCATGTGTGTGCCATTTAGCGAGGTGAGGACGAGTAGCGGCGTAAGTCATTCTTCATTATTGAGGGACTACAGAGGTGTACAGGCAGCACTCGGCTCTGCTTTTCTCAGGGATTCATTTGTTGAAAGGAAGCCTCCCTCTGGGCTTTGCCTTGACTCTTCAACCCTGCAGGAGATGCTAAGGCTGAGTGCACAGTGAAAAATGTAAAAGTTGAATTTGTTAGTTGAAAATGCTTTTGGGGATCCCAAGACAACATCAGAATACTTGATCATGAGGACCGCTGGTGGTCTGGTGTAGCTTTCAGTGTGCAGTCTTAAAAAACAATGTAAGTGATAAATAAAGATTTGCGCTTTGCAAAAAAAGCTGAACAGGCTCCTAACTAAAATCTATTGATCATCATATAAATGACACCGTTTGCTATTAGGCCTGTTTCCCACGAACATCTTTATATAAATATATATTGGTGTTGTGTAGCAGAAGTGTTTAAGCACTGAGCTCATTTATGCACTATAGAGATCTGTTTATCAATATAAAGAGTGAACTATTCATCCATTGTTTTAAAATAGACATCTTTTGGGCTTTTTCTGACTAAAATGCAATTATATTATGCGAAGTTGTATATAGTCTGCATTTTGGCCTTTGGGTTTCATTCTGTGCCGGTTAATTACCGTGTAATGTGATCTCCTCCACCTGTAAATTAGATTTCATGATGGTATAGTTTGTGATAATTCTCAATGGCTCACTCTAAGCACGGATTTTTATAAATTATAGCTTATATTAAAGGAAATATATAAAGGGATAGATATCATTTTATTTTCAGCATACAGCCTAGATCTGAGTGATATAATGAATATTCACAATGCATTTATGATGGTTTTGAAGTATAAAATTCAGCATGAAAATGATTTGTTTGCTGTTTATTCGTCTCATTACGTAGATTACTTTCGTAATCATTTCTCGTCTTGCATCGATTCAAAATTCATTTAACTATTTGTGCCATCAATCAAAAAAAGTTTCAGGCATTTTTAATATGTTAAGATGTTTTATTAAATATTTGTGTAGATAAACTGTAACGGGGCTGACAAGACGTGAAACGTGCGGATCCATATGCAAAGCTTTATTAGACAGAGACATGGTCATAACAGGCAGGGTCAAACAAAGACAAACAGGTATATGGCGGACAAAACACAAGAATAGTCACAGGGCTAGCATAGGTCACCGATAAGCAGACAGAATCACAGGGGCGAGAGGAGGAGACATCAGGCAAAGATCAAAAACAGGCAAGGCAAGGCAAAACAAGGAAAACACAGAGACTCGGAAAGGGGTACAGGCTAAACAATACTCAGCCGAGAAATGTGGTTAGAGTGGGTGTTATATAGTGAGTGAGGTGATTAGAAACAGCTGTGTGCAATCAGTGCAGTGTGCAAAACGTGCAAAGAATAATGGGATATGTAGTCCAGGGTGCTATGCAACAGTTTGTTTAGTTGTGTGAAAAGAGTCATATGTAAATGAAGGGTGACTCTGTGGTGACTATTGTCAAGTCACCTTTATTTATATAGGGCTTTTAACAATACAGATTGTGTCAAAGCAACTGAACAGCATTATTTAGGAAAATAGTGTGTCAATAATGCATAGTGACAATAGTAAACACTCATTTTTTCAGTTAAAGTCAGTTCATCATTGATTTCAGTGATGTCAACATCCAGCTCAGTTAAATAATATCTTTGCAATCAAGTCAAAGATATCGCTGGAAATGAAGTGTCCTGGACTAATAACGGAGTCCGTGGACAGGATTCGTGACATAGCCCCCCCCCCAAGGAGCGGCTTCCAGACTCTCCAAACACTAAACGATCCAGGTGGGCTGTGGAGCGGAGGCGGAACAGGGGGAGGGACCGAGGGCCAGGTCCAAGGATAGGAGAGACCAGGGACTGAGTCAGAGCCGCAGAAAACTGAGGACCACCACAGCAGAGAACGACGCAGACCACCACGGCGGAGCTGAAGACCACCAGAGCCAGACAGTAGACTACCACGGCGGGGCAGAGAACCACCACCGCGGAGCAGAGGACCAACAGAACCATACAGTAGACCACCACGGCGGGGCAGAAGACCACCACGGTATAAGCAGAGGACCACCACGGCGGGGCAGATGACCACCAGAACCAGACAGTAGACCAACACGGCAGGGCAGAGGACCACCACGACGGAGCATAGTGAACAGAAAACCCCCGGAACCACACCGATCAGGAGACTATGCGTCATTGTGACTTGCTAACCATTAATTAGCCGTTGAACTCACTTGACTCAGTGGTGACTTGACTTGACTTGACTCGTGAAGATCAGTTGTGACTTGACGGGGCGCTGTTGTGTCCGCCGTTTTGCGATCAGGCTCCACTGTCGCCGCCATTTTGTGAGTGTGCTCTGGTACAGCCGCCATTTCAGTCACAGATATTGTGTCGCGTTGTTCCTCCGCGACACCCACAGTAAACAAATAGCCAACAGACAACAAAGCATAATCCTTCAGGTCCCTTAAACTACAGTTAAATTCCTTTCCAGGTAACCAAGATTTCGTGGGTTCATGGAGTCCAAAACAGAACAAGTTTTTAAACAAAATTTCATCATACAGTGGAACTTTCTGTCATGCAACCAAATTCCTCGATGTGTAAACAACCTGGCACTAAAACACTCATTCTGATTCTGATACGATATTACACAGAACCGTAACATACTCCTCATAGAAATGCCACCTTGCCGGAAGAGGTATTACTGGTTGACTGGTTCCATACCTGTCCAGAGTCCCTGGAAAATCCGCAAAAAAGGCAAGGCAAGGCAATGCAAGGCCGGCAAGCCGGCAAGGCAAGGCAGACAAGACCCAGACAAGGACAAACAATACAAGACCAGGAACACCACGGAGACCCGGACAGGGTTACGCTAAACAATACTTAGCAGAGAATGGCAGTTTGAGTGGGTTTTATATAGTGAGTGAGGTGATTAGAAGCAGCTGTTTGCAATGAGTGCAATCAGTGCAGTGTATGATGGGATATGTAGTCCGGGGTGCGATGCAACAGTTTGTGTTGTGCGAGAGACAATGAAATGGAAAGGGTGACCTCTGATTGCTAGCAGACGGAAGTCCATGGACTGAATTCGTGACAGAAACATTGCTGTTTATTGTTATGTTAGTGCATATCAATGAAAATGTTTAAATATCATTTTGGACTCATTAGGATTTTTCAATGTTTTTAATGTTAAGAAGTCTCTTATGCTCACCGTATTTGATAAAAATGCAATATAAACCATATTATTGTAAATATTATTACTATTAAAATTACTGTTTCGTATTTTATTATATTTCAAAATGAAATTTCTTCCTGTGTTGTAGAGCTGAATTCTTAACAGCCATTACCTCAGTCACATGATCCTTCAAAAATCATTCTAATCGTCTGATTTGCTGCTCATGTCATGAAACATTTCTTATTATTATCAGTTTGTGCTGCTTAATACTTTTGAGGGCACCATGATACATTAGTTAAAATTGTTGCAACTGCTTACATTATTTAATGGAAGTGAGTTAACAATATCTACAGCAACAATGAACACTTAATGAATGCTAACAAAGATTAATAAATACTGTAACAAATGTATTGCTCATTGATAGATAATGTTAATGCAGTCACTAATGTTATCTAATGTGACCTTATTGTAAAGTGTTACAAAAAATAACACTGCCACAGTTTGGTTAGATGTGAAACGCAATCCTGTTGAAGCAAAAAAAAAAAAAAAACAGAATTATTTCAGAAACATTTAGTTGTTTGTACTATAGCTAGTTGTCAAATGGAAGTGCTAAAAGCAGAGTGCATTGACTCTTTCTCAGTCAGCCAAATGATATGACACAACAGGTAAAGTTAGTCATATCGTTTATCCTGCATCTGTTCTGATCACATCTGATCTGCTTTTCGGACATCTGTCTCCTAAACATAATGATCTATTCAAATGTATACTGAAATAGCACCACATAATGAGTTCATTTGAATAATATGTCTTAATTCTGCATGGCATCGAATATGCATGAGCACAGCATTGCATCTGCTGATCATGAATAAAAAACAAAACAGCAGCGAAAACCAAGAGTTGGGAGAAGAAAGAGCGCTAGAGAGATATTGGAGACATTAATGCACACTTTTGTCCTGCAGAGGTTTGATTTTAATCCTCCCCTGCAGTGCCGGTTGGCAGATTTGATGAAAGATTTAGGTTTTATAACTGCTAATAATGCTGAACATGAAAGTCCGAGCGGCGCGCTATTCTGGTGCTCATCACAGGAGGCAGCTGGCTTATTTGGCCTGTTTGTTGGACGCAGAGGAAGACCCAGGTCTGGATTCCCAGTGTCACTAAACAGCCAGAAAGTTGACTCCTCATTAAAGACCACGATTGGTTCACATAGTGAAGTCAAGTTACTAAATATTACTTTCATACCTCAACACTCTTATCAAGATGCTGGCTTTATAGCTCAAATAACTGTATTTTGATGGCTTATCTTCACGTCAGTAAAATCACAAGCACTATAGCACTCACAGAATCCTTATGATTTTTTTTTTTTTTTCAGAATAAATCAGATAATGACTAAGGAAAATTGTGATGCTTCATCCGGAAGTATTTTCTTGATGATTATAAGGCAGTTTAGTTGTCATATTGAATTGTTTATATAAGACCTACTTTGAATATTCTGACATTTTCAGTTAATAGAGGCAGGTGGAACTTTGTTATATTTATTTTGTTCTCACTTATAAAATAATCATCAAATGTTAACTGCTTGTGGTACATCCTACACTGGCCTATCCAAATCCCATCTTAGGGGTCCAATCAGTAGGGTTGGGAACTGAGATCTGTTTATAAATATGCCTTGCATGAATCAGAAGCGTACAGCAGAGCTAGTGCAGTCCGCCTACTGAATGAACCACTCTGAGTAAGTTATTTTTTAGTGAATCAAGTTCACATAGTGTACAACTGAGAGACTTAACCAGTCAATACATAAACTTTTGTTCATACAGTATGACTACATGCAGTGGAATATGCACAGATACACACTGCTCATTCAAGTTGTGAGGTCAGCAAATTTTTTTTTGAAGAATTATCTATTCTCACCCAAGACTGCATTATTTGATTAAACATACAGTAAGTTTGTGAATATTATTACATCGACAATAACTGTGGTCTATTATAATATTGTGTAAAATTTCATTTATTCATGTCATGACAATGCTGAATTTTCAACAGGTATTAATTACTTCAGTCTACAGTGTCTCCCATGATTCCGTCGAAGTCATTCAGCATGCTTATTTGCGGATCAAAAATATTATTCCTTTACTGTCACTGTTTATCAATTTAATGCATCTTTGCTAAATAAAATGATATTTATCTATATATATATATTATTAGACGAATATATATAACAGAATATATAAAATATATATATTATATATATATATATAATATATATATAAAATATATATATAATCTTGTTACTCACTGCCGATAGCCTTGGTGGGCAGCGTCTGTTGTACTTGTTCATACCTGAGTTATCTAGTCCAGGTCAAATAAAGCAAAAAACGCCTAAATGTTAAACCCCAACCTTTGAACGTAGTGTATAGTAACATTTGTATAGGATTGCTGTTTTAAATAGAGTAAGGTCAGTAGATTGTGTTACGTTGTTTGCCACAGTTATTACATCTTTTACACACCTTTTCAAGAATTATTGTATTTAAGTGTTGGTTACCAGTTTTTATAGTCCACTTAGACATTTAACCTAGATACGTTGCGAACAAGTCAAATAATTCTCAATAATTTGCAACTACATGTCTACTAACTCTCGGAGTACACTGTTAGGTTAGGTTTAGGGCGAGTAGAAATAAGGGACATATACGTGCAAATTTCTCATAGTCAGTATTTTGCATGTTGTGGACCCCATCAAAATAAGATTAGAAGATCTTAAGCAGACGTCTACTATACTCAATGACTGCTAGTTGGCATTGCAAGTTACTTACTGTTATAGAATGTCTAAAGTGACCCAAAATAAAGTGTTGGACCTATATTTTGATTTTTTTATTCTTTACGTTAATTAATTAGAAACAGGCAGAAGTGAAATTATCTCCTAATTTGGCCAATGGAATTGCCTTTGATTGTATTATGTATTCCTGCATTACTTTTTGTTAAAGGCAGGCTGGACTGAACCAAAAAATCGGCCTGGCACCACTTCGAGAGATATGAGCTAATTATATGAATATAAATATATATATATATATATTATATATAGATATAGATATTATATATAGATATATATAATACACACACTTATACCAGTGACCAGCAAAGTTTTTTGAACCGTAAAATGTTTTTAAAAAAAATTCTCTTCTGCTCACCAAGCCTGCGTTTATTTGATACAAAATACAGCAAAAGCAGCAATACTGTGAAATAATTTTACTATTTAAAATAACACTTTTCTATTTGAATATATTTTAAAATGGAATTTACTCCTGTGATGCAAAGCTGAATTTTAAGCATCATTACTCCAGTCACATGATCCTTCTGAAATCATTCAAATATTCTGATTTGCTGCTCAAAAACATTATTATTATTATTATTAGGTTGAAACAAGAGAGGTAGAATTTTTCAGGTTTCTTGACTTAATCGAAGTTTCACGAAGAACCGCATTGGAGCTAAAAGAATTTTTTTTTGTAAACATTATAAAGTCCTTTATCGTCAATTTTGATCAATTTAAAGCATCCTTGCAAATAAAAGTATTAATTTCTATCATTTACCAAAAATAAAAAATATATATATACTGGCTCCAAGCTTTTGAATGGTATATGTATAGTTACAAAAGCTTTTTATTTAATATGAATGCTGATCTTTGGATCTTTCTATTGGATCTTCTTACTGTTCAAAATGTTTGACTGGTAGTATGGATGTAGCCTTGTATCACACACTCATATCACAGTTTGTTTTGGTTAAGAATAAAACGTCAGGTCCGACAATATCGTGTCTTTTTTATTTAAATCTAGCTTTATTCGCATTGGCCCATGGAAACATCTATGAACACACTTTACTTGACTTGGCTAAAAAATCACTATAAAATTTACGTTTTATTAAAACGTGTTTATGCATACACTCATGGCGCGTAGCCGCGCACATACACATTAGGATAGGTTAGATTCCTGCCTCCGTTGCGAGTCCCTATCAAGCGCTTTACCGATTCAACTACTCTCCTCTTCTCCTCCTGCCTGGCTCTTTGGCCCGCATCTCTCACTGCAGAGCAAGCCTGTTCTTGATAATCTGCTGTGAAAACGTGGGAAAAGTCGATGAGGAAGAAGTTGGAGTGAAGCGACCTTTATATACAGTAGGTGGAGCAAAATACTTAATCGCTCCGTCTAAAGCGCATTGTGATTGTATGTTTACGCTGTCAATACAGGAGACAATCCAGTGGGCCACTGGCTGCTCGCTGTCCATGCGTGATGGTCCTTGCCAAAAAAAAACAAAAAACATTCTGTCGGCCCCCTAAGTGCGTCGGCCCACCGTGAAAATGCCCGGTATGCCCGATTACCAATCCAGCCCTGGTTAAAGTGTTCATCAGATTCCTCAATTTTCCACAATTTGGACACGATTCGGTAGATCTTAAAAAATGTCTATAACTACTTTGGTCTCAAACGTCTCATTGTTATGTAACAACACCCTTTTTACCTTGTCAAAACAGCTCTTTTTCAAAGCGACCCATTTCGGTGTATGTCTCTTTAAATGATAAAGAGCTACTGCTCACCCCACCCCTCTCTTCCTTGGGTGATGAGCCATACGGTTTACTTTACCGCAGTTAGCCACGAACTTGCTTACTAGCCGGTTTAGTAAGCGATTTACAAAGATTCATAAAATATCTTATACTCCACTTCTGTAGGTACGCTGGCGATCACGAATGATTTCGCCAAACATGACACATTTAGGTAGATCGGGAAGCATTCCCTTCAAAAAAAGTAATCCACTGTGTCCTTCACGCTCAGATGCTGGGATTAAAATCTACAACTGCCATGTTCGTTTACTCCAACAACAGAACACCTCAGTCCTTAGGCTACAACTTGTCCTCATCTGCTCCGGCACTGAACAATGGCGGACGGTTGACAGCTCACTCAGGGGGGGGTCTAAGTAAACACCGTGTCAACAACATCAGGGAGGGGCCTGGTCGTGTATGTCACCCCAGCCGCATCGAAAATGGCTGAATTTGAGAAAGGGTTATTAGTTTGGGGATGTTAAAAAAAAATAAAAACACTGATTCATTTTTCTCATTATAGTGTGGATGTGTACATGCACTGCCCAACACATATTTATGTTCAAACAACTTGTAAAAGTGAATTTTGTATCCGATGGCCCCTGTAAGGAACTGGAACAGAATCACTAAATTCTTGAAGAGATAGTTCACCCAAAAATGAAAAATCATATTATTTACTCACCCTCATGTCATTACAAACCCGTAAGACCTTCGTTCATCTTCTGAACACAAACTAAGATATTTTATGAAATCCGAGAGCGTCTGACCCTCCATAGACAGCAAAGCAACTGACACGTTAAAGGCCCAGAAAGGTAGTAAGACATCGTTAAAATAGTCCATGTTACATCAGTGGTTNAAGCATAAATCTGTCTTGACAATGCGTAAGTCTGAATCTCAGCTCAGCGCCATGTCCAAACTGTACCATAATGTAAAATGCTTTAGTGAAGAAATCACAAAAATCGCAGTAGTGTTTAAATTGTTTCTTTGAAGAAGAAAACTCAGTACAGTTATATCAAGGTAGATATGAGCGCTGCTCCCCTTTCTACAGCAAAAAGGCCTTATAGTTTATAATTAGATAGAAGCAATTAATCTACACTTTGACTGCATATACAGTATACAAGCAACCTGGTGGTCATTATATGTTTCACTCGCTGAGTGAAAGTAAAGGAGTAATACTGTACTTTAGTATTCACTTTGAGCGACATAACGACATGTATGTTTAAACCGTTTTAACGACAGTAAAGCTGTTTTGTAATTCTGCATAACAAGTGCAAGAAGGGTATTGTTAACATTAGAGAGCATCTCACAGAAGATGCTTATCTAATGCAACGGTCGTGAAGGCTGAAAGCAAACCACGTTCGAAACTTTCGCACCACTTTTTTTTTAAAATAGGCAGACACAAACTGCTTTGAATTGCCTGCGCCCTGCATTGGGTTTCGTGACAACACCTTGCACAGGAACGCAACTGCGACATAGCACACACCCATGTTGTTTTAAACAACCACCTGAGAGCTAGCTAACACACTTAGTATGTGTTCATCTTAGGCTGGCTACCAAATAGCGTTTAACATTAGGCGTTAGGAACTACTTTAATTGAAGCTTTTAAATATACTCAGTGTGTATGCAGTGTGAAGAATTTGAATTTCACTCTAATCCTGAGTTCCGTAATTGTTCCCTTTTTTCCTGTTCTGGTTTTCTACATGTTCTCAACCTCTTCAATCGGCTCAGCAAACCTATTTAACTTTCTTAGATGTATCCTTCCTGAATGCTTTTGCTTAGTTACTAGTTAATTAAATCTATATTTAATTACATCTTAACTGTCTATCTAGAGAAGAATCATTAAGGTATTGGGTGCTTTTAGTAACACACTAATCACTAGTGCTGCTATTTGTTCCTAATACCAGATTGATTACCTTGTTTTAATAATAGCAGTCAGCTAATTTTAAATCCATTTACGTGTTATGCCCCCTTTGTTTTGATGTTCTCTCTGAACCTCACAAGGAACCAGAGACATTTCTATTTTTGATTTTGTTTATTTTCAACATGTGCCCTAATTTTATGACCCTGTTACACAAGTCATCTAGACAAACTCTAGGGCATAACTATCGTCCTGAGTACCAAATAATAAGCATAATCTAAATAGAAATACTCTCCTTTTCCTTTTCCTTCTGCTTTTCCCTTTTCTCCTTCACTTCCTCAGAGATTGAGCCTGTTTGGGGAACCATCAGTAAATTCTGAGTGATAATTTGACAATAAGAGTAGTCTTAAATCATCAATCAAAATCCTGTTTACGCCCTTTTCAGCAATACATATGCTGACCCAAAACTATTTTATCATTCACACTCTGTTTTGATCTTGTATTAGTCTCTAGCCCTTACTCTCAACTCGAGTTTGTCAAAATTTTGCAGATGCTCAGTCTAACTGCCCAGAATGCAGACCAAAGAGGACTGGCCAGGCGTTGTGAGGAACACCCCCTACCCAGGGCCGACGACCACCTACTGAGCCGAAAGCAACTGGACACAGAGAGAAGAGTACCTCAGACTCATGACTCAAGCGAGAGTTATGGCTACAAAAAGCTCACCAAGGTCATCATCTGCCTGGCCCACAACCTCATGGGATTAAAACAGGAGTTAAATGATCTCAAGCAACAGATCACAACGGTAGCCCACAAGGACCCCAGCAAAAAGGAGCTACAGGAGGAAATTGATAGACTCGCAGAGCTCTGGATCCAGCACTGAACACACATCAAGCAATCTTGGACATGTTTTCCAAAGACGCAACTCAGCGGACTCCATAGGTTGCGAACGAATCCGTGGGAAGACCCCCTACTACTGCATCCCCTCCTCAGCCGTGCAAACTTCCGCATGAGCACCACGCACAACAAGTGGGGATTCCAACACTTTCTGCTTTTAACAACGTTCAGCAGACGAACCATAATACCTCAAGCAAAACCACCCAGGCATCCCTGCAGCAGCGCATGATGTGCCCCCCAGAAACTTTGACAAGCTAGCCAGAAAACTCCCAGCAGTCACTTGGCCAGGAAAATAATAGTTCCTACTTTATGCAGGACGAGCATTAATTTAGAACAGTGGCATCGTTTTAAACATTGCTTACAAGCAGACCCAATAATCAATCTTATGTGTCTGTTTCATAAGTTTTAGTAACTTCTTCTCCATGCGCATACCAGTTCCTGATCAAAACCAGATAAAATTATAGTTTGAATGCGCCTTCCTACAAGCAGTAAGAAGTTTTCAGTGCTATAATGTGTTTAAATCGTACGATAAGAAATTAACCTGATTTTAGCGAAGAAATCCTTATTTCTGTTGTTAGTGGAGCATAGGTCTTTTTCTTGACGACGAAATCTCAAGATTAGCAGTTCATTTAAATGGTACCAGAATAAATCGGTCTGATTTTGGGCGAAGAAATCCCCTTCTTCAGTACTGTGTAGGTGATCTGAGCGATGCTCCTCATTTCACTGATTTAAGGCCTTAGTATGTGTTATGTATCATTGTATTCATATCGACCCACTCATGTGAAACATTTACGTAACTCTTATACATGCGCGCACCAGGTTCTGATTATAATCAGATAAAACTATAGTTTGAATGTGCCTTCCTACAGGTAGTAGACAGTTTCAGTGCTATAATGTGTTTAACTGCGTACGAGAAGAAACTAACCTGATTTTAGCGAAGAAATACTAATTTCTGTGTTAGTAGAGCATAAGGCTATTTTCTGACGACGAAATCTCGGGTTTAGCAGCTCATATAAATGGTACCAGTATGAATCGGTCTGATCTTGGGCGAAGTAATCCCCTTTTTCAGCACTGTGTAGGGGATCTGAGCGATACTCCTCATTTCATTATTTAAGGCCTTATTATGTGTTACGTATCATTTTATTTCATTTTGATTCGTTCATGTGAACATTTACGTAAAATTAATGGTGTTGTTCTAGCGTAGCTAACTACGAATCCAACATTGCCTGTGAAGTGAATGTGCTGTATTGACTAATGAATGAATTTGTATGGGACACGCATGAGTTTCCCATGCATGCTCACATCAGTGCAAGTCTGCTCCACCTGCACCTGTTTTGAGCTTGCATTGGTCTCCTAGCAACACGTGACCCCTGAAGTGTGAGCAGACTCTTCCGGTTAATCTGACAACTGCATTCACTTCACAGACCTGTGTGTCGACAAAGAATTGCGTGTAACTAACGCTTACTCTTAAGCTAAGCCCTTTACCTCATCTGCTAGCTGTTAGCATACGACTAACACTAGATAGGCGTGTAAAGTGTAACTTTAAAACCACTCCTCTCTCTCTCTCTCATCTCTCTCTCTCTCTCTCTCCGTCACTCCTGGTGTCACTTTCTGTTGATGCCATCACAGGTCCCTGTGGTCCCTACCCACATACTGTAGTTTTACTTGTGTCATTGTTAATTTTTGTTTTGACTTTATTCTACCTCTCTTTAATTTTATTGCATTTATTTACATTTGTTTAGCACAAATGTACCAATCCAGCTAAATTGATTTTTATTAAATTTGAATTTAATTAATCCTTTTCTTTTTGTTATTTTTTTTATTATATTTTATTTTTCTTTTTTTATATATAGTATAGATATTTAATTTGGGAACTTTCCCTTTTTAATTTCATACAGCCATTAGGACCCCCTTTTGTTTGTTTGTTTCTACTTGCCGATTTAGGGTTATTTTTCCCTCACCATCTTCGGCGGGGTTTTTGTATAGGATACAGTAGTTCTAGCACTGTTGTTTCCTTAATGATTAGACAGGTTTATTGTAGCCTAACCCGGTCTTTCCTCTCTACTTTCGCGCTCACTTCCTCATCTGGCCAGAACTTAATTACATGAGAAAAGGACATCTACTGTTTGCCAAGCCCATGTAGGTCTAGAATCAGAACTAGGAAACTTCCCCCCCTTTCTTTTTCTTTTTCTTTGATGAGGTATTTTGGTGGGTCCCTCTAGTTTAGCTAACAGTCTACCCTAGTTTATGAGTCCTATGCAGCATCCCCACAAGTGACACCTGCTTTGCCATTCTCTCTTAAAAAAAATCTTCCTTTTTTTTATTTTATACTTATTTTGAAAAAAAAAAAATTTAAGTTCATCCACTTTAGTCAGTTTCGTCTTAGTGTCCAAACCCGTGAACCATCAGTGTTTTTAGTAATAGTTTGACTACATGTATAGCGCGGTTATCAGCTGACCCCTGCTTACGGCCCCCTCACCAAAGTTACTCAAACCTCCCTTTGTGTGCACGAACACAAACATAGCACCCTACCCTCACTAGCTGCCCTCTCACCCAGCTATTATACCTACTGCCTACACAGCCGTTCCCCATAGAGATAGCTTAACACCTCTGTACGTGCTTGCATTTGTCTTGTCCCTTTCTCTCTCTGGTGTTCCCACAAGTGTGCCAGTATGTCGCAGACATTCCACAGACATCCAGCCTTGGCAGCTCACCAGGACCACCTGGACGCTTAGCAGAGCACTGTAATGGACATCTTTCAGCTCCAAGCAGCCAACGATTTGCAATGGCAAAGAAAGGAACAGCGAGAACAGCGAGACTGCATAAGTGAACACCTGACCAGCATCATCCTCTCCTCGGCCCACACCCTCAAGGGCCTCAGACAGGAGGTAAATGAGCTGAAACTGCAAGTCACAGAATTCTGCAGAGAACTGACACCTGCTCAACGAGGGAAAGCACAGAACGGATGCAAAGAACTTCACAGAATGGTGCGACAGAAGGAAATTACCAGTCTTCACAGAGGCTCTAACAGGTGCTAGACACCAAGCGCCGCTGGAAAAAAGCCATCACACAGGACTTGAAAAAAGAACTGTTTCACACAAAGTCACTCTAAAAACAACATATGTGGAACTAAATAAGAGAGACACCACATCTAAGGCCTTAAAAGGCCAGCTGCATACAGCCAGAGCTAAGGTCCAAACCCTGACTCAGCAATTAAAAAGGAGCTTGACATGGTTCAGAAATAATTGAAACAGTCCTACCGACTGCGCATAGACTTAAGCAAAAGACAGCTGGCTGAATATCGGTCGCCAGCAGTGCTAGCCCTCCACGCCTGTGCACAGCTACGTAAGGGGGGAAAGGGAGCCAAAGCCTTGTGCTTGACACTTCACAAGTCAGTTTCCTGAAAACCTCTGCAGCTGCAGAAGTAAAAAAAAAAAAAGGGTTTAATTCAGGCAAACCGAAACAACGCCTGTGAATGCCACCTGCAAGCAGCCCTAGGTGAATTCAATGTCACAAATGATCTGAAATATGCTTGCAGACCACAAGGCTAACAGATAGGGAAAACACGAAACAGATCTTCCCCTGGCCAGCAGGCCCACCCCTTCAGCCAAGAGTTTGAACCTGCGAGGTGGGGGCGAGAGCCACTGTTCACACGTAACCAACCAGCAGCCACAAGGGGGTGGGCAGGGACCTTTCCAGAGGATCACTGCAGACACACACCGTGTGACCCCACAGACCCAAATGAGCTGGCCAGTGACAATACATCTGGCCGCCTAAATACTGCAGAGACATTGAGGACATCAAAGGAACTGATCCTGCCGTTTCACCAGCAGTTTAAACAAGCCATCATGAAGGAATTCTCAGACCCAGATTCTGAACAGGGACTGATCGCTGCTGATTCTGAAATTCACAACTCAGAATCCAAAGCGGGCAACAGAAGGCACCCAGCATTGCCACAATACAAAACCCTCCTACAGAAAGCCCCTAGCCAGAAGAGAACAGAGCCATCACCATGGCAACAGACCCAGGTTCCAGACCAACCACTGGGAAAGGCGTCCTCATCCTGCAAACACCATGGTATGTTCAACAGCAGTCCACCAAAACATCCTCTTCCACACCCTTCACACAGGTGCTGAATGTAGGCTACACAAAGACAGCTGGACACGCCTACTTCTGGGTTACAGGAGCTGCTGACACTCGCAAAATAGCTCCTTGAACAAAACTCAACTAAGGAGTATTGAGAAGGACATACCTCTGACTCCTTGCCTGCTGCATCACAGCATCAGTCCCCTCCAAGGGAGGAGCATCCCTTGAAACCGGTTGACACCCCTAGAAGCAGCCAGACAACTTTGGATTGAGCAGCGGGCCCACATGCCCCACAGCGAAAGCTCTACCAACACAACTAAGGCAAGCTCAAGTCTGTGCCGCCACAAGAGCAAAGCGACACCACAAACATCAGATTTCTAGTGACGTTGAGCAAAGCAGAGAGCTCACAACCACCTGCCGTTTTCCTGCCATCATCACTAGGTCAGTCTGAAACTCTGCACACAACGAAATCTCCATAACAATTCCCTGCGACCCCTGGAACCACCTGCACTCTCACCATTGAGAGTCTAACCCAGCTGTCCCACAACATGGGTACCACAGATAGCCTACTGGCCAACAACATCAACAAAAACATCCTACCCGGACTAACACACTTCAGGATGACAGGTGACACAGCCTCGACATCTGCTGCATAAGCTTGAGGACCCGCACCTTGCTACAGCCTATATCACCACAGCACACCACCTGACAGCCTCCACCACGGCACCACAACCACTCCTGAAGGTAACCAGCAGCCCAAGAGTCCTCCACTGGCTCCCAGCCGTGGGTGGCAGGTGTGTGTTCGATTGTTGCGCACCTTTGACATCGCTCGTTGTTGTCTATTTTATGGACAACAACGTTCGAAAGGGGGGGATTTGTAGCGTCTGGACCACTCCAACACACAATATATATTATGTTAGCTAGATTTAACAAATACTCTAACACCCCAGGAAGCCAAACAGGCCCCTGGTTCCATGGTAACCCTGACACCCGATACATTTTACGACCTCCTGGAATTTAGGTGAAGAAAATTCGCCATATTCTTGCCCATAACGGAAAAATCCCAAGGGAAGGCTTTTCTTCTCTATTTAATTAATAGGAAAACCTTTCTTTGTATGAACACACATGATCCTTCAGGTCATTGGGTATATTATTGTCATCGTGTATTTTGTATTTGAAATTGTAAACTGTTATGCAGGCTTATAATCGAAACACACTCCTGTCAGCTTACATATATATAACTCTACCATGTTTAGTATCTATGAATTATTATTCGGATGATCTAATTGAGAGTGTTTATTGTATGTTTACACCTACGCAACATATTCGTGTTCTAAGAGTCTTTAGTAATTTTTATCCGAGTTTCATATGCAAATTACCATGCTTTCAAGCAAAGGGCCATAAAAACGCCCCAGTACTCAGAACTCCCACTTGAGATTCCGGACTCCCTCATTTGATAAGCCCATCTTGAGAGGCGGGGAGCTTCTCCGACCTTAAAGGCCCTGCTCCAGGGACCCACCCAGTCGGTGGTTCTGTTAGGTTTCGATAAGACGCTCCAACGCTCCAGAACATCCTAAGCTCGTGCCAGGCTTCGGCCTTGTCCTTTCCATTCATCAAGATCCTCTGACTCAAAACTCGTTCTTTTCATCGACCCAAATTCAGCAAAAATCAACTGGAAACTTCAGATTACATCAAACCTCACTTTCAGACAGATGATGAGACATGCAAGTATCAAACTTAGTCTTATTATGCGTTAAGTATCAGTTACACCTTTTTACAAAGGTGTGTTTGAACTAAGAATCTGATGTTTCCCTCAGGCAGATCTGCTGAATATGCAAATGGTTCTATAACTTCATATTCTTATTTCTCTTCTCTTTACTGCGTTAAGCTTTAACCCGTTCCTATACAACTGTGTGTGTGTGTGGTGTGTGTGTTGTGTGTGTATTAGACCAGTTTTATGTGTTTATGTAGTGTGTTAGACCAGTTTATTTGTTTATGTAGTATGTTAGACTAGTTTAAGTGTTTATGTAGTTAATAAAACCTTACTTGTATCACACTTGATGTGGTTCATTGTTTGCTCATAACTGGAGTCACTTAATCATGCAGATTTATGCTACAAGCTTTTGTAGAATTGTACAGTATGAAAGTTATTTCCTTTAACCAGGAAATTAATGTTCTTAGAATTGACAGACAGTTGAGAGGTCAAGTAAATATCTACAGCGAATCTAAATATTCATAATTAATTAATTATAACTAGTTATGATTAATTATTCATATTTCCCATGAGCTGATTCGTTACACAAACAAATTATACTTATGAACCGATTCTTTTTAGAGAATCAGAAATACAGTGCAACCAGTATAGTCTTATTCCTAAACAAATTATTTGTATGAAACATTTTTTAATGAATCAAAAAACATGCAGCACTGACAGTGTAGTCTGATTCCTGAACAAAATACTCTTATGAACCAATTGTTTTTAATGAATAAAAAATGTACAGTGCACGCAGTGTAGTCTGTTTCCTGAACAAATAATTATTTTGAACCACTTTTTTTAATAAATAAAAAAACTACAGTGCAACCAGTTTTGTCTGACTAACAAGCAAATGACTCGTACGAGCCAGTTCTTTTTAGTTAATCAAAAACATACAGAGCAACCAGTGCAGTCCGATTTAAACAACCGACTCTGAGTTTGTTCTTTTTAGTGAAACTAATACGTACATAAAAGTGATACTTGAATCAATGTAGTTACTGACTGGTTGTTCATATGACAATGTGTAGTACCGTCTTTTATTAAAAAAATCTAATCATATAAATGTTACCACATTTAAAAACATAACCCATCATTTGGTGATGAAATGTGAATTTCTTTTTCAAAATATTTATTCCTCACAAGTTCTAAAAGAATCGTTGATGAAATCATTATGTACTGGAACCATACTGTTTCAGGAATTCTTAACGATTCCCATCACTGCTCGTTTGATTAGCTACAGTTTTAAGCCAGGATTTTGTTGAGCCTTTTTTTTGTAGACTCATTCAGCCCTGATATTCCCAAAACTCTTAAATGAATGCAGTCATTTCCATTGACATTTACTTAAATGCATTTGCTCCCGGTCAGTCAGATATTGTACGCTCAGAAAAAGTGGCAGGTCATCATGAGCCTAACCATTTTTGAAGGAACTGATCAAGAATCCGAAAAGTGACCTATGATTATTGCACCACTGTTGCATGTGTCAGACTTCAACTTCAGACTTCAAGATTTCAACTGGAATTCCACGGTCACAGGGTCCTTACCTATATCCAAATCTGTTCTGCTCGCTCTCTTCGATGGAATGTGCCGCATGCATTTTGTTCCTCTATGAATATTTAATTGGCTGGAGCCAAATTATCCCATGTATAATTTAAAGCAGGCATGTTGTTGTCTACAACCACCGGTTTTTTCCACAGGTCATCAGTAGGAATTCAAGCATTATTATATATAACATAAGAGGGTGATCATTTCAACAGTGTGCAAGACATCCTAGGATAAAACAAGCATCGGTCAGCCATTTGTTCTCAGCTCTCCTTTTTCCAACCACACAAAGGGCAAACCATTATCTACTGCTGCACACCATCAGTAGTGCCAGTAGTATATTTAATATTGTATGCTTTACTTTTCTTTGGTATATAAATTTGTGGGTTTTGCTTTAAAGGAATAGTTCATCCAAAAATAAAAATTTGACACCCTTAGGCCCTTCCATTGAATATCAGTTTGTTTCTTCATCTGGACGGATTTGGAGAAATTTAGCATTGCATCACTTGCTCGCCAATGGATCCTCTGCAGTGAATGGGTAGCGTCAGAATGAGAGTCCAAACAGCTGATAAAAACATCACAATAATCCACAAGTAGTCAACATGACTCCAGTGGGTCTATTAATGTCTTGTGAAGCAAAATGCTGCATGTTTGTAATAAACAAATAATCATTAAGATGTTTTTAAATTCAAACTATTCCTCTATTGCTCTCTTCAGTAAATAAAGTTGTCTCATCTGAATCAGGTGAGACATATGCACAGATCAAGCACAGTTTAGCAAAAACAGTCCAAATTGGGGATTTGATGTGAGAGGACGAACTATAGTTTGAAGGAAGTTGTTATGAGTAGATATGGATTGGTATTTTGGACAGAAGTGAGGTTTTAAAGTTAAAATGCTTTAATAATGGATTTATTTCTTACAAACACATTGCTTTTCACTTCACATGACGTGAATTGATGGATGTGTGGGTTTTTGTGATGTTTATCAGCAGTTTGAACCTTCATTCTGACGGCACCCATTCACTGCATCCATTAGTGAGCAAGTGATGTAATGCTACATTTTCCTAAATCTGTTTCGATAAAGAAACAAACTCTTTTATTTCTTGGATGGCTTGAGGGTGAGTACATTTTCAGTAAATTTAATTTTTTTGGGTGGACTATTCCTTTAAAGCAATGGAATAAAATTTTATTTCATGTATATTGGTTTTGCATATAAATGTGAGGTTTCAAAATTAAAATGATTTTTCATAGATGCCTGAAATGTGCAGATGCTCCTTGCCAGAAAAGCTGCCCCACCAATTTGGATATCAAGTCTTTCATCACCAGCATTTCCAACAAGGTAACACCTACTAAAATGCTTGAACTTGCTCGCACAGCAGATACTCCGAACACAGTTTATTGATGTTGGCTTAAGTGATAATCTCATAATCCTTTGTGTATTATATTTCTCAGTTAGTTAAGCACAAGCACTTATACGTGCCTTTATTCGGCCAGGTAAAATCTCCAAATCTCTGCTTGAGTCCATGTTTATAGTTGACTCTATTGTGTGTCTTCTAGAACTACTATGGTGCTGCCAAGGCAATCCTGTCCGATAACCCTCTGGGTTTGACCTGCGGCATGGTGTGTCCCACCTCTGATCTGTGTGTGGGGGGTTGTAACCTCTATGCCTCTGAGGAAGGCCCCATCAATATTGGTGGGCTGCAGCAGTTTGCTACTGAGGTAAGGTGCTCTTCAATGCAATGGCTAACAATTGCAGATTTTTCACCCTTAAGTCAAATGTATGGTGTGGTGATGATTCAAATAAAATTGAAGCTGAAAAGTAATGTAAAAACAATGTATTGTATGTTTGAATTTCAAGTCTTATTTTTGTACTTTAACGTAATGATTCCGTCAGTGGTCTACTGATGGTGCTCTCCTCTGTTCTTTCTGCTCTCTTGTACTTTGTGCTGTCTTGTAGCAGGCTTTGTACGTTCAGTTCCTCACTCACATCCCTATAACAATCACCATGCTCTTTTTAGTTCCTCTGAGAAAACTCAGTGGGCAAGACTTTTTCTCTGATGGAATGGACTTTTTTTTTCAAAGGTGTAAATCAAGAACTAGCTCAGGCAGGGAGAGAAAAAGTTAGCCTTTGCTCTCTTGATTTTTTCTTTAGTTCTTAATCTTTTCGAGAAAAGTTAAAAAAAACAAGAACCATAGAATTGTGTTTTTTTCCCATGTTGCCTACCTAGTAGCCTACTACTTTGCACGGTCCTATTTGTTTAGCTTATTGGCTTATTTGTTGGTAAATATGTATTGGTTATTGTTGTTGGCTGTGATTGAGTTAGCTGTGTGATTTCAAACTCTTATGTTTAACATTAAATCAGACAAATACTGTATAAACATTTATACACTACCACTATCAAAAGTTTGGGGTCCGTAATATTTTTGTTAATGTTTTTGAAAGAAGTCTCTTACACTCACCAAGACTGCGTTTATTTGATTACAAATACTGCAAAACAGTAATATTATGAAATACTTTTACCATAAAAAACCTGCTTTCTATGTTATTATATTTTAAAATGCAAGTGATTTCTGGGCAGTATTTTCAGCAGCCATTTATAGAGTGTACAGTATCACATGATACTTCAGAAATCTTTCTGAGCTGATATCAATGTGCTAAAAAAAAAATTTCCCCCCTTTATGAACCCTAAACTTAACCTGAACTGTTACTGTGTTATATATTATTTATAAGTTATGGAATAGTTTATTATTTTAGTAGGGAAATGTGACTAAAAGGATTGATGCATAACCTAGTGACATTTTTTTCTGTTAAGAATCAAGTGTCAGAAACGAGACCGGGATCCAACAGCAGGTGAAACAAAAAATTCAACGTTTATTGAAAACTGTGATAACAGAAAATGCTCAGTCAATAAATCAGCCTGATAGCAAATCCGCCAGCAAATAGTCAGCTTTGATCAGCGCAGAGGTCAGACCAGCCTCTGCCGAGCCCACGGAGAAGAGAGGCGGCAAACCGGCAATTGAAAGCCGCCACTGAATTCCAGAGTTAGTGCAGAGCGTGGGCAGAGAGGAATCGGAAGGGGCTGCCGTGAAGAGACAGGCCTATGATAAGAGAGAGCCTAGGCAGAGAGCCGACCAGAGTCCTACAGGGACAGGTGGGTAAAAAGGGGAGGGTGACAAAAACAGGAACGCCAGACCGACTAGACTAGAAAAATAACAAACACACTGGTCAAAACACAGCATGGACTGAGACGATCTAAGCTGCTGCACAACATATTACAGACTGACACAAGATAGCATCCAAGAGGGCCAGATAAAGGGGAGAATAATGAGGACAAAACGAGGTGCAGGTGAGAAGGGAGAATTAGCTAACATGGATAACGAGAGGGGCGGGGTGAACACAAGGATGACAGCAGAGCACATGGCAAGCCGTCAAAACAAAGGCCATGTGCTCCAGACACAAAGCCTAAGCAGACCCCACCGAGATCGTGACAGTACCCCCTCCCCTAAGGAACGCCACCAGGCGACTCTAGGGAGGGGGGTTTACCTTGTGTCCGGCGGAAGTCCTCGATCAGCGACTGATCCAGAATATCCAGAGCCGGAACCCAACTCCTCTCCTCCGGACCGTAACCCTCCCAGTCCACCAGGTATTGGAAACCCCTGCCACGACGATGAACATCTAGTAATTTCCTAACAGAATAGACAGGAGAACCATCCACTAGATGAGGGGGAGGGGGGGCAGGGGATGAAATGTTGGCATTAAGGGGAGATCTGAACACAGGCTTAATCCTGGATACATGAAAAACAGGGTGTACCCGACCAAGAGAGGGAGGCAACTTGAGCCGTACCGCTACCGGATTGAGGACCTTGGTGATCTGGTATGGGCCAATGAACCTGGGTGCCAGCTTGCGTGAGGCTACCCTGAGAGGCAGGTTTTTGGTGGAGAGCCATACCCTTTGACCATACATATAACGGGGGGCAGGAGTCCGGTGACGATCTGCCGCTGCTTTGGTCTGTCTGGAGGCCTGGACCAAGGCCTTCCTAGCCTTCCTCCAGACACTACGATATCTCTGGACAAAGGCTAGGGCAGACGGTACCGCAGCATTGGGTTCCTGAGAGGGAAACAAAGGAGGTAGATAGCCAACAGAACATTCCAATGGTGACATAACTGTGGATGCTACTGGGAGAGTATTGTGGGAATACTCAATTATAGCAGGATTGCTGGACGCCAGGCAGTGGAGAGCTCGCTCGAGATCCTGATTGGCTCGCTCACACTGTCCGTTGGTCTGGGGATGAAAACCTGACGACAGACTCGTAGATGCCCCGATCTGTTGACAAAATTCCTGCCAAAAACGGGAGACAAACTGGGGACCCCTATCAGAGACCACGTTAACCGGAAGACCATGTATCTGGAAGATGTGGTCAATTACCATTTGGGCTGTTTCCTTGGCAGAGCGGAGTTTTGGTAGGAGCACGAAATTAACCGCCTTAGAGAAGCGATCCACCACCGTGAGAATAATGGTGTAGCCTCTTGAAGGGGGTAAGCCAGAGACAAAATCTAAGACTATGTGTGACCAGGGACGAGAGGGGATGGGCAGGGGTTGGAGTAGACCAATGGAGGGACGGTTAGAGATCTTGTTCTGGGCACAAACAGAGCAAGCCAATACAAACTGCCTAACGTCCTGGCCAATAGAGGGCCACCAAAATTGCTGGCGGATGGCAGCCAGCAACCTCCTGACTCCTGGATGGCAGGTAACCCTAGATTCATGCCCCCACTGAAGGACCTCAGGGCGCAGCGAACAACCTACCCGCAGGACACTCAACTGGCACTTCCACCCTTCGTCCGGCCTCCTCCACCCTCCGTTCGACGTCCCAGAAGAGGGACCCCACCACCACTCCTTCAGAGTGTATGGCATTGGCTAGGGTCTCCTCTCCTGTGCGCTCAAACTGGCGGGATAGAGTATCGGGCTTAACGTTCCTGGACCCGGGCCGGTATAAAAGGGTGAAGTTAAATCGGTCAAAGAAGAGTGTCCAGCGAGCCTGGCGCGAGCTCAGCCTCTTGGCCAAACGGATATATTCTAAGTTCTTATGATCCGTCCAGACCAAGAAGGGCTGCGCTGGCCCCTCCAATCAGTGACGCCACTCACCCAAGGCCAACCTAACCACCAGCAGCTCCCGGTTGCCAATGTCGTAATTACATTCAGCTGGGTTGAGGCGATGGGAGAAACATGCATAGGGGTGCACCTTCCCATCCTTAGCGGACTGCTGGGACAAGACTGCGCCTACCCCGACCCCAGAGGCGTCCACTTCCACAATAAATTGTCATTCGGGATCTGGAATGGAGAGAACAGGAGCAGAGATAAACCGGGACTTTAATTTATCAAAGGCCTCCTGAGCCTGAGGACTCCAGGTGAACGGTACCCTGTTGGAAGTGAGCGCCATTAAGGGTGCAGCTACCTGGCCAAAGTTCCTGATGAATCACCGGTAGAAGTTGGCGAAGCCCAAGAAACGCTGCACAGAGCCTTTCTGGAGTCGGGAACTGGCCACTTAGCGACAGCCTCGACCTTGGCCGGATCCGGCTTAATCTCCCCAGCTGAGACAATAAAGCCTAAGCACGAGGCCGACTTGGCATGGAACTCGCACTTCTCTGCCTTGACATAAAGCTGGTTCTCCAGCAGCCGTTGTAGGACCTGGCGCACGTCCTGAGTGTGTACCTGAAGGGATGGAGAAAAGATGAGAATGTCATCGAGGTACACAAAGACAAACTGGTTAATCATGTCTCCCAACACGCTATTGACCATGCCCTGGAATACAGCTGGGGCATTAGTAAGCCTGAACGGAAGGACCAGGTATTCATAGTGTCCCGTGGGGGTATTAAAGGCTGTCTTCTACTCATCGCCCTCGCGAATGCGGATGAGATGATAGGCGTTGCGGAGGTCTAACTTAGTGAAGACCGTGGCTCCCTACAAGAGTTCAAAGGCAGATGACATTAACGGCAAGGGGTACCTGTTTTTAACAGTAACGTCATTTAACCCTCGGTAATCAATACAAGGACGCAGAGAGCCATCCTTCTTCTTAACGAAGAAGAACCCAGCACCAGCAGGGGAAGACGAGTGGCGAATGAGACCGGCTTTCATGGATTCTTAAATGTATTTGTCCATAGCCTCTCGTTCTGGACCTGACAGGGAAAAGAGACGACCCCGGGGCGGAGAAGTGTCTGGGAGGAGATCGATAGCACCATCGAACGCCCGGTGGGGGGGCAGCGAGGTGGCCCGGGACTTGCTGAAAACCAGCCACAGATCATGGTACTCCCCTGGGACCCCAGTGATATCAGCTGCCTCAACCTGCAACACAGGAGACACAGACAAAGGAGGAGAAACTGCACCTAGACAACACGCATGACAAGACTTACTCCAAGACAATATCTGGCTGCGGGACCAATCCACATGAGGGCTGTGCTGAGCCAACCAAGGGTGCCCCAGAACAAGACTAGCATATTGGACCTCCTGCCGGAACAGCACCACAGACCAGGGGGGGGGGGGGGGGTGATTGCCCGACACAACAAGACTTACACAGGGGGTGGTGTGGGTGATAGTGGCTACAGGCTGGCCAGAGAGGCCCCAGACAGCGACAGGAGAGGAGAGGAGAGCGGAATGGAGGATTCCCCAGCTCTTGGCCGTTCTGCATCCCAAAAGCTGACTTTTCAGGCTCCAAATCAATCAGGGCCTTGCGGAGTGGGCAGAGTCTTGGTAAAGTGATGAGCAATAGTTGGGTGCGTGACTGCGGGGAGATTAGAGGAGAAACGCCCACCAGGACTCCCTGCTTGACTAGTGGGCCTTGGCTTTTAAAGGACATGACTGAGCAAAGTGGCCCTGCTTTCCACAGTAGAGGCAGAGGCCCCGAACCAGCCTTTGTTGTTTCTCTTGAGCCGACAATCGATGTCGCCCCAACTGCATGGGCTCAGGTTCAGCCAGGGATGAAAGCGGTGGTGGGTGGTTCTTAAAAGAACCTCCAGCCCCCAGGACGAGCGGGGAGCCAAGCGTCGCTGACGCAAGCGGAGGCGGCTTTCGACTCGAGTGGCCAGATTGATAAAGCCCTCCAGGTCTTGGGGTAGATCGTGGGCAGCAATCTCATTCTGGATCTCGAAGTTCAGCCCCTCCCGAAACATAGCTCACAGCGCCACCACATTCCAATCGCAGGAAGCAGCTAGAGTCTTAAATTGAATGGCATGTTCCGTCACGGAACGGCCTTCTTGACGGAGCCACGCTAGTTTGGATGCTGCCTCATCTCCTTTAACAGAGCGATCAAAAAGCTTTGTCATCTCACAGCGATACTCCTCAAAATCAGTGCAGAAGTGGGCTCTAGCATCCCAAATGGCAGTCCCCCACTCACGAGCCTTTCCTGTCAGCAGAGTAATGACATAAGCAACCTTTAACCGTTCTGTAGCATATCGGCGTGGTTGCAGCGCAAACACCAGCGAACATTGAGATAAAATACCCCGACATGAATTTGGATCTCCATCATACAAGGGCGGGTTGTTGGCATGCGGTTCGGACTCGCGGTGAGAAAGAGACAGGGGGACCGCTGAAGCGGAGGATGACAGAACGTCTTGCTGGAGTTCGCGGAAGCGGCCGCTTAATTCAGCCATTTGGGCATTGAGGGTTTCAACCTCCTGAGTGGTGGATGAGAGCTGGCTGGCTTGGTGGCCGAGGAGAGCTCCTTGATGAGCGATGGCCGATCTAACAAACTCCTCACCCGCTGGATCCATCTTGGTCAGTCCGTACTGTCAGAAACGAGACCAGGATCCAACAGCAGGTGAAACTAAAAATTCAAAGTTTATTGAAAACTGTCATAACAGAAAATGCTCAGTCAATAAATCAGCCGGATAGCAAATCCGCCAGCAAATAGTCAGCTTTGATCAGCGCGGAGGTCAAACCAGCCGCTGCAGAGCCCGCAGAGAAGAGAGGCGGCGAACCGGCAATTGAAAGCCGCCGCTGAATTCCAGAGGTAGTGCCGAGCGTGGGCAGAGAGGAATCGGAAGGGGCTGCCATGAAGAGACAGGCCAATGATAAGAGAGAGCCTAGGCAGAGAGCCGACCAGAGGCAAAAACAGGAACGCCAGACCGACTAGACTAGAAAAATAAACAAAACAAGACTGGGTCAGAAAACACAGCATGCACTGAGACAATCTGAGCTACAGAACAACACATTACGGACTGACACAAGACAGCGACCATGAGGGCAAGATAAAGGGAAGATAATGAGGACAAACCGGGGTGCAGGTGAGGAGGGATAATTAGCTAACAGGGATAATGAGAGGGGCGGGGTAAACACCATGATGACAGCAGAGCACATGGCGAGCCGTCAAAACAAAAGGCCATGTGCTCCATGAAAACAAAGCCTAAGCAGATCCCACCGAGATTGTGACATTATGTCTAACTATGCTTTATTAAATGTCTATATTACAACATGGCTATCACTGGCATTTTTTTCCACATATGACAACCTTTCGGTAGGATGACCCAGCTTTACAATAGCCTGCTCTCCCTTATATCTAAAACTAGTGTGTCCATCTGTCAGATGTCTAGCTGTCCCGTCTTCACCCCTGTCTTATCTTCTCTTCACCTGACCTAAGTGAATCTCTCCATTTTCACATCCCCCTGCTTTGAAAAAAAAATCATCCTGAGAGGTCCAGAGAGTCCTGCAAGAGAAGACTAGCCATACCGTCCCATCAGCTGCTTCCCCCCGTCACCTCTCACCACAGAGATGACAGCTCCTCTCTTCTCAAATGTGAAAGGCCAGGGTTGTTTATCAGCCTGTTGATTAGATAAGCCCTAGACAGGGCCATCAGCGGCCGCTCGCCTCCTCTCCTCAGTATGAGCTCGCCAACATACACAGACCAGTCCCTGCATTAGTGTAAAGCAGGAACCGTACAGTACATCACATACAGTAAATCACATTATATGCCTAGGGCGGCTTCTGGTAAACAGTCAGTTGAGATGCTGCAAACGAAGCCTGAAAGGCTTTCTGGAGCTAAATAAGAGAGGAAAGAGAAGAAGGCGATCACAGCGTAATGTTATTTCATTATGCCTGAGCGGATCTAAGCCAGGGAGGTCAACTTTGAACTGTAACTTGCAGTTCCTTATAAATATTCCAGAGGTTACAGTGCCAGGGAAATAGGATTTATGTATTTTATGGAGCCAGAATAAAGGTGAAATTTGCTCTCCTCAGGTGTTCAGTAAGATGGGCATCCCTCAGATCAGGAATCCAGAGCTTCCTCCAGCACACGAAATGCCGGAGAGCTTCCACACGAGGATCGCTCTCATTGGTTGCGGCCCTGCCAGCATCAGCTGCGCCTCCCTCCTGGCTCGGCTAGGCTACGATAACATCACCATCTTTGAGAAACAGAAATACATTGGTGGCCTCAGGTAAAGTAAATGATTCTGCAGTGATCCTCTTAACCTAAGCCTGAAAAATCATGCTGGTCTTGGTCTTGCTGGTGGACCACTGTAGTCATGTTGTTCTCCAGAAAAACATTATCAATGTGCTGTCATAGTCATCTTATCAGTCGACTTAGCTGTCTAGTTTTTGTTGACAAAAATACTGTAGGTTGGTTAATTGTCAATCAAATAAACAAGCACAAAAATAGTAATTTTAATAGGCCTTTAAAAACAAGTAGACTTACAAAATATTATCAATGTTAGCAAACATTTTGTTAGGATAACTAGTATGTTATTAGAATATTATTTATTTTATTAATAGTATATTAAGGATAGGCAAACTGATTTTAAATATAACACAAATGTAATTAAATATGACAGTTTAGAATATTACATATTTATTTATTTGTTATTATTATTCAATGTCATTTTATTAATTTTATTTCTGAATATTAGGTATTTATAATTCTGCTCAAAGGTTGGGTTAATGCAATGTTTGGGTTAATGTTTTAATGCAATGATGTATTAAAACATTTTTACAGTTATATTTTTCAGTTACTTGTAATAATAGTTCACATGTTACTGTTTTAATGTATTTTTTATTAAAGGGGTCATATGACGTTTCAAGTTTTCCTTTCTCTTCTTTGGAGTGTTACAAGCTGATTGTGAATTGATAAGATCCCTGAAGTTGCAAAGACTAAAGTCTCAAAACCAAAGAGATATTCTTTATCAAAGTTAAGACTCTGCCACGCCCCCCTAAAATGGCTCGTTCTAACACGCCCCCACATATCTACCTCACTATGTGGAAATATTTGCATAATGCGCCCAAATGTGCACGCAAAGAAAGAATGCGTGGTTTCGGTAACCGCAGTTAGTGTTGATGCAGCCATGTCAGGGAGACACTGTTTGTTTCTAGGCGCAAGCAAAAGCACTTTATTTGGCCTTCAAGAAGTAGATTCATTTAGGAATCTTTAAGATTACTTACAAGTTACAACAGAACAGCAATGCATTTTATGGATGACCGTTTCGTGAACCTAGGATAGGAGGTAATTCTGATTTTGCTATGACAATCTGGGCTTCTGAATCAGTGACTGTAAGTATATTTTGTTATTAGTTTAAGTATTTGCTATTGACTGTTCAAATGCGGAGTTTTGCGCATCGTGTGTGTGTGTGTGTGCTGTGTGTGTGTGCGGCGGCGAGGGCTAAGAGCGAGCGAGAGAGGAGCGAGAGAGAGAAGAGCGAGACAACATCACAGTCGAGTCAGCGGTCGTTAACCGGGCTTGTGTACGATCATCACTGTGTCGTCACGAGCCTGTTCCCATTTCGGGCCTTCTCCATTTATTTTGAAAGATGAGCCTCGCGTATGGTAAGGGGGACCGGAGTTACATCCGACGAGTGCTTGCGGTGTTCAGCCAATCCCAATGCACTGGGTCAGCTGGCCAATCAGAGCAGACTGCGCTTGTCGGAAGGAGGGACTTTGTAGAAAACGAAGCGTTTGAGAGAGGCGGGGCATAGAGGTACCTAAACCTACAATAATGTCCAGTATTTGAAAAATAATGTGTTTTTTGAACATTAAAGCATGTCAACATATCTGTTACACCAAATACACAAAATAAAGATCTTTAAAAACGCATCATATGACCCCTCTGAAGTCGACTAACGCGGATACGCGTTTTGAGGCATCTTCTCCTGATAACACCGAAAAGAACTTAAATTACACATTCAGTTTTGATCTTACAGATAAGAGAAATACATCAATCGAATCTGTAAAGGGCCTACTTTTATTTGTATACACACATAACAACAGAACTTTGTGCATTTATAAAATAAAGAAATCAAACAGGGTGTGCTGTCTGCCGCCTTGTTCTCCATGATCTTCATTTAGATATGCATTGTTAAAATGAACTGAAACTCAGTGAATACTCAACAAAGAGACATGAGAGATTTATCTATAGAAAGCTTGACATGTCTACTTTTAAACTAAGCAAGTCTTATCGAAAGCAAATATTCTGTGATAAAGTAATCCATATGAAACCAACGCGATGTCCAATCTTTCACATCTCCCTTCATTATCTCTAATACGACCACGCCCACGCGCTGAGCGCTATAGATATTATAATCATCCACATGAAGCGCGCAGCGTGTAAACACCCACATCACAGCAAAAGCAGCAAGACCTCAAGCTTTACTGTTCGCGTCGCGCTGAGAGGAATAAGACAGAATTCACCTCAAGAAGCTTTGGATTACCTCAGGAAAAAACATGAGTAAGTCTTTTTTATTAACCTACTTGAATTAGTTGTCACATAACTTGTACACATTTCACTAGTTAAGACTTTTTCCAAACTATAATTCCTGACTAAACGTATAATCAAGTGAAACATTATGAAGATTAATTCACTAAATATATGTCTCACAACGCCAGGAAGTTTTTTATGTTCTATAAAATAGACAGCAAAGATATAAAAGTAATGTGAGTTATAATGTCACTAGCCTAATGTAAGTAAGAATGATTAGTCAAAACTTTACTGTGATAGGATAATCTCTGTTCACGAATATAGCCATATATGTTTATAACTATAGTTTTTGGATAGTATAGGCCTACATACAAAGCATGCTTGTGTTTATGAATGTAACTAAGCTTCTGTATATGAAGATCTGCTCTGGTGTAAATATTTTTCTACCTATGGTTGTAAAATTATGTGAATGTGTTATCACGGTATTATGGAGTAATGCGCTGACTTTGAAATGTTTTGAATTGTTGAAACTGTTTTAATTTGGTTTAGGGGAATTGTGGCGCATCACCGGGCATCTGCACAAAAGAAAGGCACACGCACGTCGGTCAGCTTTGGATTTCGCTGGAAAATCACACGGAGTAAGTTGCACAGTATAGTAAGTATTGTATTATTCCAGAACAATATGTGGTAATATCACTTTGGGTTGATAGGGTTAAAATGTAAGAATTGGCATTGTTTTCTCAAGAAGTATGCATACTATACTAAGGTACTGTGGGGAGTACACCACTCTTGCCTTCACCTGCATCTCTCATAGGAAGGGGGCACTCGTTCAGTTTTCAACTCCGTTCAGAATAAGTGTTCATTCACTATTTTACAGATGTTACTTTCATTTGATTTAGTTACTGCGTGGTAAAATATGTTTGCTATGTGGTAATTGTGTTCGTTGTTTAGATAAATTAGTACTAGTATCAGTGAACATCATAATAATGTTAATAATGTAGTTTGTGTAAACAGCATGCTTGCTTTTTTATTTCAGATGTGAGAATAACAGTGCAAAAGAACCTGTTGCAAAGAGAGCCAAAGCAAATAAGCAGCCCACTTGGTCATGGAAACCAGAGACTGACGTTGACATGTTCCACAGGCTCTGAGATTCCTGCCCCGCACAAGAGCCTGGACCACAGCTAAGACCATGTGATGCACACACTCCCAAAATGATGTGATAGTTATATATATTCTAAATAAAATACAAACAAAATATATATACATTTCTTTTTTCCTCACATTCTTTCTTGTAGCAATTTCCTCTCAGTCACACACCTGACTGAATGTCTCATTATGCAGCTCATTATGCAGGCCTTTGTCTTCTCAGGTGTGAATCACATCATTATACATGACCATTCACGCCCCCTCGCATATTCCTTTTCTACACAAAAAGTGTCTTAGAAAATTTAAATCAATATATTGTTTTCTGTGAGTGAGTAAACAAGATGATTTTCACATCATTCTGATGCAAAAACTCTAGACTTCAAGATCAGTTCTCAATAGTCCTGTGAACAAATGTTCTGTATGTGTTTTATGGCCTTATTTCAGTGACTTTAAAATTTTAGTTTTTCACTAAGCTCGCATAAACGTTGTTTTCTCAAAAACACAATCACATACATACATGCTGCTCACATATTATTGTAGCCCAGTTTGTGCTGATTATGGTGCTACTAAACTTAGTCATTAAAATGTTTATTAGCAACTGAAAAAAGCACAAATGTCAGGACATGTCAAAACTTCTCCAGGGCCCAAAACACCCTCAGACCCCAGAGGGTTAAATAAATGCAGCCTTGGTGTGCATAATAGTCGTCTTTTAAAAATATTTGGGAAAAAAAAAGGTTCTTCCCGACCCAAACCTTTTGAACAGAAGTATATGTCATAATACTGCTTGCTTGCTTGCTTATGTATTAATTAATTTATTTGGTTTTGTGTTGGTAAGATTAGTTTCTCTGTTATATGTTCCTCCTGGATTTTTAATGAGCAGAACATGTGCTTGAGTGCAGAGAGATCACATGTGCGATTTGAACAGGTGCCGTTTGCCCCGAATGTTATTTACTGAAGAAGTCTGAATGATACACCATCTTGTAATTCCCATTATTATTATTTTACTCACGCCCGATGGAGAATGAGATGTTGACAAATGCTCTATATCTTTCACATGCGTTATGGGGTTGTTCACGTGGACATCGATTTGTACAGCGTCAAAGTAACTGGACATCATTCATTTTCAATGAGAGGTGGCACAAGCATGAGCTAGAGAGAAAAAGTTGAACAGAGCTCAGCAGACTGATCGATCAGGTCATCCTGATCATGACTAAACAATAGGGCTATAATGCCACAAAGAAACAATTGCAAATATTAAAAGTTGTATTTGTGTGTCTCCCTGTCTTTGTTTGCAGCACTGCTGAAATTCCTCAGTTCCGTTTGCCCTATGAGGTGGTGCAGTTCGAGATTGATCTGATGAAGGATCTTGGCGTAAAGGTACCAGTGAAAGAGAGATGGGGGGATGTCAGGTCCTTCCAACCCATCAACAGCCAAATATCACTGACATTAATAACCATGCAGGGAAAAAAGCAAGCTAACAACACACAATTAAAAGCCACATTAGTGAGGCAAGTGGCAAAGACATCCATCTGTCCATTGCCTGAGAGCTATGATGGTGAGAAATGGCAATCGATAGTCCTCATCCAGATCACCTGACCATGATTAATTTGATTTTAGTCTTGAGTGAGCTGGAGAGAGACAGAAGGGGTGAGGGAAAGGGTTTCTAAAACTCAATGGAGGTTGGTTAAGGTTAGGTAAGGGGGACATCGACTCCCATGAGCTTGCCCTCGACACTTCATTCATTTTTTAGCAAAGAAATTCCATTTCCAATTATTTTAATCGAGAAAAGAACAATTAGTTGATGATGAGCCACACTCCGTTCTGTGAGAAACACCACTTTCTTAAAAATCTTACTCAAAAAATCCCCCCCACAAAAAAAAATATAAAAATAAAATAAAATATTTATCTTGGTCCTAAACAGACTTAGAACTACATACAATTTTACAAAAGTCATCTTTACAATCAAGCAATGAAATGTACTAATATTAAATATTGGCTCTTAACAATGTGCCTACGCTAAAGTATATTTAAATTTGATCATATATTTATATTTTGTTAACACGTTACATTACGGTTCCCTTTATAAAGGGTTTATAAAGGTGTTAATAAATGACTAATAACTCACTTACAAATGCATTATAAATCATTGATAAGCAGTTATAAATGCATGAATAAAAGGGTGATGTTGATGCAATACCTGCCAAATAGTGAGCCATTTTTTAACTCACATGTTATAAATGCTTAACAAATATATTTATTAATACTTATTTCACCTAAAACCAGATTCCTGATTTATTTCATGACTCAGCAAAAATAGACTATTATAGTGAGATTGAAGGGTGTTGTATTTATGGTTTTCTTATTTATATCTCATGACTCGTGTCACTTGTTTCTTACCAGAATCTACTCTGTACCTTAGCCATGATTCTCCGCAAAAGTTCATGATGTCTATCCACAGCAATGATTAGAAACCGATATATTTAGTTTATCAAGATTAAATTATCATCTTGATTTTTATTTTGGGGGAAAAATCATACAAGCACAACCATGACTTGATGAGATATCAATAATGAAAATTGTAATTCCAATATTAGTTACCTGTGAACCTTAATGTAAAGAACCATTTATTAACGCATTTAGAAACATTAATAACCTGTGAAAGTGCACCTTAATGTAACGTGAACATTTGTGAACCATTTATTAATGAGTTATAACGTTAATAATGTCTAAAAGTGCACCTTAATGTAAAGTGATCACCTGTGAACCACTTATCAATGAGCTATAAACGTTAGTAACCTGTAAAAATGAACCTTAAATGTAAAGGGAACACCTTGAGCCACTTATTAATGAGTTGTACAAAACGTTGTAACAACATGAAAAAGCAAAACTATGTAAAGTGAACATCTGTGATGACTCATTTTAATGATGTATAAATGTTAATAACATGCAAAGTGCACCTAATGTAACGTGACACCTACTCTGAAACATTTATTAATGATGTTACCAAAAAGTTAGAAAGTAACCTGTGAAAGTGAGCTCCCACCGTTAATGTAAATGAACATTGTGAATCAGTTATTAATGATTTTTTATAAACGTTGTTCTAACTGCAAAGGAACCTTAATGTAAAAGTGAAACCTGTGAACCGTTATTTATATGAGTTACAAAAGTTAGTAAACAATGTGTTGAAAGCGAACATTAATGTAAAAGTGAACCCTGTGACACCATTTATTAATGAGTAGTAAACCGTAGTAAACAGTCAAGTAACGTTCATTGTAAAATGGGACACATATTATGTATTTATTTATTGATTATTATTGCACACACAGAAAAAGTGAGTATTTTCTGGTTAAATAAATGTTATTGTTGTTGCACTACGTTAGCAAACAACTTTCAACTTGAAACAAAATATTAATATTTTCTTTTACAGCACACTGGAACAATACTGAGCATAACTTCACACAAAAAAAGTGGCTTATAAAAGTAAACTCACATTATAACTAAACATCAAATCTATACAACAAAAATATTTGATAAATGCAAAATCAATAAAGGCACCTAAATATTTTTATTTTATCTAATTTAACAGTTTTGAGTAAATAATTAAATCAATGACTAACGGGAAAAGCACCATTAAAAAAAACATTAAAAGATTCCACCATTAAAAAACATTATTATATTAATAAGAAATCAGTAATTACTTTTTTATAGCATGATAAAGCCCACTGTAACTTCACTATTTGTTCATCCGCACTCAGTAACACTACCTGCGCGCGAGCAACCCGACCGGAAGTGCCAGAACGGTTATTTATTTGTATGGTAATGAATTAATTCAACTAACAAAAGGATTACACATATAAACACTTGAAAAACATTATCTGCAGTGTCACCTCACAGTTAGCTGAGCAGTAAAAAGAATAAACACAATGTGAGAGCACGCTTCAGAGCACTTTGGAACAATCCTAACAGCGTGACTTCTTCTTCTTCTTTGAAAACGTGACTTTACATCGGATGCTCGCTAGCTCAATTCACAGGCCTTGGTGACACACAAACAACTATACAGACACACAGGCTTTGGTGATGTGATCCTGAAAGAATATAATAAAAATGCATTATATGCAATGACATTTATTTTAATAATTTTAATTAATATTAGTAGTAGTAGCTATATACTTAAAAAAAACATATTTTTCACAGATTGTATTGAAGTGCAGTGAGGAAGCAGGATTCAGATTCAGCAGTACCTACTATGTTTATTAAGAAGATTACTGAACTCAGGGAAATGTAGGACAACAAACCATTCACATAAAAACGAATTTAGACAACAGGTCGACAAAGGTAAAACTAAAACTAAAACTCTAAAAAAGAGCTAACTCTATAAAAAAAACTCTACTACTCTATACTGTAGGACTATAATAGACCAGAGGAGAAAGGAACAAAATACAACAGAATGCAATAATATAAAGAAGAATTACTAAGCAAACAAACACATAACTAAATGTGACATTATATATTACATCTTATAATAATATGTAGCAAAAACATTAGAAATCTGTGAAAATTTATGTAAATTATATGTTGCTATACAATTTCTGATCCTTTCTGGTGTGCAAATGTGTGATTATTTTTTATTTATTTATTATGTAAATTTTGGAAATAAAAAAGGATCAAACATCACCAACGCTTGTGTGTCATGTGTAGTTGCCTGGTGTCACGAGGCTGAATGTAATTGGCGCTAGCGAGCATCCGATGTAAAGTCACGCTGTTAGGATTGTTCCAACGTGCTCTGAAGCGAAATTATAATCTCACATAGTGTTTATTCATTTTATGGGTCAGCTAACTGTGAGGTGACACTGCAGAGTATATTTTTCAAGTGTTTATATGTGTAATCGTTTTGTTAGTTGAATTAATTCGTTACCATACAAATAAATAACCGCTCCGGCACTTCCGCGGTTGGTTCGTTCATGTGCAGGTCACATTACTGAGTGTGGATGAACAAATACTGACGTTACAGTGGGCTTTATCATGATATCAAAAAAAAAAAGTGATTACTGTTTGCTTATTAATATGATAATGTTTTGTAACTGTGCTTTCAATCATTGATTTAATTATTTACTCAAAACCTAAATTAGATAAAATATAAATATGTATTTTTTTGGTGCTTAGTTATAATTTGCTGGAATACTTTATTGTGTTTCTGAATTGTTTAATTTGAGTTTACTTGTATAAGCCACTTTCCATGTGCAGTTATGCTCAGTAATGTTCTTTAAGTAGTTTTGTTTACTGATATAGTGCATCAATAATAAAATACATTTAACCGAGAGAAAAAAACCTTCTCTGCATTAATAATTGATAAATGATTAGTGTGGCCACTTTACTTTAATGTTCACTTTCACAGGTTAATTATGTTCATAACTCATTAATAAATGGTTCACAGGTGTTCACTTTTAAGGTTCGCTTTCACAGGTTACTAACGTTTATAATTCATTAATAAATGGTTCACAGATGTTCACTTTTTCACTTTACATTAAGGTTCACTTTCATAGGTTATTAACGTTTATAGATCATTAATAAATGGTTCACAGGTGTTCACTTTACATTAAGGTTCGCTTTCACAGGTTACTAATGTTTATAGATCATTAATAAATGGTTCACAGGTGTTCACTTTACATTAAGGTTCACTTTCACAGGTTACTAACATTTATAACTCATTAATAACTGGTTCACAGATGTTTACTTTAGGTTCACTTTCACAAGTTATTAACGTTTAAAAATCATTAATTAATGGTTCATTACATTAAAGTTCACAGGTAATATTGGAATTAAAATTTTCAATATTAATATCTCATCAAGTCATGGGTGTGCTTTTATTATTTTTCCCCCAAAATAAAAATCAAGATGATAATTTCATCTTGATAAACAAAATATATCGGTTTCCAATAATTGCTGTGGATAGGCATCATGAACTTTTGCGGAGAATCATGGGTAAGGTACAGAGTAGATTCTGGTAAGAAAACAATCAAAAACATTGTAAGAAAAGGACACGAGTAATGAGTAAAATGAGAAGAAAAAACACCTTCAGTCTTGCTATAAGGATACATTTTTGCGGCATCGAATACCTCAGGAATTGGTTTTGAGTGAAAATAAGTATTAATAGATACATTGTTAAGGCATTTATAAACTGTGAGTAAAAATGGAATCACTATTTGCAGAGGTATTGCATTAAAAAACCTTTATAATAATTTATAAGCTTATAATGATTTATAATGCATATGTAAGTGCAGTTAGTGAGTTATTAACAGCCCGTTTATAAAGGGAACCTTAATGTAAAGAGTTACCAATATTTTTTTTTTATTTATGATAAGTTGCTATTAGATATAAACTTTGGTTATTGACCAAAAGTAAAGAAATGTATGTTAAAAAATATTTCAATTTCAAATAAATTGTTCTTTAATCTTGTTATATCATTGCTCGTTGATAAACAAAGTTACAGGTATATCACAAACAAAAAGATATTGCAGTAGGCATAAATGTTATTTTAAACATTGATAATAATCGAAATTTTTATAAAGCACCAAATCAGAATGATTTCTGAAGATTCATGTGACACTGTAGACTTGTGTAATGGCTGCTGAAAATTCAGCTTTGCCATCACAGAAATAAATTACATTTTAAAATATATTTCAATAGAAAACATTGATTTAAAATGTTATATTTTACAGTGTTACTGTTTATACTGCATTATTGATCAAATAAATGTAGCCTTGGTGAGCATAACAGACTTCTTTCAAAAAATATTAAAAATTCACACCGACTCCAAACTTTTGAACAGTAGTTTATATCGGCCATTATTGGATATATAATTGTGGTGTTAATTTTGTGTGTTTTTACTATCTTTAAAACACTAATAATTTGTAACACTGTAAAAATGTAATCTTTAGCAAATCTCAAAATAAATAAAAAATATTTCATACTGTACATTATAATGCAGAAACTCACATGTAGCATTCAAAACAACTCGTTTTATTTTTATTTTTTTTTATATTGGCAGATGAAATTATCAACTTATGAGTATCAGTCAAAATTTCAGTATTAGTCCATTCCGTTTCCTTTACCTTGCATATAGTTTTTTATCAATGTCATGTAAGCTGTCTATGTTGGCATCTGTCTAATTTAACTGGCTTCTACCAGGTGACAGATGAATTACTGCGCAATATTGTACAATCTGATTTATATTGTTAGCTGTGCTTTATTATTTGCATTTGGTGTTCCCCTGTGGCTCGTGACCCTTTAAGAATTGACCTGTGACCCACCGCCTGTGAACCACGGGTCTATTTGTCATTTGTACTCCAACACATAGCGGCACATGTGACCATAGAATCACTCTGTTTGCACTAATGTATCATAACTATACTCGTATGTATACTGCCGTTACAAAGGTTGCGGGATGATTGATGTAATTATGTCCTGGAATTCACAGCAGCATAGAATAATTGACGCTAACATCCTCTTTATGTGAATAATACAGACAGATGGAGGCAGCTGAGACAGATGCAGTGTGGATGTTTTGTTTTTTTTCTGACAGGTTGTTCTTGAGAAGGGACTGGGGAAGAACGGGATGACTCTGACCTCGCTGAAGGAAAAGGGCTTCCAAGTGGTCTTTGTTGGCATTGGTCAGTCCCTCTTCTTTTACCTATTTTGTGTGTGCTCACCTGTGCATGTCTTTTTTCTTTATTTGAATAAAACTATCACGTGCTTGCTGACATCCTGTGCCGATAAACTAATTAGTCCCTGCATTAAAAAAATCAGTGTTCTCCTCCATTGGAGGTCACTCTGTGAAGTAAAAACTCTTTTTTTTTACTCTCACAGGAAGCACATAACCCCTGTCCTCGTTTCCCTTGATATCTAACTGGCCTGTCTGTGTAATGCTCCCTGTTTCATTGTCTCTTTTTTCTGTCTTCCTGCATGTCTTGTATTCTGCCTTGCTCTCCATCACCCCATCTATTCTGTGTCCTTCAATAGGTTATTCATTTTTGAACACACACACACTCACACACTCACTCTTTGTTAAATGGCACATTCATTATTCCATCCAGACATGATGTCCATATTTAACCTTAAAGAGATCACCAATAAATGAGAAAAGTGGTTCAGAGTTACCAATAAATGAGAGTTCTGTTATTTTTTCGTCACAAAAATGTATAATATGACTTTTTCATCAATAGAACACATAAGGAACGTGTTTTTTAATTAATTGGAAATTCACCACGTCTATTTTCTTAATGCACGTTTCTACTGTGAACGATTCATCCATGCGTCTTTAATTTTATTTATTTATTTATATGTTATAACTTGATCTTCCATTTAAATGTCATTTCATTTAATCATTTAATCCACTTCCCTTTCTTACAATCTACCGCTACCCTCACGATATCATAAAAAGGTCTAATACATCTCTATTTGAAGCTGTATTTGTGTGAGGAACAGAACAATTTATTTATTTATTTTTTAAATCATCTTTATCTCTCTTCAAAGTTCTTGCGAGAAGTAGCGAAGTCTGATTCATAGGGAATTGTTCTTTTCAGTCAGACCTTTTCAATGAATCAATTGATCCAGTTCACAAACCACAAAGTCACAGCTGTTAACAGCTCACTGGAGAGGAAGATCATCAATAAATAATGACTTAATTTTTCTGCGTCTCACAGAATTGTTGTATAACTTCGGAAGCCTTGGAATATGGTGCATGAGTTGTGTGGACCACATTCATGGTGCTTTTTATGGGCATTTTTTAAGCGTGAAAACTATTTATTCTAATTTGAAAAAGATCGACCAGTACATTATTCAAAATATCTTTTTGTTTTTCCACAGAAGAAAAAAGGACACACTTTAGTATAGGGACCAATTCTCACTATTAATTAGTTGCTTATTATTAGCATGCTTATTATTAACATAGTCATTGTTTATTAGTACTTACAAAGCACATATTCTGCATAATCATATTCTACATCCTTAATCCTACCCAATACCTAAATTTAACAACTACCTTACTTACTATTAATAAGCAGCAGATTAGGAGTTTATTAATGCAAAAAGTCATAGTTAATGGTTTGTTGGTGAGAATTGGACCTAAAAATAAAGTGTGTCCGAGAAAAGTAATATAAGTTTAAATGGACATGAGGTCAAGTAAATGATTACAGAATTTCAACTTCTTCAACTAATCCTTTAATGCTGTGTTTTTTTTCGCACAGAAAGAAATATGTCCGTTGAGTCATTTTGCCTTTTATTTTTATTAAAGTAAGGAGATATTGTGTGCATTGGTGTATTGATTTGATTTGAGAAATTCAAACATTCCTCAAGAGTGACTGTGTACTTTGTGCTTCTTTCTTCTCCTTATAATTAAAAGGAATACGTATCATTTATTATGTTTGAATAGCACTACTTTTTGTTAGCTAAGCTTCATTGTTATTGAGACGGGCGAGTCTCAGAACTGCTCTGGGATTTCTTTTTCTCATAAAGCAACGGCAATAAGCTGGGAATCATAAAGGAAATGATTACATTTGCGCCTCTGTGATATTTTTTCACCACTTCTCTCATGTTGTCTCTAATGTCAGCCTCTTCCGTGATTGACATGCAAATGTGTACCTTTGCCTTTGAGAGAGAGAAATGGTTGAAAAACACAGATAAGGATGTTTCTTTTCAGCCTGTAAAAATATCCGGCGTGTTCCACGCACACCCTTTTTTGTCATTTTATCATGTGATTGCCATGTCGTACGCTCCCCAGCTCAGTAATGGCTATCATCAAAATATAAATTTTTGGACTGTTGCCTTGAAAATATTGTTTTCTGTGTACACCCACCACAAAATCGTTCACAATGGAGGCAATTAAGCCCGGAATGCTTTAAGGTTAGCAGCAGTCATGTGGGTTTATCTGAAGCATTGAAAAAGATGAATGCATCTTCTTAACTACACCATATGGGTTAGGCAGATTGGTCTAGATGTTCAGTTCTAATGAATATGACTCTGAGGAGGTCTTCCTGAGGTCAGAGTGAATATCATAGTGTCACATTAGTTGAGTTTCCTACAAAAGCTTATGAAATGCCAGGAGTTGCCTAATAAATATAATATTTTCTTAGATTAAAGAAAAGATTTTCTCAGTGTCACTTTATATTAACTTTAATTAAAAACTTTACCATTACTGCGTTATGTAATGCTTACAAATCATTAGTTTGACAGCTAGAAATAAGTTCATAGTTAGAAATGTCATTTATATTTTAAATGCTATATTTTTTAGGTATATTCTCCATGGACTTCCTGGAGTGCCTTCGGGGACTCCTGGGGGAAAACTCTGGATTTAAGGCAATCACTGTCAGGGAAGGTTCACGACAGTTCACGATAAATAAAGTTATTGTCTATCAAAAAAAAGAGTCAGCTCACAATCGCCTAAACGAGTCGTCAGGAATTAGAATCTTATTCTGTTACGGCTCTACGTCACGAAGTAACACATTTGCATAATGTCTGCCCACGTTCTTCGTGGCCAACTTGCCCGCCCACAAACAGTAAAATTTCTGTGTGTTAACATCATGTCGAGAAGACGCTGTATCCTACGCTGTGAGAGTAAATTTGTTTTATCACATCTTATAATTACCATAAACTTGTTAACACTTGACACTTACCACTGAGAAACGTCCTGCTCCAGTCGTGCTTGCAAATCAGTCTCTTGTCGATCAGCCACATCAACCGTTTCATCATCAGACTCCGGCTCGAATTGGTAAGCTACAATCGATACCATCTTTTCTATGTATTGACAAGTCTCCAGGGCTGTCATTCCATCATGGCAATGGGCGTTTCGTTTCCGACACACGCTGTACGCGGTAGACCAATCCAGAGCCAATCTCTCTCCAGCTCTGGACCAATCACAAAGCACTGCGCCATCTGACCAATCAGAGCAGTGAGGGATCACGGAAAGGAGGGGTTTAGAGAGACTGATTCTTTGAACTGATTTGCACGAGTCTTTTACGAATAATTTAGAAATTAGGTAAAATTAAATCTATTTTTTGAGAAAACGAGCATGTTTTTTGACATTGCATGCATGTAAATCTGTTTTAGGAGACTCATAAAACAATATTAGCAACCTTATAAAGGGCATAATAGGGGCACTTTAACTGTTTTGTGTCGTTTTACTGCATATGGCATTTAAGCTGTTAAAGAAAGCGGTCCAAGAACTATTTTTCAACTAAAGTTGAACTGCAGATGGTATATTGGATATCAATATGTTGTGCATTACATTTATAGCAGAACTTCAAAAAATTGAGCTGGTTACTTTTTATTGTAGTATATTACTTCTTGGTGTTGCTGTTAGTCACACAAACTTCGATTTATGTCCTCGCTGTGGTGCTGATCCAGGAACAGTACAAGCCAAAATCCATCTAAATCATTATTTTTCCCCATTGGTCATGCTATCAAATAGTTAGCCTAGAAGATCACAACAGGACACAGAACAGAAAACAAAGTTTTCCTTATTACTCAAGTATAAAATCTGGGAACAAATGTATTGATCCTAATACAAAATCCTAATGTAACACTCGCCTCAGGGTAAAACAAAACAAAAACAACTCCTGGAAAATGTCTACATATAGATATACGGGTTATGAGACACTATTGTATTTATTTTGTATTTAACTATGTAAAAAAAAAAAAAAAAAGCAAAGGACAAGGTAAAAAATCAATATTTTGATTCTGCGCTATTTCATGGTCCCTACCTAGTGCAAAATAAATATACTAAAATGTATTTGAAATACATTTATTTCATGCAAAGTATACTACAAATACATTTACATATTTACAGGTATGTGCTTAATAAAAATACCCTGCAGTTTTACTTTTAGTATACTAAACTGGTATACTTAAAGTCTGCTAAAGTGCAACTAATTTTGTACTTAATGCACATTAATTGTGCGGAAGTAGAGCTGAAGTCCAACTAAAGATATACTGAAGTATATTTGATTGTGCTAAAGTGTAACTATTGCAAGTATACTTCAGGTACCCTTTAAATATCTCTCATTAGACCTATATTATTCAAACATAATACAAGCCTCATCAATAGTGACATTAAAACATATTTTAGGCTTAATCATAAGAAATATTCATTGTGCACAAGTAGTACAAATAAAGTTTTTAAATTATAAATTTTATATCAGTAAGTCTTGAGCAATATGTCAGTAAATGTGTTAATAGATATAAACTATACCTAGTATCAAATAAAAGTTTTTTTTTTTTTTACTTGGGTAATCAAGTGACCACATTTATGACACATACAATGTGTATAGACTGTCATATGTTCTTGTTCTTTGAATCAAATCATGCTGGAGAACAGGTTTTTTAAAACTGTTTTTAAATAGATAGAAGAGGAACTCGAAAAACACCTTCGGGGTCCCTCGCAAGATTTCATTTCTAAAACCACATCTACTTCTCTACTTACCTTTCCTATAAAATCATTACCAGTCTGTGAATCACAGTATTTCTCTTCAGCTCTTGCAGTTGCTTAATGCATTATAAGCATACGGGAAAAGACTAGTATTTAATTTGTGCATGGATTTGATCTGGGAAGTGTCAAATGGCGCTACGAAGCAACTGCTCTTAGACCGGTTCAAGGCAAAATTACACTTTTTAGACATCTCTCAGCTACACAACTTTGTGAATTTAACCGTTATCCTTATGTTACCTTGTATGAAGCGCCTACACTGTTCAGAACAGACTTTAAATAGCCTATAATGTTGGGAAAGAAGTACAGGCAATATTTTGTTTTGTACCTGGAGCATCTGTGAACTTCCAGTTACCTCCTGCACGTCGTACATGTTCATCTATTCTTTGTTGCTTCGGCATACAAAGTTTTCGTCTGTTGCTTCATAGGCACACAATGTTTTTTTCCTTCCCATCACACACGGACCCTTCGTGTTCAGCACTCAAACAGTGATGATGGGCATAATGAGATAGAGATTGATAGCCTCCATCATGCAGTACATCCTTGGGGTGCGGGCCGGCCATAATAGACAGATTTGAAGTGACAGGGGGTATCCTTTAGATCCATTTCTGTTTGCCCTTTGTCTTATCGACATACTTCTTAAGGAAGCCGCCTGCCGTTGCTCTAGTTCATTATTATACGTTACATGTCTGCAGAGGACATAATTCCAAACAAACGCTATTAGATCATTGATTTATATTCTATTGCTGAAGTGTGTTATGCTCTGTAGTTACAGTTAAGTTTGTACTCATATGTTATATACTGCACAAATCATGACTTCACTGAGTTGTTAAACATGGGTCGTTTGCCCTATACAATATGCCAGATGCTCTGTGAATATTAGTGTTTAGGTGCTCTGTGAATATTAGTGCTCATTATTTTGAGGGGCACAAGTAACAGTTGCAACTCACTTGTGGTGACACATTTGTGATTCGTTTGTTTAGCACGTACTGTATAATATAAATAATATAATATTAATGTTATTTATTACAAGAACAATAACTTGCATAATACATGCAAGTAACCCTAAGCCAAACATTAATCTTAACCCTAATCATATAGTAAGTACATGTAGTTAATTAATATTACTCAGTACTTATAGGTATAATTACAGTACACTGTAACAACAATACCTTAAAATAAAGTGTAACCTAATATAATAATATAGTTGGATACTATACATGAATAGATGGATGAATTCATATAATTAATTAAAATATAGTTTATTTATTATTTGGTGTGCTAAATTGCCACTCAGCTTGACAGAAAGTGATCACCATGCATTTTCTTGTTCTGATAACTCATACTTGAACTCATTTTCAAGTTAAAAGTGATGAAGTTGGGTAGATAATACATTTGATTTGAAGCAAATGATGAACAGAAATGAAATTGAGACATGTTTAAAATAGGCAATTTAGACTATTATTTATGCTTAATCACTGTAAAAAATTATTGTAATTTTAAAGGAAAACACTGTAAAAATGCTACCTTAAAAATATGTTAATTGGTTAACACTTACTATAACATAGAGAAAAACTTTTATCGATATAATGGGACAAATTTATGTAATTTTATATGAAAATAATGTTGAATTTACAGTTTCGGAAGTAAAACGAACCAGGCATATAATTTACAATGAAACAAAATGTAAATTGACATTCTCATAATTTCCTGTATGACACTTAACATTTGATGTTTTTTATTGAAATAAATGTCTTCTTTGTCTACGTTTTTTTTTTTTTTTAAGTTGCATTTGAACTACTTGCTCAAAAATATGAAAGGACACAATGTTTCCAATGTTGTTTTATGCACCTGAATACGCCTCCAGGTGTATTCATCCTAACACACAATATATATTCTTAATTATTATTTTTTCATGTTGGACAGGTCTTCCACAAGCCAACAGGGACAAGATCTTTGAGGGCTTGACCACCGAACAGGGATTCTACACATCAAAGGATTTCCTACCCTTGGTTGCAAAGGCCAGTAAAATAGGTACAGAAAGAGATTCCAGTTTATGTTCCTTTCAACATGGTGCAATGTAAAAAATTTAGTGTGAATTTACAGTATACCTTTGGATTCCAGCTGCTATCATTTAACAGTACTTTTACTTTACTTATTTCCTGTTGTGTTCTCTTGTAACAATATTACACTGACAGGGGAAAAAAAAAACTCTCCTCAATAGTTCTCAGTTGTGGCATTCTGTGGTCAAACTGTTAATAGTTTCTGTTAATGATATTTGAATCTCGATGCACTGAATTTTACTTACAATTTGTGTTTTGTTTTGTTTTTTTCTGTGGCATGTGTCTTTTGCAGGCATGTGTAATTGCCGTTCTCAGCTGCCAAAGCTGCATGGGAATGTGATCGTCCTAGGCGCAGGAGACACAGCGTTTGACTGCGCCACCTCTGCTCTCCGCTGTGGAGCTCGACGAGTCTTTGTTGTGTTTAGAAAGGGCTTCACCAACATTCGCGCGGTTCCAGAAGAGGTAAAAAAAAAAAAAAATCAGTTCAGCAGCACCTGCAGCCAGTGATAAATTCCTATTGAGAGAACAGCTGTATACCCCACGTCCTTAAGAAGACTTTTTTCTCTTTTTGTCCTCTAAAATTACATTTTGTGTTGATTTTGACATGTTTTCTGGTAAACTCTCGCTCCATCTCTACTGCTCACTAAAATGACAAGTAGACAGACAGATTATGGTGTACCTCTACAAGCTCTTTTACTCAAAGAAGTATTCTGCCTTGAGTATCTCTTAATTTATTATGCATAAATGAAGACAATTCCAATATTTTTTTTAAAATCTCTGTATAGGTGAAGTACAGTATATAATATCTGTTTTGTTTTGTTTTGTTTTGTTTTTTTGGTCAGAGTGGATCAGCAGTAACAAAATTGGCTTAACCACAGTGTTGTGGCCGAGCTTCCTGTTTGTTTGCAGTCTTTGAAAGTGTATTATTGTGATTATTATTATTATTATTTGCCCAGTTGCACAGAAATAACACAGATCACCTTTAAAATTATCTTGTCTGGCATCTAGCAGACTGCTGCATAAAACCCTAAAATAATGAAAATTATTCCCAAATGGACATAATGTATTCAAGGGAATGTAAAAAAAAAGTGAAGTTATATTCATTATCCACCTTTCCTCTAGAACCAGCTCAATTGAGAACGTAGCCTAGTTTCGAAAGCCATTGTCTCAGTTATTACTGATATTTTGCAAAATTCTGTCTGTAATGTGGAATAGTTACATGAAATATTAATCGTTTCAAATGGAACCTTATCAAAGTTAACACAGCTAGCTGTAGATTACACAACAGACAGTCGGATTAAAAGCAATAAAAGTCAGCTGAGAAAAACTGAATGGCCTTACCTAATGGAGTAAGCTGACAGTAAAAATATTCAGAGTAAAATATCTCTGATAACTGATCTGAAATCTAGGGTAAGATCGGGAGTGGAGTGAGCTGGAGTTAAAAGTGGACCTTTCTCTGTGAATTGGACATCTGAGATAAAAATAAATAAATAAAGAAACATGTGAAACACTAAGGTTAAAAAACAAACGTACGTGAACAAAAAAGACTTACATGTTTTAAAATGATTAATTCTGCCTCTATTTCCTATACAATATTAGTTTTTTCAGTTACACACAAATAAACATTATATACAATGGTTATACCTTAATACATATCAGTATTGTTTGAGACATATTTTGAGACATATGAGACAATTTTATGTATTACACAGGATACATATTAAGTATTATGTAAATTTAGAAAAACTAATAATGTAGTTAAATGGTGATGGAAAAAAAAATTTTTTTGAGGGGAATGTTTAGTAACCTTCACAGTATTGTATGTGTGTGCGCTGTTAAGACTTGAACAGAGGCAGTGTTAGGTGTAACTACACGGAACAAAATTATAAACGCAACACTTTTGTTTTTGCCCCCATTTTTCATGAGCTGAACTCAAAGATCTAAGACTTTTTCTATGTACACAAAAGGCCTATTTCTCTCAAATATTGTTCACAAATCTGTCTAAATCTGTGTTAGTGAGCACTTCTCCTTTGCCGAGATAATCCATCCACCTCACAGGTGTGGCATATCAAGATGCTGATTAGACAGCATGATTATTGCACAGGTGTGCCTTAGGCTGGCCACAATAAAAGGCCACTCTAAAATGTGCAGTTTTATTACACAGCACAATGCCACAGGTTTCGCAAGTTTTGAGGGAGCGTGCAATTGGCATGCTGACTGCAGGAATGTCCACCAGAGCTGTTGCCCGTGAATTGAATGTTCATTTCTCTACCATAAGCCGTCTCCAAAGGCATTTCAGAGAATTTGGCAGTACATCCAGGGGTGTGCAGGTGTGAAGTAATGAATTACAAATACTCACGTTACAGTAATTAAGTAGTTTTTATCAGTAATTGTACTTTTTTTGAGTAGTTTAAAAATTGTGTACTTTTACTTTTACTTGAGTACATTTTAAGTGATGTACCGGTAATTTTACTCCGCTATTTTCCTCCATTTGTGGTCGTTACATGCTTATTTTATTTTTATCCATCAACGTGATTGGATAGAGAGTAATAGGTCTCGTGACTTTCGTCAAATCAAATTGTGCATAGAAAACTTTAACCGCCAACTGTTTATCATGGCTGCTGGAAGCGCACTCTTCAAGCATCAATTCAGTCGCATCTTCCTCTAACTTAATATGTTAGGTAAATTTCGGATTTCTGCTTACTAAATGATTTGTATATATGCTTGCCTATCTACACGGCCTGAAATTTGGTGTGAGGTTGCAGGTATTGCATACAGTGTTAACTCCCGCAAGTGCCACGTTCGGTAAATTCCCACTCACTTATGAGACGCGAGATCTGCACTGCCTCGTCTCTCTCTCTCGCGTGCGTTCTGCAGCAGTCACTTGGATAAGTCGTTGTTGCTTGTTGAACTTGTTTACTTTTGATGAGTTTGAGCACATGATGCGCGCTGTGAAAAAGTGTGTTGGAAACACAAATTGAAGACCAATCTGCACCTTATTGATGTCCCGTGGTGTTAATTTTTTTAATGCATTGCTAAGAACATACACAATCAAAGCCAGGGGTAAATACAATTGAGAGTACAAATGCAGGTTACAAAATCAGGAAAATATTGTACAAATGACACAATGAGACTCCCATGGCGTTAATATACTGCATCTGTGCCAGCACGTGATGTAATAAAACTGCAACTCGTTAATAACCGTTTTTTAAATACATTTTATACAATCCGCCTTAATTAGCCAAGTGCACTCGCGCATAAACAATTTTCAAGTAAATTTTTTGTTCAACACTTTTTGTTTCCGTTCAGTTGTGGATGCTGCTGATTCACCAAGACCGCCACGGCTCAGCAAGAGACATGTGGTGCGTGTGTGGTGTGTGTGTGTGTGTGTGTTTTCCTTTGAAAAATTTTTCCCCAGAACTACCTCGCTATTTAATGCATTTTTCCTTACAAATTGTTTATCAGCATAACAATTCGAGTAAATGTGTAAAAGGTATGGCATGATTTTGCCATCCTTCTAGAACAATGTGCACTTATGTTAAAATTGTAACATAAATTATCAAGTTTATTTATTTTTATTTCTTTATTGCAAAACACTAAAACTGCCACCGTTTTGGAGAGGAATGGGCTCTCATTTTAACCCATATCATGGTGTGTGATGCTGAACTATGAGTTTCTAATGGTGTTTGTATTTGCACTGTTCTAAAAAAAAGTTATGTGCAACAACAGCATGCTGTCTAAGTGGCCTTACACATGATTTTAAATCAAATTTTTCTAACTTTATGATTTAAATGGGGATGATCTGAGAATAACTTTCGTCTTTTCTTCAACTGAATACTGTTTCAGTGATGTTTTGATGTATTTTAAAGAGTTGGAAGTCAAAATTAAAACTGCTGGATGATAGATACTCTTCATTCTTTATGAGAAATAAGATAATGTGAATTACAGAATATACAAAGTTTTTAAAATCTATAAATTGCGGTGTACAGCATTTATTATGAGGGGTAGAATCCACAGCTCAGTACTCACTACTCATAAGTGTACTTTTAAATAAGCTACTCTTTTACACTTACTCAAGTAGTTTTTTGGATAAGTACTTTTACTCTACTCACACTACAATTTTTTAATGGTACTTTTACTTGAGTATATTATTTCAGTACTCTTTCCACAATGCGAGTACATCCAACCGGCCCCTCACACTGACGCACGTGTAACCACACCAGCCCAGACCTCCACATCCAGCATCTTTCCCCAAAACCCTCAAAGATAAAGAGACCAGCCACCCAGACAGCTGCTGCAACAATCGGTTTGCATTACCAAAGAATTTCTGCACAAACTGTCTGAAACTGTCTCAGGGAAGCTCATCTGTATGCTCGTCGTCCTCATCGGGGTCTCTACCTGACTGCAGTTCGTAACCGACTTGAGTGGGAAAATGCTCATATTCGATGGTGTCTGGCACTTTGGAGTGGTGTTCTCTTCACGGATGAATCCCGTTTTTTCACTGTACAGGGCAGATGGCAGACAGGGTGTATGGCGTCGTGTGGGTGATCGGTTTGCTGATGTCAACGTTGTGGAACGAGTGGCCCATGGTGGCGGTGGGGTTATAGTATGGGCAGGCTATGTTATGGACAACGAACACAGGTGCATTTTATTGATGGCATTTTGAATGTACATAGATACCGTGACGAGATCCTGAGGCCATTGTTGTGCCATTCATCCACGACCATCACCTCATGTTGCAGCATGATAATGCACGGCCCCATGTTGCAAGGATCTGTACACAATTCCTGGAAGCTGAAAACATCCCAGTTCTTGCATGACCAGCATACTCACCAGACATGTCACAAATTGAGCATGTTTGGGATGCTCTGGATAGGCAGTGTGTTCCAGTTCCTGCCAATATCCAGCTACTTCGCACAGCCATTGAAGAGGAGTGGACCAACATTCCACAGGCCACAATCAGCAACCTGTTCAACTCTATACGAAAGGAGATGTGTTGCACTGCATGAGGCAAATGGTGGTCACACCAGATACTGACAGATACTGTTTTCGGACCCCCCCGGACCCCCCAATACAGTAAAACTGCACATTTTAGAGTGGCCTTTTATTGTGGCCAGCCTAAGGCACACCTGTGCAATAATCATGCTGTCTAATCAGCATCTTGATATGCCACAATTGTGAGGTGGATGGATTATCTCGGCCAAGGAGAAGTGCTCACTAACACAGATATAGAAAGATTTGTGAACAATATTTGAGAGAAATAGGCCTTTTGTGTACATAGAAAAAGTCTTAGATCTTTGAGTTAAGCTCATGAAAAATGGGGGCAAAAACAAAAGTGTTGTTTATAATTTTGTTCAGTGTAATTACTAAGTAATTAGTTACTGTAATTTAATTACTTTTCCCTTGAAATGTAAAGTAAGGGATTACTCTTATTTTTTTTTTCTGTAATTTAATTAGTTGCTTCTTATGTAATTGAACTTAATACTGTGTATAGACTGTAGAACATTTATACACAATACAATAGTATATTTAACATCAAAATTTAAAGTCTAACCTTAAAATGCATGCTTTTTATGTACCCTTCTCATTTTAAATACTTTGAGTAAATAAGAATATTGGTAAAACTTTAGTGTCCAGTTCTCACTATTAACTTGTTGGTTATTAGCATGAATATTACTGGGATATTGGCTGTTTATTATTACTTGAAAAGCACATATTAATGTCTTATTTTGCAAGACCTTATTCTAAATCCTTAATCCTACCCAATTCTTAAACCTAACAACTACTTTACTAAGTATTAATAAGCAGTAATTAGGAGTATTTTGAGGCAAAAGTCAATAGTTAGTTAATAGTGAGAATTGGACCCTAATCTAAAGTGTGGCCAGAATAATTTATGTAGTTACTTGAAAGAATTAAAAGAACCGTTTCATGTCTATCCTTCATTAACTTGTCGAGGTTGATATAGGATTTAAAAAAAGTAATAAGTAATTTCAATACTTTTTGGAGAGAGTAATTTGTACAGTAATCTAATTACACTGTTGAAGATGTAATTAGTAACTAGTAGTAGTAATTTATTACTTTTTTAGAGTAACTTACCCAACACTGAACAGAGGTTAGTCTGTCGATTCATCTGTGAAAATGTTTACATGTTTGCCATATTGTCTTCCACTGTATGCTATATACAGTTTATAAATAACAATTTAATTCATTTAAATCTTACTTTCCACCAGTTTATACTGTATACAATTTACATGCCTATACTTTACCTAGTGCTAATCAGAGAAAAAACCTTGGAGTAAAAGCAGTTGAAAAAGAGTTTGGCAGGAAACAAGTGAGAGAGGTTTCTGTAAAGGTGACCATGTTGAGCTTTATATAATAAGATTTTATTTTTCTGTGGAGCTTTTTAACAAAGTAATTAAGACATATTCTTTTCTCAATGACAACTGTTGAAATGCTGCCATGGCAACAGTGACAAGAAAGTTAAACTTAGAAATATGTAACTACAGCAACTATTAGCTCTGCCTTTGCTCTGCGAACGTTCAAACAGTGGTGTGCTAAAGCACCATGGCCGTAAATTAAGCCTCTTCATAATGGAGGGATTTTTTATGAAAGGTGTTAGTTTTATTTCTACTCTCAGTTCATGTACGTTTAAAGAATTTAGCATACTCTTTTATCCAGAACGACTTACAAAAAGCTCTTTAGCTTGACGCATGAGACCATTATGATCAACAGATGGTAAGCATACAGTTTATATACAAACAAGTGCTTGCTAGTACAAATAAAGCTGATATATACATACAATAAAACCTAGTGCAAATAAACAAGATACTGTTTGGTTTCTTTTTTAAATATAGTATATTTGAAACTTTACTTGCAATTTCAAATGTCAGTGTGCAATGGAGTAAATTGCAGAATGGGGGTGGGGGAGGTTTAGATGATGGGGGTTGACGTGCGGCCAATGTACGAATACAACCTACAGCACTGTTCCCTGGTAAGGAAAGGGCTGACTCTGGATATTCAGTAGGAGCAATCTGTGTGTCTTGACTGTGGTTAGTTTATGTGGTGAAAATGACAGGTTGTTGTCCAGTGCGGCATCAGGGTTCTTTGCTTTCTGTGTGGGTGAGATGGTGGAGTTGTTTATTGAAATGACAAGGTCTTGGCAAGGGTGGATTTTAGATGGGATACACAGAAGCTTGTTGTTTGATAAATTTAGCTTCAGAAGACAGCTGTTCATCTAGGGGGAAATGCTAGCCAGGCATGAGGTGATTTGTGAGAAACGTGGTTGTCAGAGGGTGGGAAAGTGAGAATTAATTGATTATCAGCTCAATGAGAATAATAGATAAAACCATGAATGGTGTAAAGGAAGAACAGAACTGGTCTGAGTACTGAACCCTGTGGAACTCCAGTGGGTTTGGAGATGAAGGTCCTTCCCATTATATATAGTGGGTTCTTTTCTGAAGGTACGATGAAAAAAAAATGTGAGTGCAGATGCTGTAATTCAATCGCTGTTATTAGGGCTGTTTTTGTATAGTGTGCTATTTCAAAACCAATTTTCATCAATGAAGTTGTTCTTACAGGTGTAGTCTGGGACATGGTTGAAATTGCACAGCAAATTTCTACAGTGTGGTTCTTTTGTTTAACCCTTCCATCCATTATTCTATCAGAACAGACTTGTCACCCATTTTGGGGTTACTATCTACCAGTTGAGAAATACTGCTCTTCACTGTTGAGAAAGGGCAGTAAAGATTCATATAACCTGTCAGATGTCCATGACTACAAACCGATGTGAAGAGGACCTGAAGTTAGGAAGGTCAGGTGATGGTAGAGGTGATGAAAAAGAATGTAAGATAGAGTAAAAAAGGGTTGAAGAGGAGGTTAAAAGTGCATGTGAGAGGCTTTTTGGATTCTTGTGCTTGTGAACCTGGTCAATGGTTTATACTGGAGTGTTGTATTGGAGATTCTTAAGGGGAAAGAAGCAATGCACTGGAAAAGTTATCAGGAGATACAGTGGAAGGAGTAGGATAAGCTGGAGGGTTAAGTCGAGAGTAGAAGATACAAAAATGCTTTCTGGGATTTGAAACGTGGCTTTGTAGAAACTTTTAGGAGATTTTCACTGGGAAGATTTGGGTCTCCAAATAAATGGTACAGCTGATGCTGTCTGTAAGCAGGCTCAGGAAGATGTTCAGGTTTCTGTGAAGTTTTCGAATAATAGCCAATTCTTAAATTTTAGTGTCATAACCACCTTCTAAAGATGAATGCATGAAGTTCACTCTGTTTTCAGGCATTCCAATGTTAACAATTAGGAACACATGCTTCTCTTTTGATTTCTGTTTTTAAGATGGAGGTGGCCAAAGAGGAAAAGTGTGAGTTCCTGCCCTTCCTGTCCCCTCATGAGGTAATCAAGAAAGATGAGCGTGTTGTAGGCCTGCGTTTTTGTCGCACAGAGCAGCAGGATGATGGGACCTGGGTTGTTGATGAGGAGCAAATTGTCCACCTGAAAGCAGACTTCATCATCAGTGCCTTTGGCTCCATGTTGAACGATCCAGAAGGTGAGGTCGAGGTTGAGTCTGGTGACTCAGAAATGACACTAGCTGTAGTTAGTATTAATGAGCCTATATGGGTTTATTTTTATTCTTTTTAACTCCTTTTTGAAGCTGCATATGTTGCATGTAGTAAGAATTATTTCTAGAACATTTCTCATCATGCTCTAACTGTATTTGTTTCCTGGGCAATGTAGTTTGAAGGTACCCAAATTAATGATTCCAGTACATATTGTTTTGTGTTGCACACTGGGCATGTTAAAAACTGGTTCTAATGTAGCTTAAAGGAGCACATGTTGGCATACCTGTGGTCCATGTGAAAGATTTCCCCAGCGAGCCATCACAGAATCCAGACTGTTCTCTCGTCAATAAGCATTCAGCACCTCCCCACTTATCTTTCCTTAGCAGATTTTAGTAGCCACAGCATGATAACCATCACTCTGACGGAGAGGCAGGAGATGATAAGACCCTCAAAACGAGAGCCTTGTTTCATTATGGGAATCCTTTATCAATCCACAATCACAAATACAACCTTATTTCAACAGATTAACCAAAAACATCAACCACACATTCACATATTTTGTCTGTATCACATATTCTGTGCTCCTTCACTATATATATCAACCAAGGTATTTTTGTTTAATCTTTATCATAATATATATGTTTATTGTATTTTATATAATTTTCATATTTATATATTGTATTACATACTTTGTTAAAAACAAAAAAAAAAAAAAAGGCTATTAAAACCAATATAAAACAAGAACCATATCCTCAAATCTACCAACCCAAATACGCAAAATATAGTTTTGTTATTATTATTCATCATATCAATCTAAATTCTATACTATTTTTCATATTTTAATACTTCAACTTGCTTCGAGTTATTTGTGAAGGCAACATTTCTAATTTTCGTTAGAGTTAAATTTATTTAAACTCCCTCTCATGTCATTCTGATCCTGTATGCTGTTATTTTGTTTTGTGAGACAAAAAGTGCAATTTTAAAAACTCAAGACCAGTGTTTTTATCGTTAACCAAGCCTACAACTATTAAAAAATCTTTTTTTAAGTGAATTTAAATAAATATTAAAATGAAATCAAATAAAAATATTTGATGAAGAATGTAACTTTAACTAAATTTAACTCTAATAGTTTGAAAATGCCTTAGTATTTGGTTTGTATAATTTGCTTTAATGATCAAAGAGTTAGTGTATTAAATATTTAATGTTCATTTGTTTTATATTTTTAGATCCTAAAACAGTTTATTTCCAGGTTTAAATTAGATTTTAAATCCCAGATGTGGCCTCAGACTTTTGTACCTCGCTGCATTTCTTTGTGTCTTTTTGTCGGCACACATTCACCCAGCTATTTTCACCTCCTCATGATGTTTTTTTCTTTACTTAGCGTTTTGTTGTCCCAGTGTTGTTGCTCTCTAGCGGACCTGTCATCCATCCTAAACACTGTAATGTCTCTGAGCAGACAGTCGTTTCATCACCGGCTTGAAGCTCAGAGATAGCAAGCTTATAAATGCCACTCACTCCCCGCACCTTTCTCAAGATATGAATTACTTATCCACTCCAATGGCCGGCAGAGCTGACAGAAGAGGGTTGCGTTGCAGTGTTAGAGAAGAGAAAAGCTGAGATAGTGAGAAATTCTCCCTCTGCAATCTTGGGTGGGCAGGCTGGTAAGTGATTATATCACCACTGCCCAGCGGGATGAGCAGCTGACTGGCTACTTTTACCACTGTGGGGACCCTTTGCTGGACCCCATGAAGCATGACGTTGTCTGTATTAAGATCCATAGTCCTCAAAGCAAAGCAGTTTTGAGGCAGTTACATAAGTACAGGAGTCCACAAAAAAGCTGTCATCATTTCCCTCTCATGTCATTCTGATCCTGTATGCTGTTATTTTGTTTTGTGAGACAAAAAGTGCAATTTTAAAAACTCAAGACCAGTGTTTTTATCGTTAACCAAGCCTACAACTATTAAAAAATCTTTTTTTAAGTGAATTTAAATAAATATTAAAATGAAATCAAATAAAAATATTTGATGAAGAATGTAAGTTTAAATAAATTTAACTCTAACGAAAATTTGAAATGTTGCCTTCGCAACTAAAATAAAAGGTTTAAGTATTAAAATTACGAAAAATAGTATAGAGATTTAGATTTTATATGAAGTGAGTAAATAATAACAAAACTGTCATTTGCTGAAGCAGTGTGATGTTTTCACATCACTCTTTCAGCATCATAACAAAAAAATAATTCATATATTTGCATTTTCATTGATGCATTCTGCTTTCTCACTTTCAAAGTGGCTTTGTCACCTGTAAGCGGTTGCATTTCTTCATGCCAGTGTCTTCCTGCTTGTATTTCACACAGCAGTGTGCATTCCATCTTCTAATGGAGCTTGGCAATGATCAGTTGTATGAGAAGTTACTCTGGAGACTACTACTGGATTCTGAGAGGAGGCCATTTCATTTAAGGGGAAGATCTCAGGAGTCCCTCAAATTTGTCACACTCCACAGCTCGCGCGTGTGTGCATGAGCCAGACAGAGAGATGTGGGGGGAGGAGGGAAACAAACAGGAGGGTGTGAGGATATTTTTGTTTTAGTTTTTTTTTGCTGAAAATGATGAGGCCGGCAGTCTTCATGATCACTGGAGTGTCAGGCGAGGAGAGCTGACGGGAGGGACCAGGGGATTGGTCTCGAAAAAAAGGAAAGGGAAAATATACTCAACAATAACAGCCACAGCAAAAGCATCAACAGGGCCGTCAGGGTTACACATTCCTCTGCTTGTCTCAGGCAAGAATCCAGAGGGACTGTCATTTCTTCCTCCATCAAAGACATGTCTTCATTTTTCAGCTTAAACAATATCCAGCAGTCACTAAGTGAACACTTATGTGTCCTCAGTGGCACCAAAAGTATTTGGATACTTAAAGATCCTATAAAATCAAAATCTAAGTTTTGTGACTTTGAATATGTCTATTAGGCTGTGTTTAGACTTGCTCACGTGAATTTATTTTTACTCACATGTGACTCAGATCGGATATTGTTGCACACAGGTAAAATAACCCATGAAAATTACATTTATTTTACCCGTTCAGTCAAATTTTGCACTGCAAACATCAGTGACAGCTTTAATTTGTCCATGATGGCAAATGATCATTGTATAAGAAGCATAATCACATCTGATGTGAATTAAAGTCAGAGAGCCATCCGACGTAAATTATATTAATTATTTTTGTGCTGTTCAAAACACGAAGGTCAACCGTGCCATTAAATGTGATCACAGTGGAATTATTCTAATATGAATTTATAAACTCAGTATAACACTAAAGTCATATATCGGATTTGAGTCGTGTCTTAAGTGTAAGGTAAACAGGTGATACAAAAAAAATGTATATGGCCAAAAGATCAAATCTGTGCATTAAGCCTTGCAGTGTAAACGAACGCAGCTTCAGATTTGAAGACATGAAAGTGCTAGAGTATAGAATTATTATGTGGAAAAACTGACCAAATTACTGATTTCTTATTTACAGATTTTTGTCCAATCAAAGTCTGAATAGAATGAGAATATATGTCAATGAACAAAAGAAGCGGTACGAATGCCATTGCATTTGATAACAAAAACAAGTGGCATTTATTTGAAAGACAACAGCCACATTTTTCACGCAAGGCATTTAACAAAAAAAAAAAGAGAAAAACCTTCTCTTGACTGGCAACAAGAAGGCCAGTCATTGTTGTCGCAAACCCCACTCATTAATATTGATAACCCTGGTAACCGTACTGCGCAGGCCCCGCGGCCAGCTGTGTTCCAGTGCGTCAATGCCGAGTGTTCCCTTGATCAGGGAGTAAAACAACTGGCAGTATGAAGCCTCTGGAGAGGCAAACAGGTTTACCTGAGCGGCTCCGAAACATCTCCAAATCAGCTGAACCATCTGGGGATGGAGTCTCCATTCACCCGGGAAACGCAGCTCATGACAGCTCGTTGGCTGTCAGACCCGGAATGTGAATGGCACGAAGTGACCTCAGATGCTTCTGACTCCAAAGGAGGAGGTGGCGGGCAAGTTGTGTTGACCGTGCGGACCCTGCACGTGCTTGCCTCATAAGCGCCCTTTGAGATGGCTCAAGGCAAGGCGTACTGCCAGCAACTCGAGGCAGTTGATGTGCCAGTGCAGTTGGGGGCCCGTCCAAACCCCCAACACTGCATGCCCATCGTACGTGGTAGAGGCATCCGTGTAAACCACAGCATGCCTGGAGACCTGTTCCAGGGGCACTCCTGCCCGGAGAAATGCAAGGTCTGACCACAGGGTGAAGGTTTGGCAGCAGACCGGTGTGACTTGGACCCGGTAAGTGCCACGTTGCCATGCCCATCTCGGGACTCGTTCGTGAAGCCAGTGCTGAAGCGGTCTCATATGAAGCAGCCCCAGTGGCGTGACTGCCACCATAGCTGCTATATGCCCCAGGAGCCTCTGAAATTGTTTCAGTGGGACCACCATCCTGCTCTTGAATGTATTCAAGCAGTTCAACAATGACTGAGCACGTTCCTGCATGAGGCGTGCTGTCTGTTTGACTGAATTCAACTCCATACCGAGAAAAGAGATCCTGAAGGCCCAACTGACTGAGGTGCGAGAGCACCAAGTCCCTGTGTTCGCACAACTGATCCTGATACTGAGCGAGAATGAGCCAATCGTCAAGGTAGTTGAGAATGCAAATGCCCTGCTCTCTCAGGAGAACAAGGGCTGCCTCCGCAACATTCGTGAAGACACGTAGCAACAGGGACAGCCCCCCATCGGCTGGACCTTGTACTGATATCTCGTCCTTTCGCACGCAAACCGCAGGAATGCCTGCGGCCCAGAAGGATCGACATGAAATTGTTGTGTCTTTCAATTCGATCAGCTGCCAACCAATCTTGGGGACGGATGCATCCCGAAAGCTGTCTTTCGTGTGGCGCATCTTGCATGGTATCTTGTGAATAAGGCCTGGTTCAAAATGCACAGCATCCAAGATTGTGTCGTTACCCACCTCCTCTTCCTTGGGTAGCAATGAAGTAAGGGCTGTTACACCCTATCTTGATATCGGCTGGATGGACCGCTCTATAAGCATTCTTCACCAGTAGGACGCGATCCTCTGCACCATACAGGGGCATCCCTGCACCTTCACTGAAGTGAAGTGACCCACCCTGAACTTGGGAGTCTGCCGGCGAACTGATAGCTGAGTCCTGATGGTCTGAAGGATCAGCGTAGATGGACTGGGACCGCTAGCCATGCTGCTCCCATATACCGTACACGTGGCACCAATGGAACTACAGGTGTACCCGCAGTGGGACAGCGCGGAAAAACGTAAGGGACCCGGCCCGGGCGTCTCGTAGCCGCTCCGAGGCGGGGTCTGGTGTGTGTAACACTAACCTGCGTTCGAGCAGAGGGTGCGTGAGTAGTCCGTTTTAAAAATCGCACTCTCGAACCTCGGGAGTACTAGGTGGGCTACCTCCAGCGGTAGTAAACACATCACGTCAGCTAGAGCCCCGTCTATCAGACACGCTTACAGGCTGAAGTGGACCCTGTTCGTCGGTTGGTGCTCTTCCCGCCTGGAAGACCCCCGTAGATGCCCGATCAGAGTCATGCTTTTTTTCCTGCAAGATGGGTTGGAGCGAAGGCTGTCTCCCCTCCACCCTCAAAGTGTATGTTTGCCGCCCGCCTTGCCGCACCATTTCCCAACGGGCAGTAGACGGCAAGTCTCGTGGGAAGCACGACTTGGTCATCAGGTTTCTTAGAGGGGCAATGAGGCTGAATCCTCCGCGCCCTCACCTTTTACCCTCTTGGGATCTCCCCTCGGTACTGACGGCCCTGAAGGAGGAGCCCTTAGAGCCTCTGCAGTCAGTAGAGCTTAAGTTTCTGTCGTTGAAGACAGCACTCCTCACCGCATTGGCCTCGGTCAAAAGGGTAGGGGACCTGCAGGCATTCTCAGTCGACGATTCGTGCCTAGAATTCGGAACTGGTAACTCTCACGTTGTCCTGAGACCCCGGCCTGTATATGTGCCCAAGGTTCCCACCACGCCTTTTAGGGATCAGGTGGTGAACTTGCAAGCGCTGCCCCGGGAGGAGGCAGACCCAGCCATTGCTGTATCTGTAACCATCTGTAGAGCTGCCGGCTGGGCGACGCCTAACACGTTTGCGAGATTCTATAATCTCCATGTAGAGCCGGTGTCCTCTCGTGTACTCGCCTCAGGTAGGCAGTAACACCGGACCCGCTCGGTGTCGATCACGCTTGCTGCGCCAGTCCCCTCTAAGGACCGGATTCGTGCGCTTTTTTGCTTCTCAGTTCAGTTCCCCATGGCGAACCCTGGTGGAGTTCCTCCCGCACCCTCGGCGGTCAGGCGTGGCGGAGCGCCAGACGCCAGGCTCAGCACTTGTGTGCATGCCCAAGGTCAGCCCTTGTGCTGGGCTAGGTGCCCGTGTGTAGTGATCCCCCCTTCGGGCGATCCCACATGTGTTTTCTTCCACGGTACGGCTCCCCTCACGGTAAGCCCGTGTCTTTCCCTGGCAGTCGTTCTCTGCCATCTCTGTTGTGTAGTCGTCTCACCCCAGGCAGATTGAGTCTACCGCAGGGACTTCCACATGTAGCACTGCCCTGGGCCAGTCCATATGTGTATTCCACATGATACCTCCTATGCGCAGGATGTGGCTTCCGTAGCGTTCCCAACTGGGTACGCTTTCCCAGTGTTATCCAATGTAACACTGTATGGAACAGCAGTGGCGGACACCTCTGCCTAGCCGCTGTCCTATCTTCCGCCCCAGCTGGTGTGGGGGGACTTGCCGGCTTCCGCAGGGCACTGGAGGGGGTCAGCAATAGTGGCGTTTTCCATACGGATCCCAATTCGTCAGTCACCAATGACGTAACGTAGAACGTGACTGACTGAAAGGGAACGTCTCAGTTACTTGTGTAACCCTCGTTCCCTGAAGGAGGGAACGGAGACGTTACATTCCGTCGCCACAGTTGCTGTACCACAGCTGTACGGCCGGGGCGCGTAGTCTCGGCTCCTCAGCGAAAAACTGATCTGCATTTGCACGCGCTCTCCTTTTATACCTGCGCTGCGGGGCGGGGTGCGCGTGGCGAAACACGCACGCCAACTGTCATTAGCTTGTTTAGTTTACACTCGAAGGTGATTGGGCTCTCGGGCGAGATCCCAATTCGTCAGTCATGACTAATGTAACGTCTCCGTTCCCTCCTTCAGGGAATGAGGGTTACAACAATTAACCGAGACGTTTTTTCCCCTCTCCAGTTCTACTAGGAAATAATATTGTAAAGATTAAATATTTGCTTGTTTAAGTCTAAAGGTCACTTGAAATCATTCAGTTTCTTTAAGAACTACCTTTATACAAAAACACTACCTGTGGAGTCAGTGGCCTTCGGATTTGGTAACAGAAAAAAAAGTGTTAGCTTTATGCCGAATTATCTTGATATGTATATCTTGAAATCACCCTAGTGAAAAATAAATTTATTTGAAATACATTTATTTCATGCTAAGTATATTACAAATACATTTACATATTTATGTACTTAATAAAAATACCCTGCAATTGTACTTTTAGTTTACTAAACTGGTATACTTAAAGTCTGCAAAAGTCTGCAAAATTGGAACAGCTAATTTTGTACTTAATGCACTTTAATTGTGTGGAAGTAGTGCTGAAGTCCAGCTAAAGATATACTGAAGTATATTTGATTGTGCTAAAGTGGAAACATTGCAAGTATAATTCAGGTACACTTTAAATATCTTGCATCTTTTTTTTAATGCCCAGGGTGTCCTGACATTGTTGTACAAAAAGTTGTTTTAGTCTAGCTTTGATACACTCTAACCACTACAATCTCTTTAATATTATGTGCTGGAACAGTGAAGAAGGCCCTGGAACCAGTAAAGCTGAACGGATGGGGGACACCTGAGGTGAACAGTGAAACCATGCAGACCAGTGAACCCTGGGTGTTTGCCGGAGGAGACATCGCCGGGTTGGCCAACACTACCGTGGAGTCTGTCAACGATGGCAAACAAGCTTCCTGGCACATCCACAAGTACATCCAGGTGGGCTCTCCACTCAATAAGCCAATCCATCTCATTCTGCATTTGGATGTCTTACACAACATACTTAGTGTTTGGCCACAGTTGTGTAGCTTTGAGAGCCTGCTTCACATTATGTGTTAGTGCCAGCAATTTTCAGCATTAGTGTAGCACTCAAAGTTTTACGCTCACAGTTTTTATAGCGAGGGCATTATTCCACAGGGACTTTTTTTCTCAGGGTGACATCTTGAGTGCTTTTTGGCTTCGAAACTCAAACAGTAGAAGTTTCTTCCTTGATTTTCCTTGCAGAAGACTATTTTCTGTGATTTTGCACACAGACCTAAGCGGCAGCATAAAGAGAAGGTTCATGCAGAGGTTAATCGCTAATGTAACTGTGGCCAGAGGAAGTCACGCTGAAGTGTTTGTTCGGCAAATCCATTTCCCCCCCAAAACCATTCTGTAATTTTGGACTACAGAGAAAGAGCTGTACAAATATTTGCTAATGGGTTCAGCGGTTCAAGATCACGTAAATGATTGGAAGATAAGATCACATTTTATTGTGGGTGTTGTGTTTAAATTTTGGTTATTGGGCTTTGTGTATGGATTTTCAGTGGGATGAGATGTTCTCTTGAGCAGTGTGCTTATTTTTCTTCCTTTTTAGCTTGCAAATTTTTTTTCTGTGCTAGTAGGGGAGACCAGAAGCAGTTGTAACACAATACATTTCCTGAGTCACAAACAGAGTGATGACACTTACTCAGCACAGCTCAGTACAGTCTCTCTTTCTGCCTGAGAAACAAAGGGCCATCGTTTCAATTTCTGAGAAATTGTCAGCACAAAATATTTTAGTGGTGTGAAAGTTTTTTTTTGGCTAAGTTTATTTTTGTGTGTAGTGTGTAAACATTTAAATTAATTGCAAATTTTAACACTTTAACTCAGTGTTGCTTCAGTGTCTAATTTTCTTTCAGGGTCATGTGTAACAGATTATGAAACATAAATTATTTGACTTTAATAATAAATAAATAATATTTTTTTATAATTGTATGTGCATGTATACATGTAAGTTCATTAAGGAGCTTTATTATATAAAAGATTAAAGATTATACACTCACCGGCCACTTTGTTAGGTACACTTTGCTAGTACTGGGTTTGGCTCTCTTTTGCCTTCAGGACTGCCTTAATATTTCATATCATATATTCAACAAGGTGCTGGAAACATTCCTCAGAGATTTTGGTCCATATTGACATGATAGCATCATACAGTTGCTGCAGATTTGTCAGCTGCACTTCCATAATGCAAATCTCCCATATTCCAAATTTGCTCTATTGGATTGGGATCTGGTGAGTGTGGAGGCTATTTGAGTATAGGAACTCATCAGTACGTTTACATGGACAACAATACTCGATTAAGTATTGTCGATTTTAATACGATTAAGACAATACTCTGATTAAGAATCTACCATGTAAACAGAGATTTTTGATTACCTTAATCCGGCTAAAGTCATAATCGAAGTAAACACTAATCGAATTAAGACATGTGGAGTATTCCTATTTTAGTCGCGTTATTGAAGTGCAGTAAAGACATGTACACACCTTAATCAAATTATTACCGTTGTGAAGGACTTTTCGCAGCATTTTGCAACAGGATACACACACGGCAGTGGTCAACCGTTTGATGGCAAACAAAAGAATGGCTTCAACAACGCCGTCATCTGTTTGCACGTATAGCATGACAAATAATTAACTGCACTTGAAGCTTTCAGTAAATTAAAAACACACAAAACTGTATATGGCATCATAACGAAGAAGAACTATATGTTTATACGTGAAATTCCGGAGGGCACATCGGATGGCGTCACGTGGTGACGTAATGACGTAATGACGTGTGCCATTAATCGAACTATGTATTATAACATGTAAAACGGGAACATGAAAAAAATATTCTAAAAGCCACTCATGTAAACACCATAATCATAATACTGGCTTATTTAGAATAAGGTAAATAACTAGATTACTGATGTCCATGTAAACATAGCATTGTCATGTTCAAGAAACCAGGTGAGGTGATTTTAGCTGTTGTGACATGGCCATGTTATATGAGTAGCCACTGTGGTCATAAAGAACGGGACATGTCGGCAACACTATCAGGTAGGCTGTGGGTCTAAACAATGCTCAGTGGTACTAAGTGTGCCAAGTAATATCCCCACAACATTACACCACAGCCTGAACATGATACAAGGCAGGAGGGATCTAGGCTTTCGGTTGTGTACGTTCAGATTCTGAACGCACCTTCTGACTGTTGCAACGAAATCGAGGACCGCATCAGACCAGGCTATCATTTTCCAGTATTCTATTGTTCAGTTTGGTGAGCCTGTGCGATTGTAGGCTTGGTTTCCTGTTGTTAGCTGACAGGAGTGCTTCTTTGTCTTCATCATTATACAAGAGGTTCATGCGGTGCTGTTGCCTTTCTATCAGCTCAAACCAGTCTGCCCATTCTCCTCTGACTTCTGGCATCAACAAGGCATTTTGCCCACAGAACTGCCTCTCACTGTATATTTTCTCTTTTCTGGACTATTCTCTGTAAACCCTAGAGATGGTTGTGCATGAAAATCCCAGTAGATCATCAGTTTCTGAAATACTCAAACCAGCCTGTCTGGCACCAACAACCATGCCTTGTTCAAAGTCACATAACTTATTTCTTCACCCATACTGATGCTCAGTTTAAACTTCAGCAGATCGTCTTGACCATGTCATTTGTGTGTGTGTGTTTATTTTTTTTATCTGTGATGGCAATGCAGGCACATGAAGTAATGGTTTATACGTGTGTGTTTTCTCTGCAGTCCCTTCATGGTAACACAGTAAGCACCACTCCCAAGCTGCCCTTGTTTCACTGCGCCATCGATACAGTGGACATCAGCGTGGAGATGTGCGGGATTAAGTTTCCTAACCCGTTTGGGCTGGCCAGTGCTCCACCCACAACCAGCGCAGCCATGATCCGCAGAGCCTTCGAGCAGGGCTGGGGCTTTGCCCTCACCAAGACCTTTGGCCTGGACAAGGTATATTTACAGAACACAGAAAAAAATCAACATGCAGTACGCCATAGGCTCCACATGCACTCGTGCTAGGATTTGGGTGGTGTGTTTGTGTGGGAAGCGCACACTGCATTGCAAAGTATCAGCGGAGCAAAGTCTTTCGTACAACATCACAGAAACTGAAACCTTGGCAAAAATCCCCAAAAGGTCATAAGCATATGAAAGCACCAGCACTGGGCACTGCTAACAATAATGCAAGCCTTTCCAGCTTGTGAAACAGCTCACAGACACACACTCATACACACATATGCACACACTAACACCAGCCATAATGAACCACATTCTGGTGGCTTTCTTGAAAAAAAAAAAATCAAAACCAACAGCCCTCCCATTAGGCAGCCATGCATCTGCCTTGTTAGCAATGTAACATTTTATTCTTGACAGGAGGTAAAAAAAAAGAAAAAGAAAAAAAGAAACAGGCATGAGTTTTTTATTGAACTCCAGCAGAAAATCTTTTTGTTTTAATTTACTTTCTAATTCAAGTGATGGGAAAATTAATCGGTAACATCTGTTTGTTCTGGGCTTACTGGCAGTCCTTGATTAGTGGAGCTAGAAATGGAAATAGGGTTTGAGTCGTATCAGACGTCGCCATGGCAACGGCAAGAGGCGTCAGCGCAGCTCTTCGATCAAAGCGTCAATTTCACAAAGAATTTAAGAAAGCAAATGACAGCGTTTAAGGGACTTCAAAGAAAAAAAGTAGTGGAAGAATAAAAGAGCGAACATTTTCAAAGATTGCAGTTTCATAGGAGGAGCCTAAATAGTTTTATCAAGTCCGAAGAAAGGAGAAAAAACAGAATGATTTAAAAAATATATATTAGTCTGGGTTAAATTCAGTAAAGATATTATTGAATTAATATCTCATTCTATCATGTCCACCATTTGCATTCTGTGTCTTTGCTGTTGTATTGACAGTCTGTTTACTTTTTCCTCAAGACTAAACAGTCAAATAGAAATAAAAGCATAGGCGGTGTACTAAATAATTTGATATTGTTCAAAATTCACCCACTATTGGATGGTATATCAAATGTACCAACCGCCTAAACCCCCATTTTTGCCCCTCCACTCTAAAACTGATACTCTTTCTAGTCTGTTTTAAAGCGGTCATGAACTGAGAAATCATAATTCCCTTGATCTTTTGACATATAATAGGTCATTGTGCTATAAAAAACATTCTATAAGTTATAAAACTCAAAACTTTCTTGTTAGTTTAAAAACAACTTTTATCGAAACCAAGCACAGAAAACAACTCGTTTTGGAATGTGCCACTTTATAACGTAATAGTGTGGGGGCCATTTTCGTTTTTTTGTTGTTCAGTACTCATCACCTAAAATTCTCTGCAGAAGAAGGTCAACGCCTGCTTCTACATCGCTGCCTGTTTAGCCCCGCCTACCGATTCGTGCATGTAGTGTAAATAACAAGACAGGGAAATGCGGGTGTATACAGAAACCAAATGATCAACTTCATTTGATTAACTTTAATGAATGCCAGACCACTTTGTTCAGTTAATTGTACGTGCGGATGCGCTTACAACAAGGCACAAGTCGACGCAGGATTTTCAGAAAGATTGAAATTAAAAGATGATGCTGTGCCGACTATATTGAATCCGATGTCGCACCACACAAGTGTGAGTAACTGTTTCCATTACGTGGTCACTATTGCTTTGTCTGTTATTATAAATCGTATGATAATCACTGAGTATTTATGTGTTTTTAACCTAAAACATAGCAGTGTCCATCTAGGAAGGATGTAGGCTGTCAAACATCGAAAAAGTATAGCCAATCATAGAAGTGGGCGTTTACTTCCAAATCTACAATCCGCCACGCCTATTCAAATAGAGCATTCAGATGAGGGAGGTTAAAAACAGGCCAAAAATAGCCGATTACTTATAAATTAGGAAGTCTTTTGATGTAAAAATCTTGATAACATTATAAGTAGACCTCAGAGAAAATAAAAAACAAAGGCAGTTCATGACCAATGTCAACAACAAACCCCAGTTAATAATTCTTCTAATTTTACGCTGCAGTAGAAAGATGAAGCCATATTTCGGTAAACATAACTCATATTGCTCTCCACGTGCTAGAATAACTGCACTGAAACACTCTCTCCCTTTTATTCTCTCTTGCAGGTAGGTTAAAGAAAACACCTCAGTGTCAACATGTTCTCCGTGTCTCCGCTCAGTGCTGTCATTAGAACATAGGGGACTTCTTTTTAATATCCTGTTCTCCTGAGCCGCGCTAAGTGTCGTCCGTCGAGGCCGTGCTGCATCAATAGCGTTCGGAAAGCCCTGCGATTGTCAAGCTGGATATGAAAATAGCCTGTGTATATGTGCGCCGAATAGTTAATTTACCTAGTGCTAACAGGGGCACCCAGCAAGCAGGCGGCACTTTCATTAATTATAATTAATGAGATGCATTGCATATGTAAATGTTTTATTTTTCCCTTCTGTCTCAAGATGCAAGTCCCTCGGGAATTGGCTCCACAATGGCTTGGATCGGGCCCCAGAAACGGTTTTGCATGACAGTTAGTGGCACTTCTCTGTTATTCCTCGTCTCTGATGATCTAAGAGTCCATTGGTCCTCAGATCCACATGAGGAAGTCATGTGGTCAGATCTTAGTCATCAAACGGCGACTTGTAGACTTGATGGGTGCCGAGATCTTAGATGGATCAGAACCTCCAGGCCCAATTAGCCTTTTAAGTCGTCTCTGTGTGAGAGACTTCGCACAGTGTCACGCTTTTCGTCTATGGTGCCATCGCAGGCAGGCAGCCAGGAAGTGGCATGTCAGAGCGCCGGAGGGCTAAGGGGCCATCACTCAGTCAGCGCTGCGCTAATTGTACATGAGAATGAATGATGGCTGCTATTGTTCTTTTATGCAAGGTTGATTGCCTATTACTCGTGTTCTTGAGCTCACACGAGCGGTATCCTGAGCCGACGGATCAGCTGGTTGGAGATGATGTTAATGCCAGCTGATTTTTGATGGAGTTCATTATGCCCCTACAGAGTCATGATGAATTTTAAAGTTAGCAAGAAAGGAGGTGAGCCAGATTTTCGTGTACGGAAAAATACATCTCCCTCTCGCTGACACATTCATCATAACATTGTCTGGGCCGCTCCTGACAAAGCTCCGCAACTATACCCACTTTCCCCTCTACTGATTTAGCTGGTTGGTTATGGATCGGAGTGCAGTGCAGAGACAGATCTCGCTCGCTTCCTGCATGAGAAATAAGCCCATCCCCTGCTGTTTAAAACACATTCAATCATTGCCATAGCTCAGACAGGAGCTTATCACACCTAAGCTTTAAAACACACCACTTCAGGCTACGAGACTTAATATCTGCAGTATAAAACTGCGATGGAGGAACAGATGAGATCCACATCTCCTAATTAGCCTCTAATTGCACAGTGCTTTGTCCAATTAAGTTAGTGTTTATAATGGTGGGTGTGAGTACATTGTGTTCTTTCTAGTCCACTCTCAAAGCTATTTGACTCATTGATCTAATCTACTTGGAAGATATTGACACGTAAGGTTTCATAAAACATGTAATCCAGTGGCTACAGTTTATTCACACAAGCAGTGTTTGAGACTGACAACCGCATTTATCAACATGCTTGACTCAAAAAAATTAATGCGTTCATTCATTGATGGACAACTCTCAAATGCTGCATTCACACAGTCAGTGTTTGGGATTGACAACCGTATTTACTAACAGGCTTTACTCTCTAAAACTGCATTCACACAGTTTTTTTAATTGACAATTGTATTTACTAACAGGTTTGACTCTCAAATGCTGCATTCACAGTCAGTATTTGGGATTGAAAACCGTACTTACTAACAGGTTTCACTCTCAAATGCTGCGTTCACAGTCAGTATTTGGGATTGAGAACTGTATTTAATAACAGGTTTCACTCTCAAGAGCTGCATTCACACTAGGGCTGGGTATCGAGTTCGATACTTTTTAGGCACCGACCGAAATGCCTCGATACCATCGAGTTTCGAAAAACGTCTCGTCGTTCAGTACCAAATTTCGATACCTAAGGGGGTTAATCTCATCAGCGTCAGTGAGCCAAAAAGCCTGCAGCACTAGCCGGTGTGTTCGACTAGAAGAGGTGCGGATCATGGAAGAGAGAACACAGGCAGACAGCGCTGGAAGTTGCTAATGCTCATCAGTAAATCTGTGGAAAATAAATAGAAATTATGATTCTGTCTGAGCTATGCGTTTTAAAACGAACACGCACTAGTGTAAATGTAGCCTAACAGATGTGTAAACTGAAGATTATTTGAGCTTTATTAAAACTATTTGCACTGATTTATTGTGTTGGTTACATTTTGTTCCTTTGTGCAGTGGCTCAAGTTTTTTTTTAGATAATGTAATCTTGTTAAAATTGATTTCATAAAATTGGTATCGAAAAAAGTATCGTTCAGGAACGGTATCGAAGTCAAGGTATCTGTATCGATATCGAATTTTTTTGAACGATACCCATTTCACACAGTGTTTGGGACTGACAACCATATTTAATTTTACTCTTAAATGTTACATCCCCACAGTATTTGAGATTGACAGTCATATTTATTAAAATATTTTACTCTCAAATGCTGCATTCCTACAGTGTTTGGGATTGACAGCTGTATTTATTAACAGGTTTTACTCTTCAAAGCTGTGTTCACAGTCAGTATTTGGGATTGAGAACTTTATTTACTAAAACCTAAAAACTTTGAATACCGTCTGTATGAGTGAATAACCAAAGTAAACCTGCACTTGTATTTTCATAATAGTTGTGGACTGTAAGCACAGTGAGTAAATATTAAAGATGGTGACTGATAAAATCAAGAAGGACTAATCACAATTCACACTTTGCTTAATAGTTTATGGTTTCCATAATTTCTCCTGAATTATGGAACACTAAAACCATATAAGTCTGGCCAGGCCAAGAGACCATTAAGGACCTGCGTTTTAAGACTAGTTTAAACTTTTTTTTCCAGCAGGGCAACCACACAATATGTCTATTTTCTGGCATTTTCATAACCTGAGAGTATTTGACAGCCCTAACATTAGTGACTGACAGCAAAGAACAACCCACAACTCATGACATACCTACAGTATATGTCAATAACATCACCGGCACCTAGTTGTTCACTGTGGTTCTGTTTATACAACAAATATATAACTTAATCTAAAAATTCAGGCAATATTTTAAAGGTTGTCAGTTTGGTTATAGAATGCCGTTATCAGTCTCTTTCATAGCCAAATGTTGTGTGAGCATAACCATATTTAGCAATCCAACCAGGACTGACAACTATGGTCTGTTGCTGTGTAAACATAGCTATTATGACATATACTTGTCTGACATATGGCCATTATTGAGGTCAGGTACTGACATTGCATGATGGGGTGATTGTGCCTGGAACTTGTTCCAATTTATCTCAAAGGTGTTTAGTAGGGTTCAGCTGTGTGCTTTGAGCAGGTTTGTCGTGATTTTTTTTTTCCACACCAGAGTCATTAAAACATTTCTTTATGGCGCTGCTGCAACCAAATTGAAAGCACACATTTCTCTAGAATTGTATGCTGCACGATTAAGTTTTTCCTGGAACATACAAACCTGTTTTGAGTTAGTTAGTAGTATAGTTAGAGCTTGAAGAGAGTACAGTATGTCTGTATTGCCAATCCATAGAAAACATTCTTGACAGGCTCTAACCCCAATAGGAGCACCAGGTATTGTTGCACAGTTAGGTAGGACATCGGTGCTCTCTCTTCCATTTCCTCTCTGCTAAGGCCCTTAAAAAAACAGGCAGTCTACTCAGTCCCTCACGCCCATGTGGGCCAGCCAGAGCAGGTAGGAAATCAATGGTGGCTGGGGACAGACGGCTGCCGTCCTGCAATTAATGCCAATTTGTTATGTGCACGTATCTCTCCAGGGAGACGCGGTGTGGGCAGAACTTTCCCACACTGATTCAGGCACCTTGAGTACACAACTCTAGAGAGAGCTAGATAAAAAGTGTTCCCAGAGGTGAATTTAGATGGCTTTACATTCGTAGATGTTTGCATGAATATGAATGATTGCAATGAATTATTCAGATGTCTTGGCATGATTTTTGACTCTGTACTTTTATTAACATACACTGGATTGTAAGTTCCTGCCACTGGGCTATAAGGGTTTCTTTGTATAGGATTATAAATCTTGGTGATGTTCTACATTTAACTATGTGGCATTTTCATAACTGGATGTGGAAATGTTTAAAGGTTTTCTTATTTAATTTCATGCAGTACCTGGGAACTGAACACATGTTGTTGCTGTTGCTAGGCTATGATACACTACCATTCAAATGTGTGGTTTAAAGTGCCCCTATTATAGATTTTTGAAAATTGCCTTTCATGCAGTGTGTAACACAGCTCTAAGTGAATGAAAACATCCTGCAAAGTTTTAAATCTGAAAGTGCACCATGTATGAAGTTATTGTCTCTCAAAAGCGACTCTGAATCATTGAAACGTGTTGTTTTTAAAACGAATCCCAAGCCGTTTCATGTTGACGTCAACATGAAACATTAGCATATTGGCCGCCCACTTGTTGGTCTTTTCGCATTGGTCTGAATGAAAATGCAAATTCATTATTTGCCACTAGGTGCCACTTTTGGAGCAGTAAAATAGCGGTTTTCCCGGTAACGCTGAACACAAAGCAGCACTGTGCTTACAAAGGCTGCTTAGAGGATTAAATGAAATTTGAAATTAGACCGAATCTGACCAAATCCCCACAGATTAGCATCATTCAAAGGAGGGGTTTGGGAAAATAATGTTAACCCAACAGTTTGGGAGTCATGAGGAAATAGGTAAAAGAAAATGCATAGTATAGACCATGAAAAGTGTTTTTTTTTGACCTTGCATGCATGCCAGTCTGTTGTTGGGAACTCCCAAAACCAAATATGAATCTTTTTCATTACCCAGACTAGTAACCTTAAGTAAAAAAAAAAAAAAAAATATATATATATATATATATTATATATATATATATTTATATATATACAGGTGCATCTCAATAGTTTAGAATGTCGTGGAAAAGTTCATTTTTTTCAGTAATTCAACTCAAATTGTGAAACCCGTGTATAAAATTTTTAAAAAATTTTTTTTAAATTCAATGCACACGGACTGAAGTAGTTTAAGTATTTGGTTTTTTTAATTGTGATGATTTTGGCTCATTTTAACAAAAACCCACCAATTCACTATGTCAACTAATTAGAATACTTCATAATACCAATAAAAAAAAACATTTTTAGTGAATTTTTGGCCTTCTGGAAAGTATGTTTATTTACTGTACATGTACTCAATACTTTGTAGGGGCTCCTTTTGCTTTAATTACTGCATCAATTCGGTGTGGCATGGAGGTGATCAGTTTGTGGAATTGCTGAGGTGGTATGGAAGCCCAGGTTTTTTTGACAGTGGCCTTCAGCTCATCTGCAGTTTTTGGTCTCTTGTTTCTCATTTTCCTCTTGACAATACCCCATAGATTCTCTATGGGGTTCAGGTCTTGTGAGTTTGCTGGCCAGTCAAGCACAGTAACACCATGGTCATTGAACTAGCTTTTGGTGCTTTTGGCAGTGTGGACGGGTGCCAAATCCTGCTGGAAAATTAATTCAGCATCTTCAAAAAGCTGGTCAGCATAAGGAAGCATGAAGTGCTCCAAAATTTCTTGGTATACGGGTGCAGTGACGTTGGTTTTCAAGAAACTCAATGTACCAACACCAGCAGATGACATTGCACCAAATCATCACAGACTGTGGAAACTTAACACTGGACTTCAAGCAACTTGGGCTATGAGCTTCTCCGTCCTTCCTCCAGACTCTAGGACCTTGGTTTCCAAATGAAATACATAATTTTTACTCATCTGAAAAGAGGACTTTGGACCCCACTGGGCAACAGTCCAGTTCTTCTACTCCTTAGCCCAGGTAAGACGCCTCTAAAGTTGTCTGTGGTTCAGGAGTGGCTTAACAAAAGAAATACGACAACTGTAGCCAAATTCCTTTCACATGTCTTGGGTGGCGCTTGATGCCTTGACCCCAGCCTCAGTCCATTCTTTGTGAAGTTCTCTCAAATTCTTGAATAGATTTTGCTTTACAATCCTCATAAGGCTGGTTGTGGTTCTCTCGGTTGGTTGTGCATCCTTTTTCTTCCACACTTTTCCTCCACTCAACTTTCTGTTAACATGCTAAGATACAGCACTCTGTGAACAGACAACTTTTTTGGCAATGAATGTTTGTGGCTCACCCTCCTCCTTGTGAAGGGTGTCAATGATCGTCTTCTGGACAACTGTCAGATCAGCAGTCCCCATGATTGTGTAGCCTAGTGAAACAAACTGAGACCATTTTGAAGGCTCAGGAAACCTTGGCAGTGTTTTGATTTGATTACTGATTGGCGAATGTCCACCATATTCTAATTTGTTGAGAATGTGAATTGGTGGGTTTTTGTTAAATGTGGGCCAAAATCATCACAATTAAAAGAACCAAAGACTTAAATACTTCAGTCTGTGTGCATTTAATTTAATACACAAGTTTCACAATTAGAGTTGAATTACTGAAATAAATGAACTTTGCCACGACATTCTAATTTATTGAGATGCACCTTTATGAATACTTTTTTTCAGCAAGGGTGCATTAAGTTGAACCTTTTGAACCTTCTATTCATCAAAGAACTCTAAACAAAATGTATCACAGTTTCCACAAAAATATTCAGCACCATAACACCATTACTGATAATTGAGCACCATAAAACTGTATAGCAATCCCATATAGAAGATTTCTGATGGATCAGTTACACTGAAGACTGGCAGTAAGGATGCTGAAACATTCAGCTTTTGCCTCACGACATCAAATCACATTATATTTTCAATATAATTTAAACAAAAACAGTTAATTTAAATTAATAATATTTCACAATGTTACAGTTTTAACTATATATTGTTATTCAAGTAAATGCAACTTTGGTAAGCATAAGAGACCTCTTTCAAAAACATAATTTTTTTTTAATTATTCCAACCTTTTGACTGCTAGTGTATATTAAATTAGCAAATTAAAGATCAACAAAGCAACTTCATTTAGAGGTGCCACATGCAAGTTCAAACTGAGCTTGTTTCATTTTTTGTTCCCTTCCCCCCCGTTTTACCTACGTTTCCTGTCTTTTCTTTGAACATCACTATTTAAAGGCAAAAGGCAAAAATCCTTCACACTAGACTGTGATATTTGTACACGAAGAAAGAATGACAACATAAAACAAAAGGGAGAATGTATCTAGAGGGCTTTTTTTATTCGTTAATGCAGTACATGTATATCAGTAAGCACTATCCTCGTCTACATACTGCTGTAGTGTCCTTGAGTGTGCTTCACTATCGCCCCAGGCACGCTGTATGATTGCCAATACTTCAGCCTTTAGCATGTGTATAAGATGCTGGAACAGCGTTCGGTGGTGCTGAATGGGTGTAACAGTGCCAAGGCCCTCATTAAAGAATACATAGCATGGAAAGTAAAAAATTCACACTGAGATGGCAGAGGTGCGTGCGAGAAACAGTTTTGGTGCAAGAGTGAAGCCTGCGTGGGGATGTTAGCATGTAGCAGTTAATTTTATGTTTGTTAAATGCAGGTGTCGTGTGTGGGAAGTTTGAGTTAGACAGAAGAGAAAGCTTTGTAGTGACTTTTTAATCAGTCTACGTGAAGAGTGGGAGTTTTAAGCCTAACTTTTCATTCCTTACTTTGTTGCAAAGATATTTTTATGAGATGTAAATCACGTTCACTCAACTTTATAAGGCCTCGGAGTTAAGATAGTTAATTTTTCTCTACAGCACTTGAAGCCCTGAGTTATTAACAGATGAAAATAAGCACCACATTTTTTTTTTCCAAAGAGACATAAAAAAGAAAGTTTTAAATCCATGTTTAATTGTAAAAATACAATTTGAAACACAAAAGGTTTTTTTTTACTTTATTGCTTAAAGGACAAAGAGAAAGTTCTGTCACCGCTTACACGATAATGTCATTTCTAACTTGTGTGAGTTTCTTTCTTCCATGTAACACAAAAGTTTTGAATGATAGTTTTATATGAGGAATAAGTTTAATTTTACCTTAAACCCTTCCTTGACAGCTGGAGTCTCCATTCAGGGCTAAACAATGAGGCTGACAATTTGCTTGCCAATTTTATCATTATTGATTAATTTAACATTTTACGACAAATAAATGTATTTGAGTTAAAAGGTATAATAATGCATAATATTTTTTAATAATATTAAAATACATATTAAATAAATTCCTTACTGTTGTTGTATGGAACAAAGGAACTTGGACATTCAGCTAAATAACTCCAAATGTGTTTTTCCTGAAAGAAAATACATTTCTGGGTTTCCAAAGACAGTGAGGGTAAGTAAAAGAAGAATTTAATTTTCCCGTGAAGTATTCCTCTAATATGGGTAATAGCACAAATATTTAGATGTCCTTAATGAAGTCAAGAGCTACTTTAATAAGAGTATACAAAACATCTTTACACTGTTTTTCTCTGCTCTTTATACAGGCCTTGGAAAATATCTCATACAAGCAGCATTCATGTTTTTTCTTAGAGGCTTTTAATGACTGAGATTGTTCCTTGTTGTTGTACGTTCTCATCATTGTGTCCTTAGTGCTGTTCAATGACTTCCTGCATTAATGACACTCAGTTATACCATTGAAATCTGTTCTGAAATGTGTACCTTTTCATTAGCAATCTGTGACACACCATCTGTGATGTTCAAATACTGTACTACTTTCACAAAGCAATTCATATTTGTGTGCAATTTTCTTGTAGTACATCAATCAAAAGCAATGTAACGGTTGTTGTAAGAAACCCATATGCACAATATAACACATGACTGCACCTAAGATGAGTGTCTGATTATATAGTCAGTAAATATCAGTATGAGTGTGGTCATGTGAGCTTTTCAGCTATTGAAAAAGCTCCTCGGAAAGCTCGATCTATACAGTATTTGTTGATGTGAAGTTACACAGGGACATTTATCCTCACTAAACAAACTCAAATTCCCTTCACTTTACAGAACCGAAAGCCCAGACTGCTGAACTCAGTGAAAAGCAAAGAGGAACCGCTCTGTAAAATGTGAATATATCAATTAGTAAAGTGGCTATGACTGCTGAGAGTTTTGAAAGATGGTGATTTAAGGCCGCAGCCAGTATTCTAGACATATATACTTTTTCATTTAAAAAAAGGAATAGACTTGAAAGTAAAGGTCATTTTTTTAGACTTTCCGGAACATCCATGCCACATGAATGGATCGATTTATAAAAGCCTCCCCCGAATAACCACAACAAAGTAAATAACATAGACAAACATTAAATTTAAAGTGCCCCTATTATGGGTAATGAAACGTTCATATTTTGGTTTTGGGCGTCCCCAACAACAGATTGACATGCATGCAAGGTCAAAAAACACTTTCATTGTCTTATAATATGCATTTATTTTTACCTTATTTGCTCAATGACTCCCAAACAATTCGTTTAACGATTAATTTTTCCAAACCCCTCCTTTGCGTGACGCAAACAATTGGTCCGATTGGTCTCATTTTCATTTCATAATGCCTGATAAAGCAGCGTTTGTAAGCGCAGTGCTGCTTTGTGTTCAGCGTTACCGAGGAAACCGCTATTTTACCGCTCCAAAAGTGGCACCTAGTGGCAAAGAATTAATTTGCATTTTCATTCAGGCCAATACTAAAAGACCAACAAGTGGGCGGGGAACATGCTAATGTTTCATGTTGACTTCAACATGAAATGGCTTGGGATTCGTTTTAAAAATGACTCGTTTCAATGATTCAGAGTCGCTTTTGCGAGACAATAACTTTATACACGGTGCACTTTCAGATTTAAAACTTTGCAGGATGTTTTCATTAACTTATAGCTATGTTACACACTGCATGAAAGATAATTTTCAAAAATCCATAATAGGGGCACTTTAAACCTTTATTTTGCCCATTCATTGCCATTAAGGTCTGAAAACATAAGCTGTACAAGCAGATGAAAAAGCAGTTGCGCACATATGGTCAAGGCCATTTAGCCATTTACCACGTCACATCCTGAGGTAAATCGGGTTGCTTTAGCTATACATCTTTGTAAATGTCCTTTACTCCGTTACATCTAATCTGCAGTCAACAACCGCGGTCTCCAACTTGTATTTCCAAGAATTTGCTTACATAAACCAGCAGCCAGCGGTTGTGTAATGTGTAATTGTTTTGCAATCTCCAGTCACGGTCACTCGTCCCTTGTTCTGCGGCGGACCTGAGCTCAAACACAAGGACACAGCAAAAATAATAGCAGCGGGAACGAATTCTGCACCCTCCCTCACAGGAGTGTCAACATAATGACGGCTCTAGCCATAGAGATAATTGTGGCCGAATGCTTTCCTGTGTCAGCTTAAAAAATAGCTGGACTGTTTAAATGGCAGGCAGACTAATATTTAACTGGAGATTTTCTCTGAGGAGAACAAGAAAGAGGAAGTGGGGGTTGGCAGCTCGTCGGGCGGGTGTAACCACGGCGTCTGTAATTACCCTGAATATGCCTCCAGGCTGGCCTATCAGAGGGCTTCCTCGGACGCTCGAGTGTGGCGCATGGCATGACATTTGATCACTCTCTTATCATGTGTGTTCCTTTTGGGAGCGGTGCTGGCTTGCTGGGCTGTGCCGGTCTGATAACCCCCTCAGTTTGTCGAACGCCACACACGCGGCCACGGCTAACCACTGACCTCATCTCTGACTAAAGAAGTGTGTGAATTCAACCCAGGCTAATGTTTGACAGGTTAACGCATGCTAATGGGCTCAGAGAACCAGAGATTATTTACTTACCACTGGATATCCTTCACACACATTACCTTAAAGAGGGTACTCACGCTGAAAGTGTAAGTGTAGGTGGAGATGTGGGTAATGTGAGTATATGTACTTGGTAATCGCAGCATTTTCTATTCTCTTATTACCTCATACATCTCAAATACCTCCAGACAATTTGTCCATACGTCTCCTTTATAAGCAATGCAGATACGCTTAGTTTCTAACTTGAGCAATGTATATCATTCCTGTGGAGACACTCGGGGAATCAGCTTTGAAGGCAGATGTTGTTGAAACGGAAGCTACAAACCACAGGCAACAAAATCACTGGTAGGTTTAACGCTCTCACGTTTGGAGGCGTATCACGTAGGCATTTGTGATCGAAATATGCTCCAGTTTCACTACAAATCACATGTGTTTCATTGTAATAAAGATGTTTTTCTCTTCCTATGTTTCAAAAGGATACTTACAGTAGGTATGGTAACAGATTATGCTGTAATTATTTTCAGAAGTTCATGTGCGGCTACAGATTTAATTTTTTTTATTAAGGTTCTATTTTGGAGGCAGAAAAATATATTTATATAAATCGTTGTGACAGAAATCAATTTACAATCAATCAGTCACAGGGGTCCACAGAATATTAACAGAGAAAAAGAAATCATAAGTATTTTTAGGGTGGCAAATAATTGAGTATTAATAAATTGATACAGAATAATTTTTAAATCATTTACCAAATTTAATATTAATACTCTTTCATTCTGCTATTGGAAGTCATGAAATTACTAAGAATTGACATCTTTTTTGTTGGTAGATGTTATAGGGTGTGTGTGGGTGTGTGTGTGGGTGTGTGTGTTGTGTGTGTGTGTGGGGGTGTGTGTTTGTGTTTGTGTGTGCGATATCAGTATATATATAATTGTTGTTATTCTAAGAAATATATAAAAATATATTTAATAAATAGATAAGATATAAAAATACGATTAAAGTCATATTTAATTTAGGAAGTGTCTTATAATATCATGTTTAATATTTCTAACACGGTGGGTCTTTATACATAAAATTATATAGCGGTCTTTATATTTTTCTCTGTTTTTGTAAATTGCCTTGAAAAGCAACCTTTAAAGATGCTACACTACTAAATGTATTTAAATAAATATGGTTAGTACTGTTATTGTAATCATATTTGAGTTCCCGAGCATTGAAATGTTTGAAAACGCCTGTACTTGTCTATCCCATCTGACCCTAATGTAAAGAAAAATTACATTTTGTTTGGTCATGTGTTATCTTGCCTCTGGTGCCCCCATATAAAATGTTGCACATGTCAGCTCTGGTTATCTTAATTGTTTAAAATTGTGTGGCTCCTAATTAACACATGCAAATGAATCCGAATTGCTCTTACTAATGGGCCATGCTCTTATCAATTAATTTATCATAGTTTTCTCTTAATTGTGAAAAAAGGCTGAAATGTGCTTGATTTATGCTTATATCATGAATATATAGCAAGCTTTTGTGGAATTTGACATTTTGATAAAGAAAGAACAGTGTGTAAAGGTTCCAAAGGAAAAATGCATTCAGGCTCCAAGATTGATCACTTTCAGCCTAGCGAGTGCAGTTTGTGTGCTCTCTCAGTGCTAATTGCAGTTTAGCGAACAGTGACAAAGTTTCTCTCTCCTGCAGGATTTGGTGACCAATGTGTCACCACGAATTGTGCGTGGGACTACCTCAGGTCACATTTTCGGTCCTGGCCAGGGCTCGTTCCTCAACATCGAGCTCATTAGTGAAAAAACAGCCGCCTACTGGTGCAAGAGCGTGGCCGAACTCAAAGCCGACTTCCCCAAAAATGTGAGTTCACTTTCAGCTTGTCTTTATCTCATCTCTATCTCTCCCTCTTTTACTCTTATTCCCACAGAAGTTTTCTCATAATGTGATTCATTACTTTGTTTCTCACTTTTTGTGGCTGGGGAGCCTGTCAGTGTTTTATCAACAGCCATAATTCTCCATAATAGAGGTGCCATCTTTTTCCCTCATTTTCTGTCCCTCAGTAATTTGAGTCACTTTTGCTCTGTGCATGTTAACTGCTTCACGAGTAATTGTGTAATAGAATCTCACTAATAGAAGATTTTCCAAGGCCTTCATTCTCTTCTCCTCCCTCCTCTCAGTTGCTCTGCAGGCAGATGACAATAGCTTTTTGTAGTGTTCTTTTCATCGCAATCAGCCATCTCTTTTCTCTCTAATCATTTGCAATGAGACAGCCCGTTTGAGCACAAAATAACTTCCTCAACTTTTGTTGTCTGCCTGCTTCACTCAAGGGTGAGATTAATTTTGAATTACAGGGTGCAATTATGAAGCACAACGTCACTTTTCACACTAAGCCCTTGAATCCCTCCTTCACACAGATGTGTCTCTGGGTTTATTTTTTTCAGACTGACTTTTTTTTTTTGAAGTTAGAGTTTGGAATTAGCATGTTGTTAAGATTAAAGTGGAGTAAAGTAAAAAACAATACATATCACAAATATTTTGGGCAAAATAATTATTTTTAAATGCATGTTTTTCAGTACTGAATGAAATATCCAAAGTAACCTATGTGACTGATTTATTTCAGTAGAATTCAATAGGTGGATAACATTACAATCATGCAGTAACAGTCAAAATGGTGGTAGCTTCAGCAGTAAAATGTATTTAGGTAATTATTGCATAATATTTCTGTTTAATAATTCCTATAGTTGACTACTGCAAGATTAATCTGAAAATAGTTTGTGTCACTAGCACTAGTTGTATAACTAACATCTATTGTCCCATTAAATAGCTTTAAATGTTTATAAATAATGCATTTGCATAACGTAGAACGTCCCAGGTTGTCATCTATAATTACGACAAGACATGAACGGGCTATTTGACATTAGCATGTTGCTAAGCTAACAACGTTTACTCTGGTAAACATTGCAATGCATAACACTCACAAATATTGCACAGCATAGCTTTTACCTTAAAGGGTTAGTTCACCCAAAAATTAAAAATTCTGTCATTAATTACTCACCTTCATGTCGCTCCAAACCTGTAAGACCTTTGTTCATCTTTGGAGCACAAATTAAGATATTTTTATGAAATCCGAGAGATTTCTGACCCTGCAGAGACAGCAATGCAACTGACACATTCAAGGCCCAGAAAGGTAGTAAAGACATCATTAAAATAGTCGTGTGACATCAGTGGTTCAGCCGTAATGTTATGGAGCTACTACATTGCTGTCTATGTGGTAGATCAGAAAGCTCTCAGATTTCATCAAAAATATCTTCATTTGTGTTTCGAAGATGAACGAAGGTCTTACGGGTTTGGGACGACATGAGGGTGAGTAATTAATGACAGAACATTTTTGGGTGAACTGTCCCTTTAAGGTGTTAATTCTACTTCATCTGACCCTAAAAAATTATTTTTGTTGGTGTAAGCCAGTGAATTTGATTCATTCATATTAAATATGTGTGACTTTTGTCAAACCAGTTAATTTAGAAATAGCCACATGAAGCATTCTTTTTACGGTGTGGGTAAATTAATCCATTTTTATTTACACTGAACTACTTTGTGAATTAAATAAGTTTATTTATAGTAAACACTTCTCTCAATTCACCTCGTCCATCATCTTGGATTTGTGTTTTCACTTCTCTCTGCAGTGCATCCCAGAATTGCCTTCTCCAAAGAGAATATATTACAGTTTGGCAAAAAAAAAGGCATTTCAGGATATTCAATCATAATTGAAATGCCGACATTTAGTTATGCTCCCTTAAAATATTTCCTCTGTAGGCAGCAAACCCAGTTTTGTAACAGAACATCTGTCATATATCCAGTGAGATAAACATAATCTACACACCGAATATTTCAGTAAGACTCTCATTGATAATGCTCATCGATTTTGTGAAGGTTTCAGCTATTCAACACGCCCATTATCTCCATTTACTATTTACAATTTCCATTTTCCCCCAACGCTCCTCGTCAGCATGTCGTGACCCGCGCGGGCCACACTCTAGGGAGCGTTGAAGTGTGTGTTCGTCGGAGCTCATCACAGTGTGTGACTGGTTCTTGGTCAGGGGTGATGGGCACACGCCGCTGGATGAAATGAATACTCAGAGAAGCGTAATGAATAACAAAACCACCGCAATAATGTAAAATTATACTGGCTCACACATTTCAGCCCCACAGACACACTCTCTGCGAGGCTCACGAGAGGTTAGGAACACGTCTGCATGATCTGAATAAATGTGGTGCATTGAAGAAGAAGCTGCGACCCCACCCCCTTTTCTCTTTTTAATTTCCTCATATCACCGCATGATTGACAGTTTCCACAGCAATGGGGGTCCCTAGAGGGCCAGTGTTGGCGGATAAGCTCGGTTACCTCAGCACAGCGTTATTAAAGCGATAACAGGGTGATTCCTGCTTCTAAGAGACGCAGCCTGTCTCGCTCACTCCCTTTTTTCTGTCTGATTAAAAAAGGATAGAGCAATGCCATGCATGCACATTCACAGACTTATTTAATCTCAAATCTCGAGTTTCTAAATGCGGAATAGCAAAAAAAACGAATATGTATATAAAGTATATATACATTTTATAGATTTATATATACTGTATATATTATGTAATACAGTATATTACAGATAGATATGTATAGACAGAGATCCGGCTCTCAGTTGTCCTCCTGACACCAATATAACATCGACACCGCTTTTCTAGCCATGCCTCGGCCAAAATGTACATGATTGCTGACTTGCTCTTATATTATAGATATACATGTATATACAGAGACCCGGTCCTCAGATATTCTCCTGACACCAATAAAACATTGACGCCACTTTCAGTATGTGTGGTTGAGCGGAGCTCCCAGGGGTGAGCGGATGAGAGGAGGTGGGGTTAGAGGCGCTACAGGTCCCCCAGGTCCCGGCGAGATCCAGGATAGATGGACTCATAAACTTCAACACATGCTTTGGCCGCCAAGCGTTTCTCCCAGCACCTTCCATGCCAATTTGTTTCCCTTAAAAGCGCCGGGCGAGGAGGAGACACGTGGCGTATATCTCTCCGCTTTATGGTGCGATTACAGTGTCTCCGCATACAGTGAGAGTAATACAGCTAAATCCTGCCTTGCCACAGAGGAGCTGAATAATGCCGTCAGCATGATGTTTTTATTGTTTTAATAATACGTGCATGCCACTGGGCGTCTACAAACGCACTGAATTATAAAGCAGCAGAGTTTAAGGCAGGGTAATAGCTTTTGCTGGGATGTTAAAAAATGAAATAAATAAATGTGTATTGGAAAAAGTGGCGGATTTAGTGCAAGCGAATCATGTGAAATCGCACTTCATCAGTCATTTTCATTCCCCCTAAGGTTTTTTCTATTCCTCAGACTCTTTTCTTCTTTGTCTAGATTATCATTGCCAGTATTATGTGCGGCAACAACCAAGCTGACTGGACTGAGCTGGCAAAGATGGCTGAGGTAAGCTGCCATTCCTTGTGTGTTTGTGTTTGGCAAGTTTGCTCTGTTTGCTCCTTACACATCTTCCAACTTCAGAGATTAATCAGGCTTATTGGAAGCATGAAAAGTAAATGAAACATGAATCTGTGAAATTAGTTAATGTTCTGAAGATCTTGTTCTTCATGATATCCATTTCATTTACACGTTTGAAAGTCTGTTAATGTGAAGGGTTTTTTTTTTCCTCGGCATATCACAAAAAGAAGCATTTGTTTATCACACGCATTCGCAACACAGTGGCAAACACAGTCACATCCATATTCATAGTGTAAAGCCTCATTGGTTCTGTGGAAAGAGGCTTTTACATTAAATTTGCATTAGATACTGTATCATTGGATTTCAGCCTTTCGGGTGACACAAGCCAACTGTGCTCACAAACTGTGAATGAGAAGTTGTAAAACTTTATAAAATGTATGTTTGCCATAGCCGGAACAAACCCTCTTCCTCTATCATAACCACAATGACCCTGACAGACTAAGTGTGCTTTTCTTTGTCAAATGGCCAAACAAAGGCTTGATAATATGAACAAATATGAACATTGTTCATCAATTACACACTTCATATTGGCGTTTCTTGCTTGTGGAACACAAAAGGAAATATGTTGAAGAATGTACTTGCCACTCTTTTCCACACCATGAAAGTAAATGAGAATCCAGGCTGTGCAAATTGACCATAATAGAATTTCTGTCATGTCGTCTTGGAGAGTTTATGGTAGTATACATGGCAAAGTTAATATGTTGGTCTTGGCGGAATAGATCTTCTACACTGCTGCAGCTGAGCAAGTACAGAGACTTTCTATTGCCAATACATCCAGAAACCTGCTGCTGTGAGCATGTAAGAAATACTGCACATATAACATGAAATAACCGTCGTATATATCATATATGAAATAACCCCATAGCAGATCTAAACAGGTGGAGCTGGGGAAAATGGAGGGTTTCTGAAGCATGCTGCAACTGCTGGCCAGCAAGCACTGGCCAAGTATTTAAATGTTAAGCAGCAAGCTCATTGGCTGCTGATGCACCTAAACCCAATTGGCTTGTGCCATGTGAATAATGATGTGATTATGCCAGATTGAGTTAGAACCTATTAACCTGTGCCATGCATCTAGAGTTTCATGACAGAACTTTGTATATAATATACCAGTTAAAAATTGTGAAAGTAAAATTTTCAATGTTGAATTTGCACTCCAGTCTTCAATGTCACTTAATTCTTTAGAAATCATTCTAATATGCTGATTTGGTGCTCAAGAAATATTTCTGTTAAAAACAGTCGCTTCATACTTTTGTGAAAACCGTGATACACTGTTTTATTTCCCATTTTTTATTAACTTAATGCATCTTTGCTAAACAAAAGGATTAATTTCTTCCAAAAAATTAAATACAAATTTTGAATGAGAGTAAAATAGAACATAATAGAACATATGTAATATGTATGTCTTTCTTCACCTTTAACTGAATAGACCTGCAGTCTGGACCTCTAATTTAAAACCACTAGTATGAACTACTTTTATGATACTTTATAGTACGTTTTGTCCTAAATAACAACAAAGATGGATGAAGAGAAACCATACAGGTTTCAAATAGGATGAGTAAATTAGCGTTTTTATTTTTGAGTCAACCATGCCTCTAAACCCCCAAACAGTTTTTAACTAATTCTGTCCTAACAAGGTAAGACTGAAGCACCTCTTCCTAAAATTCACAAATGCAGGAGAGCTGCTTGTTTAACGTATACTTGAAGGTTTCTGCAGACTGACGTTATTGCATCCGACGTAAGTGTGTGTTTGTGTTCTCTGAGGTGTTATAATTCCCGCTGGATCTGTTTCGTTCTGTATGTAAACAACCGGTGCTGATTTAGACAGGACGTACAGTATGTAAATGCGGACAGGACCCTCCCATCACTAACACTTACTGCTGCTGGTGCTCTAATTGAGGTGTTGTACGCTCTCGTACCTTCCAGTTTAACTCCTCTACGCCCTCACAGACTCACACACACAAATGCGCTCAGCGAACCGACACACATGCACGTTTACATTGAGAAAACCCAGGAGAAGATTTGGCTCGTGCAGCGAGGAGGCTGGCGTGACAGTGAGCTTCAAGACCAATGAGGAAGACATGTTTGTGAGGGAGTTTAGTGGGAAGTTTCGTGTACAATCATGTCAAGTCATTCAACTTTAGTATCGTTATGACAATCTTCTTCCTCCTCAACATGCCTGTGATATAATACACTTTACAAAACAACCCAAAAGATGGTTTTGTTAATGATATTAAGGGCTGTCAATTGAATAATATATAATGATGTAATAATTATACAGTGTACCACAAAATAATGGTACGAAACATCTTTTTTTTTAAAGTACTTATAAAGTAAAAGACTGTTATTATCAGAGCATACAGTGCGACCAGTGGAATTTGAATGTCTCTTATGAACTGATTATTTTTAGTGAATCAAAAACATACTGTTCAGTGCAAAGAGTATAGTGAAACAAATGAATAAACCGGTGAATCGGATCTTTGAATGAATAGTCTATGGCTTGACTCAGTCTGAAACACTGCTCTGTATAAATTTAGCTTTTCTGAATTTATGACCATATACATTATCATTCAAAATGTTGGGGTTAGTCGGATTTTGTTTTTTGTTTTTTTTTGAAAGAGATTCAAAATGGTAGTTATCAAGGATACATACATGATAAAAAAACATTCAATTTCAAAACAATGCTGGGCTTCGAACTTTTATTTTTTTGTTTTTCATCAAAGCATCCTGGGAAAAAAAAACACATATCACTGTTTCCACAAAATATTAAGCAGCAAAAACAGTTTTCAACATTGATAATAATAATAAGAAATGTGTTTTGAACACAAAATCAGCATATTTGAAAGTTTTCTGAAAGATCATGTGACACTGAAGACTGGAGTAATAGCTGAAACATCTTTGGATACAGAATAAATATATTTTAAAAATGTAAAAAAAAAAAAAAAAAGATTAAAATAGGAAATGGTATTGTGAGATGTAATATATTTCATAATATTACTGATGTTACAAAAAAAATATAATTAATAATAATAGTATCAATAAAATATCAAATAAATGCAGTCATGGTGAGAGTCATCTTATGATATGATTCACTGAAGAAGGCTTGCTGCCGAAAAGTTTGTTGTTTGCTCTGTTGCAAAATTAAAAATAAATTGAAAGTGATTAAGAAAATTAAACGAGTGCGGATCCCTTACTAGAATATGAGCCCTTGGACTCCAGCTTTGAGGCATGAGAGTCAGAATTTTAGGATAATGCTTCGGTTCAAACATGCTTGCTTATGAATCTTTCAAAGAACAGAAGATATGAGAGCAGGTCTTTCTGTGGCAATGAAAGCCTCGCATCTCTGGCTTTAGCTGAGCGAAGGGTCAGAGAAATTTCTACTGCCGAGCATGAATCATTAATTAAAGAAGGGCACAGGTGTTAAAGGTCCAACAGAATTGTTATCAAAGTTGCTTGCGTAGCTTGAGCGGCTTGGGCCGCGGGCAGCACGGGATTTGTAACACTGAGTGGTTCGTAGTCAAGGTAGTGCCAGGTTGGATCAGTGTTGTGTGGAATGTGGTCACACACAGCGACGATCTCAGGAGGCATATCCCACTGGACAGACGACACGACCAGCGTGCACGAGCTCATAGGTCGGAGCAAGGATGTGATATGAGCACCCACACGCGAGCAACCACCGACGACACCCCCCCCTACACACCCACATACAAACACACACCGCACCGATCACCACAACCCCGATTCACAGGACGACGTAGACCACACATTAAACTAGACATTTGACACTACCCCCACACACACACACACACATCATTTTTCGGAGTCCTGCAGGTAAGTCACAGCTCAAAGCCTGGGCCATATGAAAAGACTGAAATCATCTAGGCTTACAAATGGAAATCTACTATACATGCAAGTACTTATCTTCGTCTTGACAAGCGCAACAGTTGGCTTTTGTTTCCTGTTCAAGTGCAGAGCTTTGATGTGATGCACTTTTTACTATTTCTGGATAAGAGGTCATCAACTTTGAAGTTTTCTGTTGTATTAGGTACATGAAAGCTCTTTCTTATAACACACAGGTGATGCTCTTGTTTTCGTTTCGCCATTGTTAGGATTCACAAATAGAATTACTTCAATTCAGTCCAAGGATGCCATATTTCCTGCAAGTCGCATGCAGGTGGAAAACGCAGAAAGGGGCTGAATGTTAAGGTGCATTGTGTATAAATATCATCTGTCCTTGGTTGCAACTCTCCTTGTTGAGTCCACCAGCCTCTGGAAACACAAGAACGGTTCATCAGGGGCTTTATAAATTTGGTTTCAGTGGCCATGCAGCTGCATACAAATCTAAGATCACCACCGAGCAACGGCAAGCATCAGCTGGAGTGGTGAAGAGCTCGTCACTGTCGGGCTCAGCAGCGGTGGAAATACATTCTCTGATTAATCACTCACTCTTCACCATCTGGCAGTCTGACAAACGGATCTCAGACTGACATGAGAATCTGAATCTGACAGAGAGGGCTACCCACATTCCCAACCTTCCACGCATGCATATTGCCAGCTGTAAAGTTTGATGGAGGTGGAATAAGAATAGTGTAGGGCTGTTATTTTCACGGTCATGTTAGTTTTTCCCTTTAGGGAAGTTATAACACATTGACACACACACACATATATATATATATAAACTGTGTGAGTGGTTTGTGTGTATTTATACTGTATATACAGACGCACACACATTTAAAAGTTTGTGGTCACTAAGCAGTTTTTGTTGTTGTTGTTGTTGTATTAAAAAATTCCAATTAATTCTGAAAGAATTTAATAGTAAGGATGCATTAAATTGATATGTATTTTGTTACAAAAAAATTATATTTCAAATAAATTCTGTTCATCAAAAAATACTGAAAAATGTATTACATTTCCACAAAAATATTAAGCAGCACAACTGTTTTTTACAATAATAAGAAATAAGAAATTAGCTTTGCCATTACAGGAATAAATTGCACTTAAGATTTTAAAAATATGAATTCACAACATTATAGTTTGTACTATATTTTTGATAAAATAAATGTAGCCTTGGTGAGCGAATTTTCATAAACATTAAAAACATCACACAAAAGATAGAAAGAAAGAAATACTTTGTAGTATGCCGTAGAATGCTTTAATCTGATTGGTTGACGAATGTTCTAAGGCAGGGGTGCCCAAACTCAGTCTTGGAGGTGCCGGTGTCCTGCAGAGTTTAGCTCTAACTTGCCTCAACACACCTGCCGGGAAGTTTCTAGTATGCCTAGTAAGACCTAGATTAGCTGCTTCAGGTGTGTTTAATTAGGGTTGGAACTCTGCAGGACACCGGCCCTCCAGGACCGCGTTTGGGCACCCCTGTTCTAATGTGTGCAATTATTTTCAGGGAAACTCACGGCTAAAGTAGTTCCAGGATGGTCTTGGCCATATTACATGTCCATATCACTTCGCCAAATGATTTCAGTTATTTCAAAGGCCCATACAGCCTAAAACAGTAGGGGAACCAAAACCCACAAATACATTGACCAAGCAAAGAAATCTAGTAAACAACAACAAATTATTTCCATGTTTTTGCCACAAAATTATGTTTTATTATGTACAGAAAACACTATTTCTCCCGCTCTCTTTCCCTTACAAAGCACTCACAACAGTATGTATGTACACACACACACACACAAACACACTTACACAGTACAGATACACAGGCACACACCCACACGGGAAACATACATGTGTGCAGAAATGTGTTGTCAGAGTTACTCTGATGATTTTATCAGTAAAATAGTTTAGGAATTCAAAAGCAACCTGTCATTTCTCACTAACGAGGTAATAACGGAATTCATACATGCTTAATCTCTCTTTTTTTCTCTCTCTCTCTTTCTCTATCTCTCTCATTAACTGCAATAATAACTGCATTACTATCAATTATATATTACTATATCATTATACTATCAATGGCTCAAGCCTCCGTTACTAGGTCTAAAATGACATTTTAGAATTAGCAATGGAGGCGTGGGATGAGATGCGTAAGAAATTAATCCTACTCACAGGAGCGTTTTAAGGACAAAAACCTAACGAATGTCTTGAAATACAACATCAAGCAATGTCTTGAGGTGTGGTAACCCTAGTAGAAGCGGAATAATTGACTCCGTTGAATTATTAGAAAACAACGCACACTCCACTTCGCATCGTGGACGCATCACCACCTCAGCTGTGCATTATTTTCTAATAATTCAACAGCTCGTCATCAGTTGTGACCCTGGACCACAAAACTAGTCTTAAGTTGCATGGGTATATTTGTAGCAATAGCTAACAATATGTATGGTTCAAAATTATAGATTTTTCTTTTATGCCAAATATCATTAGGGTATTAATTAAAGATCATGTTCCATGAAGATATTTTGTAAATTTCCAACCAAAATATATCAAAACTTAATTTTTGATTAGTAATATGCATTGCTAAGAACTACATTTGGACAATTTTAAAGGCGATTTTTCTCAATATTTTGATTTTTTTTTGCACCCTCAGACTCCAGATATTCAAATAGTTGTATCTCTAAATATTGTCCTATCCTAACAAACCATACATCAATGGAAAGCTTATTTATTCAGCTTTCAGATGATGTATAAATCTCAATTTTAAAAAAATTACCCTTATGAGTGGTTTTGTGGTCCAGGGTCACAATTATTCCTTATATATAAAATGTAAAATTATGTAATTTTACAATATAAAATTACTTAAAAAAATAAAAAAAATTGGTTACACTTTATTTTGTGTAATTATTTAATCAAGGTACGAGTAATATTATTTAATTAAGGTTTGGTTTAAGGTTATTGCATGTAATTATGTGTAATGTACTGTTATTACTGTAGTAAGTACATGTAAACATGTAAAAATACTAACTAAAGTGTGAAATTTAAAGTGGTCCTATTATGCTCTTTTACAAAGTCTTTATTTTGTTTTGGGGGTGTACTAGAACTTGCTCTCATGCTTGGTGGTTCGAAAAATGCATTATTTTTCACATAATTTACATTATTACAATACCTTTCTCCCCAGCCTGTCACAAACGGCTCGATTATTTCGGGGTTTGATGAAGGCCCGCCTTCCGAAAAACGAAATGTGTTGTGATTGGTTAGCTGTCACAGTGTGTTGTGATTGGTGAACAGCTTAGATGGTGTTTCAGTACTGCCACACCCCTTGCCGAAGCAGCAAGTTCCGTCTGCTCCGGTTTAGTTATGGATGGCATCAATATTGCCATATCAATTTTGAGCCGGATTCAGACCCAGAGAATATCGAACAAGAGGATTGTGCAGAACCTTTGCACGCATGGATATTGCAATACATATTAGAGTGGTAACAAAATGTTGTTGTTGGTTTTTTTTGTAGCTAAATCGCATTTTAGATACGATGTCAACAACCGCTTAAAAATAACGTCTCGGTTACGTATGTAACCCTCGTTCCCTGAAGGAGGGAACGGAGACGTCACGTTGGAGGACCGACGAAATTGGGATCTCGCTTAGAGGGACCAATCTACTTCGAGTGTAAACTAAACGAGCCAATGCAAATTGGCATGCGATTATTGCATCCAGCTGCCGCTGATCACAGCGTGAGTATAAGTAGGCAGCAGGTGCAGCGCATATTCAGGTTTTCGCTGAGGAGCCGAGCTGGCGACCCGGCCGCTCAGCGGTGGTACAGCAACTGTGACAATACGTAACCGGGACGTTCCTTTTCAGTCGGTCACTCTCGACGTTACGTCGGAGGACCGACGAAATTGGGATCCTACCAAAGGGCCACAGCTACTGCCCCTTCCAGTGTCCTGTGGAAGCCACCTGCACCCCTACTTTTTGGCGTAGGCCAGGGCTTCTTCACAAGAGGACCAGCTACTGCTGCTATGGCACTACCCAATGAGTAAGACTGGATAACAATGGGAAAACGTGCCCGTTCCACTTGGAACAGGAACGTTAGGAAAGCCCCATCCTTCCCGAAGGAGGTTCCGGAAGCAATACACATATGAACATCCCTTCGGTGCATATTTATAGTATATGATTTTGTTTGTTATGATTATTGTTTTGTATTTATGATTTTGTTTAGTTGTTATTTTTGTTTGTGGTATTTTTTTTTTTTGGTTTATGAATTGTTGGTATAGTTTATTTGGTTGTTGTTTTTCTTATTGTATGTATTCTATTTATTGTTAGTTGATTATATTATGTAATATATTTATTGCTATTTATTGTATTTATGATTTTTGTTTGTATGTATTATTAATTATGTTTTTTGGTCGATTTTTGGTTGATTTTTTTTATGATTTTGTTTTGTTATTATTTTTTGTGTATTATTATTATTTTTTAAAATTATTTTTGGCATTGTTTTTTTATTTTTTTGAGTTTTTATTTTTTTATTAATATTATAATGTTGTGTTGATTTTTGGTTTATTTATTTTTTTTTATTATTGTGATTGTATTTTTATATTTGATTGTATTTTTGATTTTTGTAGTTATGTTTTAGTTTAATATACTTTTTTTTTTTGTTTTTTATATTAAATATTATTTTTTTATATTAAAAATATTTATTTTTTGTTAATTTTGGTTTAATTATATGGTTGATTGATTTATTATTATTTGTTTATATTTATTATTTTTTGTATTATGGTGTTTTTTTTTTTGTGTTGGTTTTATATTGTTTTTTATATTTTATTTGGGAATGGGATTTTTTTATGTATGTTTTTTTTTTTTTTTTATTATTTATTGATGATTTTTATTTTTTAATTTTTTAATTATTTTTTTTGTTGATTTTATTATTATTATTTATTTTAGATTTTGTTTGTGTATTTTTGTTTATTTATTTTTCTTGAATATGGTTTGTTTGTATTTTTTTTTTTTTTGAGTTTTTTATTTTGTGTTTTTTGTTTATATTTTATTTTGGTTGTTGGATGTTTAGTTAATTTTGTTTGTGTTATTATATTTATTTTTATTTGGTTTGTTTAATCTTTTGTTTTATTTTTTTATTTGTTAGTTATTTATTAATGGTATTTATGTTTTGTTTCTGATTGATTTTTTTTATTTTTTTTATGTTTTTATTTATGTTTTGTTTGAGTTTTGTTATTTGTGATTATTGGTAATTTTATGTGGATTGTGTATATTTTAATGGTTGTATTATATGGTCGTTTAGTTATAATTGTGTTGATTAGTGGAGGATTTTTTTATTTTTATTTTGTATTGGTTTTTGTTTTTATTTATTTATTATATTTTTGATTTTTATTTTTTGTTTTTAATTAGTTTTTTTTGTTATGTTTTGTGTTGAGTATTGAATTTTATTATGTTTTGCTGTATTTGTTGATTATGTATTGTGTATAGATAATGGGCTTTATTTGGTTTTTTTATTTTTATTTATTATTTGTTGTTAATCATTTGTTATTATTATTGTAATTATTTTGTTTATATCTTTATTTGGTATATTGTATTTTATGGTTGTTTGTTGTTATTTTTTTTTTTTGATATTTTGTTTATATTTGAATTATTATGATTTTATTTTTATTGATGGGTAGTTTTGTTTTTTGATATGAATTTTTTATATTTTTTTTTTTTTATTTATTTTTTATTTTTATTTTGTTTGCTATTATATTTTCTTGGATTTTGTTTTTGGTGTTATTTGTAGATATGTTTATTTTTTAAAGTTATTTGAGTGGTTTGTCTATTTTTTGATTATTATTGTTGGAATTTTATTGTTAGGTATATGTTTGAATCTTTTTTTTTTAATGTTTTTTTGTGATTTATTTATTGATTTATTTATGTATTATTTTATTTAATATATTGGTATACTTGTTTTATTATATGTTATATTTTTTATTTGTATTTGATTTTTTATGGGTTATATTTTTGTTTTTATTTTTTTATTATGTTTTTGTATGGTGTTTTTTTTTTTTTTTTTTATGTTTTTGTGCTTTATGTTGTTGTTTTGATAATTGTTTTTGTTATGGATATTTGTTTGATTTAATATTAGGGTTATTTTTTTTGTATTTTGGTTTTCTGTTGTTTGTTGGTTTGGATTATTTATTATTTGTGTTTAGTTTTTTTTTTTTTTTTTTGTTTTGTTATATTATTTGGTGTGATTGTTTTTGTATATGTTTTTATGTTATATGATTGATTTGGTATTTTTTTTTTTTTATTTGTTTTTATTTTTTTTTTTTTTTATATTTTTATTGGATTGTGTTTTTATGTTTTTTTTAAGTTTTGAATTTTTTTTATATTTTATTTATTTATTTATTTTTTATTGTTTATTTATTGTCTTTATATTTTTTGTATTGTGAATAATTATATATTTTGTTTTATCTTTTTTTATTAGTATTTGTGTTTGATGTTTTTTATATTTTTGGTTGGTTTCTTTTGGTTATTTAAATAATATTTGGTATTGGTCGCTTGTTATTTTTTTTTTTTGTTTATGTTTTTATTTGATGGTTTGTTGTTTTATTTTTTTTTTTATTAAAATATGATATATAATTTATTTGGATATATTTGTTTATATTGTTGATTATTTGTAGATATGATGGTTTTTTTTGGATGTTGTTTTTATTGGTTATGGAGATGATATTTTTTAGATTGTTTTATTTTGTTAATTTTATGTAATATTTAATTTTAATAATTGATATTTGATTTTATTTATTTTATATGTTTTATTTATTATATTGGATTTTGTTTATTGTAATGGATATTTTTTTTATTTTGTATTATTTGTGTTTTTGTGTATTTTTGTGTTTTTTTTATTTTTTTGTTTATTTTTTTATTAAGTTGTATTTTTTATTAAATTGTAATATTTTAGTATGTGTTTATAAAATATATTTTAATTGCTATTTTTTGGTTATTTATTTTTTATTGATTTTTTTATTTTGTTTTATGTTTTATTTTTTATTGATTTTTGTTAATTTTTTTTATTTTTTTTTTTTTTCTTATTTTTTGTTTTTTTGTTTGGTGAATTTGTTATATTTTGTGTGTTGTTGGTTTATATTTTTTGTTTTTTTGTTTTATGTTTTGTATATGTATTTTAATGTTTTTGATTTTGGTTATATTTTTAATTTTTATGTTGTTTTATAATTGTTTTAATTATGGATATTATTGGATATTTTAATTAGAATTTTTTTTGTTTTTTTATTGGTTTTTTTTGATTATTTTATTATATTTGTTATTTTGTTATTATGTTGTTTATTATTTATTTGATTTTGTGTATTATGTTTTTTGTATTTTTTTTTTTTTATTGATTATTTATAGTTTTGGATTTTTTTTTTTTTTTTGGTTTATTTTGATTGTGATTGTTTTGTTTATAATTTATTAAAAATATTGTTATTTAAATGTCATTTTTTTTATTTTTCTTTGTGTATATTTATTTTGCTGGTATTGAATTTTTCATATTTTTGGATTTTTATTTGTATTGATTATGATTGTTTCTTTTTTTTTTATGTTTTGTTTTTATTTTTGATTGTGGTTTTTTTTGTTGTGTTTTATGTTTGTATATTGATTTAATGTGATATTTTAGGCTTTGGTTTTGATTTTTTTATTTTTTTTATTTTTTTTTACATTGATTTTTGAGATTTATTTATATTTTTTGTTTTATTTTAATGTATATATTTTTTCTTTTATGTCATATTATGTTTATATTTTTGTCTATTTTGGTTTTTTTGTTTATTGTTTGTTTTGTATGTATTTGTATTTTTTTGAATTGTTTTTTTTGGGGTTTGTATTTATTTTATTATTATGGAATTTTTTTTTTTTTTTTTTTTTTTTTTTTTTTTTTTTTTGTTTATTTTTTTTGTTTTTGGTGTTTATAATGTGTATTTTTTATTTTTATTTTGATTGTAATTTTATCTTGTTTTTGTGGAAGAAAATTAATTTTTTTTATTTATTTTATATTTTATTTGTTTTATTTGTTATTATATTGGGTGTTTATATATGCTATTTTGTTTGTGGTTTTGTGGAAGAAAAGTTTGTAATTGTTTATATTTTATTTTATATTTTTGTTTATTTTGTGTTGTTTGTTTTTTGTTTATTATTTGTGTATTTTTTGTTTGTTAGTTGTTGAATGTTGTATTTATTTATTTTTGTGTAATTATGACTTGGATTTGTTTGGAATAATTATTATTTTTTTTTTGTAATGTATTTTTTTTTTTATTTATTATATATTTGTTTTTATATGGTTTTGAATTTGGATCTGTGTTTTTGTTTTAATTATTTTGGTTTTATTTTCTATTTTTTATATATTTTGGGTTATAATTTTTTATTTATTATATTATTTTTTTTAATTGTTTATGTTTATTTGATTTGTTATTATGTTATAATATTTGGGTATTTTTATTTTTTTTGTTTTTTGTTTCAGTTTATTTTGTATTTTTTTTGTTTATTGTATGATTTTTTTTATTATATATTTTGTTTTTGTTTTGTTTTTGTGTTATTACCTTGTAATTTTTTTTTTTTTATTTTGATTTGGGTGATTGGTAATATATTTGGTTTTTTGTGAATTTTTAAAATCTTGTTATGTTTATTTATGGATTTTTTTGTTTGTTTGGTTGGTTTATTTTATTGGATGTTATTTTTTTATGTATTTGTTTTATGGTAATTTTGTGGATATTGTATATTTTGTTATAATTTAATGGTCTTTGTGTGGGTATCTTTATTTATATTGTGTTTATTTGGATTTTAATTTATTTACTTGGCTGTTTTATGCTTTTTTATGATTATTTTTAATTATTTTGCATAAGTTATATTTGGAATTATTTATGATGTTGTTTATATATGTGATTTTTTGTTTATGTATTTATTTATTTTTGTATTTCTATGTTTTTTGTGATGGGTAATTTTTTTTTTTATTTTGTTTTATTTTGTTTTGTGATGTTTTTTTATTATTTGTATTTTATGTTCTTTTTGTGTTGTATATTTGTTTATTTTTTAATTTTTTTATTTTATTTGTATGAATTTTTTTTTTGGGGATTTTTTTTAATATATTGTTTTTTTTATTTTTTTTAATTTTTTTGTTATATTAAATTTTTATTTTATGTGTTATTTTTTTAATTTTATTTGTGTATTTTCTTGTTAAGTATTTATATTTATGTTGTGTTATGTGTTGTTTTTTTTTTTTTTTTTTGTTTTTGTTTTTTTTGGTTTTTTTTTTTTTTTGATATTTATTTATGGTATATTGGTTTTGTTTTGGTGTTTGTATATGTTTTTTTTTTGATTTATTTTTTTATTTTTTTTTTGTTGATTGTTTGGATTTTTATTGATGTATTATTGTTCTTGTGGAATTTTATTGATGTTTTGTGGCTTGTTGTTAATTTTTGATTTAATGTTTTATTATGTTTGTTTTTTAGGCTTGTTATAATGATGGATTTTTATTGGATTGGTATATTGGATTCTGATTTTTTAATTTTATTTTTTATGTGTAATATTTGGTTATAATTTTTTTGTTATTTTTATGTTTATGGTTAATTATAAAATGTTTTTTGGGTATTTGTTTATATTATGATTTGTATATATTTTTTTTGGATTATTTTTTTTTATGTTATTGTATTTATTTTATTTGATTTTGCTATATTGTTTTTTTTTTTGTTTATTATATTGTGTTTTTATATTTATTATTTTTGCTTATGTTGTTAATTGGGTTGGATTGGGATATTGTTTTGTTTTATTTTTCATTGGTTATGATTGTTTGATTGTATGTTGTGGATTTCTTTGTATATGTATTTGTAATTATAAATATATTTATTTGTTATTTTTTGATTGACATGGATTTCTTTTAATTTTTTTAGGTATTTTGCTGTATTATTTTTTTTTGTTGTTGTTATTGTAATATTTGTATGTATATTGATTATATTTTTTCATTGGATTGTTATTTTTTTTATTATTATGGTATTTGGTGTTATTTTGTTTATCTGGATTTTTTTTTTTTAATTGGATTTTTTGAATATATGTTTTTAGATTTTTATGGTTGAATTTTGTAATTGATTGTTATATTTGACTATTATACTTGTTTTTTATTGTTTTTTTTGTGATATATTTTTCTGTGTATTATATTGGATATTTTTTTCTGTTATTGTAGGTTTGTGTGTTGGATTTATGTGTTTTTTTTATTTTTTTTTTTAATTATCTTGGTATATTGTGTTGGTGTGTTTTTGATTTATTTTGGTTTTTAAATGGTTTTATTGTATTTTTTTTTGGTTTGCTATTTTTTTTTGACTGGGTGATTATGTATGTATATGGATGTATTGATTATTGTTTAAATTTGTTATATTTTTGTTATTATGATTGTTTTTTGATTTTTTTTTTTTTATTGGATGTTGATTTATATTATGTTTATTTTTTTTGTTATGATGTGGTTATTTGTTTTTATGGGATTTTTATGAGATTATATGTTGATGTGTTGTTTGGTTTTTTGTTTTATATTTTGTTTTGTCTATGTGTTTTTTTTGCTTTTTTATTTTGTATTGTTTATGGTATGGTTTATATTATTTGTTTGTTTTTTTTGATATATTGTTCTATATTGTTGGTATTGTTATATTTTGTTAATTTATTTTTATTTGGTTTATTTTTGATGTATTTTTTTTATGTAAATTTTTTTTTTGTTTTTTTGTTTATAATTTGATATTTTTTGTTATTTTTTTAATTTTGTATTAATATTATAATATTATGCACTTTTGAGTTTTTTTTTTTTTTTTTTTTTTTTTTTTTTTTTTTTTTGTTTTATTTTTTTTATTTTTTATTTTTTGTGGGATGTGTTATTGGATTTATTTTTTGTTATTTTTTTTGTTATGATTTTTATTACATTATTATTGTTGGTATATTATTTATTTTTTAATTTAATTGTGTAGCTTGTATTGTTTTTTTTATATTGTATATAATTTGTTTGTTTTTTTTATTTTTTGTTTGTTGTTTTTTTTTTAATGTTTTTTTTATTTTTTTTTTGATATTTTTTTTTTACATTTATATTTTTTTTTAATTAATATGGTTTATTGTTTGTATTTTTGTTTGGTATTTCTTAAATTATGTTTTAATTATGAATTGTTTTTTATTTTGGGCTTTTTTTTATTTTTTTTAGTGGTTGGTTTGGTGTTTTGTTTTATATTTTGGGTTAATATTTCATGTATGATAATATATTTTGTGTTTATGTTTTTTTTTTGTATTTTGTGTTTATTTTTTTTTTTTTTTTTAATTAATTATATTTTTTTTTTTGATATTATTATTTTTTTATTTGATTATTTTGTTAAAATTTATTTCCTTTTATTGAATTATTGTATTGGTTTTGTAGTGAAGAATGGAGGTGATTGAACCCTCTTGAAATGACAGAAGTCTGCCAGGGAAACACGGGCCCTGAGGCTATACCGTGGACTTTACACATATGAGATCCACTTGTCTTACATATGGAACCCAGCCTTCTACCGGTTTTGAGGATTCAGCGAGTGAAGGCCTGGAGCCGGACGCTCCGCCACGTCTGGCTGACGAGGGGACGGAGGAACTCAACAGGGACTACTATATGGACTCTCTGGAGCAGTTTTAGCAAGCAGACACTAAACCGGCGCCTCTCAGTGCTTCTACCTGTTTGAGGTTAGAACACAGGAGGATACCGGCTCCACACGAAGGCTATAGAATCTAGCGAATGTGTTAGGGGTCGCCCAGCCCGCAGCCCTACAAATATCTGTCAGCGAGGCGCCACGAGCCAGCGCCCAGGAGGATGCAACACCTCTAGTTGAGTGAGCTCGCAACCTGAGCGGGCGGGGCACACCCTGTGCCTGATAACCCAGGGTGATGGCATCCACTATCCAGAGGGCCATCCTCTGCTTTGAGACGGCATTCCCTTCTGCCGGCCTCCGTGACAGACCAAGAGCTGGTCTGAGGTCCTGAAGCTGTGCGTCCGGTCTACGTAGCACCTTAAAGCTCGGAAGGGACAGAGCAAAACTAGGGCTGGGTCCGCCTCCTCCGAGGGCAGCGCTTGGAGGTTCACCACCTGATCCCTGAAAGGAGTAGCGGGAACCTTGGGCACGTAGCCGGGCCGGGGCCTCAGGGTTACCTGGGAATCAGCCGGCCCGAACTCTAGGCACGAATCGTTGACCGAAAATGCGTGCAGGTCCCCTACCCTCTTGCGGAGGCCAATGCTAGCAGGAGCCAAGTCTTCATTGAAAGGAACTTCAGCTCAACCGCCTGCAAAAAGGCTCAAAGGGGCCCTGCTGTAGTGCCGTGAGCACAAGACTCAGGTCCCAAGAGGGTATAGAAGGGGGCCGTGGAGGATTTAACCTTCTCTCCCCTTAAGGAACCTGACGACCAGGTCATGCTTCCCCAACTACCTCCTTCTACGGGGTCGTGGTTAGCAGCGATTGCAGCGACATAAACTTTAAGGGTGGAGGGAGACAGCCTTCGCTCCAACCTTTGCTGCAAAAAGGACAGCACAACTCCGATCGGGCATCTTCGGGGGTCTTCTCGGCGAGAAGAACACCACTCAACGAACAGGTTCCACTTCAAGCGTAGGCGCTCTCGCTGAAGTGATGGTGTCAAATACCTCTTGGGGTAGGCCACTCAGAAACTCCACGTCCCATCCAGGGACCGGACATGAAGTTTTCAGAGGTCTGGACGCGGGTGCCAAAGGGTGCCCGTCTCTGAGTCAGTAAATCCTTCCTCAGAGGATTCGGCCAAGGAGGGGCTGTCGCGAGGAACATTAGCTCGGGGAACCAGGTCCGAGTAGGCCAATGGCCACCAGTTCTATAGGACCTGCTCCTCGTCCTCCCTGACCTTGCACAGCAACTGTGCCAGAAGGCTCACTGGGGGAAATGCATACTTGCGAAGGCCCGCGGCCAGCGGCCAGCTGTGTGCCAGTGCGTCCGTGCCGAGTGTTCCCTCGGTCAGGGAGAAGAACAACTAGCAGTGAGATGTTTCTGGAGAGGCAAACAGGTCTACCTGAGCGGCTCTGAAACGTCCCCAAACCAGCTGGACTGTCTGGGGATGGAGTCGCCATTCTCCTGGGAGTGCAGCTCGGGACAGCTCGTCGGCTGCCCGGTTCAGCAGCCCAGGAATGTGAACAGCACGAAGCGACCTCAGATGCTTCTGACTCCAGAGGAGGAGGTGGCGGGCGAGTTGCGATAAGCGACGGGAGCGCAGACCACCTTGTCGGTTGATGTACGCAACGGTCGCTGTGTTGTCCGTGCGGACTAGTACATGCTTGCCTCGTAAGCGCCCTTTGAGACGGCTCAGGGCAAGGTGCACTGCCAGCAACTCGAGGCAGCCAGTGCAGTTGGGGCCCCGTCCAAACCCCTGACACTGCAAGCCCGTTGTACGTGGCCCCCCAGCCGGTGGTTGAGGCATCCGTGCAAACCACAGAATGCCTGGAGACCTGCTCCAGGGGCACTCCTGCCCGGAGGAATGCAAGGTCTGACCACGGGGTGAAGGTTTGGCGGCAGGCCGGTGTAACTTGGACCCGGAAGGTGCCGCGTTGCCACGCCCACCTCGGGACTCGGCCATGGAGCCAGTGCTGCAGCGGTCTCATATGGAGCAGCCCCAGCGGCGTGACTGCCGCCGTAGCTGCCATATGCCCCAGGAGCCTCTGAAACTGTTTCAGTGGGACCGCCATCCTGCTCTTACCGAGTCCCCTCCATACCGGGAAAAGAGATCCTCTGCATCGGGGAGAGTTTGCTCTTTTCCCAGTTGACCGAAGGCCCAACAGGCTGAGGTGTGAGAGCACCAAATCCCTGTGTTCGCACAACTGATCCTGAGACTGCTTCGTCGAGGTAGTTGAGACTGCGAATGCTCTGTTCTCTCAAGGGAACAAGGGGTACCTCCGCAACTTACGTGAAGACACGGGGCAACAGGGACAGCCCGGAGGGCAGGACCTCGTACTGATATGCTCGTCCTTCGGACGCGAACCACAGCAATGGTCTGTGGTGCGGAAGGGTCGACACATGAAGTACGCGTCCTTCAGGTCGACCGCTGCAAACCAATCTCGGGGACGGATGCACCCGAAGATGCGTTCCTGCGTCAACATCTGACGGAACGGTGAGGGCCCGGTTTAAAGGCACGCAGGTCCAGGATTGGTCGAAACCCACTGCCTTTCTTGGGTACAATGAAGTAAGTGCTGTAAAACCCCGACCTCATATCGGACGGAGGGACCGGCTCTATCGCATCCTTGCCAGTAGGACTGCGACCTCAGCCCGCAAAACAGGACCATCGGCCGCCTTCACTCTAATGAAGCGGATGCCACTGAACTTGGGGAGACACCGGGAGAACTGATTCGCATAGCCGAGGCTGATGGTCCGCAGAAACCAGCGAGACGGGCTGGGTAGCTCTAGCCATGCTCCCAGACACCGCGTAAGTGGCATCAACGAACTACAGGCGTACCTGCAGTGGGGCAGCGAAAAAAAAACGCAGGGACCCGGCCCGGGCGTCTCGTAGCCGGTCCGAGGCGGGGTCTGGTGTGTGTAACACTGACCTGCGTTCGAGCAGAGGGTGCGTGGGTAGTCCGTTGGTTCGTCCTCCCGATCCGCCCACTGCTGCTCATTGGTGAGAGAGGAGGGTGAGTGTGATACACACTAGGTCGTCCACAACTCCCCTTCCCCTCTGGGGACCCAGAAATAGAGGCATTGCTCTTTGTCGAGAATTTGGGTACCACCGACCGAGAGGTCAGTGGTGAAAAGATTCTCCGCCCGGCCCTCCTATGGGGGAGGGAGTGGTGTGCTTACCATCTCCTGAAGAGCACGTCCCTCCACCTCTGGGTCGCCCGTCTCTGGGCCTCTTGCTCTCTCGCTTGCCACCAGGTTTGGCGGGGGCCTGGACGGGCGGGGCGGCTGCCCTGCGACCGGCTCCACGGCACAGCTTTGCTGGAGGCCGCAGGAGCTCTGCTCTTGTTTTGTCGGCGGCAGGGGGGCCGCCCTCGGCGACGGCAGCAGCTGCACGCCGGCAGGATGTACATGATGGCCTCAGTCTGCTTTTGGGCGGAGGAGAACTGCTGGGCGAAGTTCTCCACCGTGTCGCCGAACAGGCCGGCCTGGGACACGGGGGCGTTCAAGAGTCGTGTCTTGTCCGTCTCGCACATGTCAGCCAGTCACAGCCAGAATTGGCGCTCCCGGACCACCATAGTGGACATCGCACGACCCAGAGACCGCGCCGTAACCTTCGTCGCTCGTGGCGCGAGGTCCGGCGCGGTGCAGAGTTCTCTCTGAACTTCCGGGTCGTGACCACCCTCGTGCAAGTCCCTCAGTGCCTTGGCCTGGTGCACTTGCAATCACGCCGTAGCGTGTAAGGCGGACGCAGCTTCTCCACAGGCCGTATAAGCATCGCTGGCCAGTCGAATACCTACAGACCCGGGAGGGGAGGCACAGTTCACCCTGCCGGGTGGAGGCGGTATTAGGACACAACAGCATCGCAACCGACCGCTCCATTCAGGGGGGACCCGTGTAACCCCCTACCTGCCCACCATCGCGGGGGCGTGTGAGGGAGGAGGATCAGCAAATCATTCCGGCAGTAAAAGGTGCCCGGGCCACGACCCCTGGTGAGCTCCTCATGCACCATCATGGAGGAAGAAAGGCACCGAGGCGGGGGCGCTGAAACCAGAGCGGACCACCGAGAAACCAATCGTGTGCAACTTGAGGCTAGGGACATTTGGTTTGAAAGTTTCACCTGAGCCTACCCTACGGAGGCCCGGGAAAGCTAGCCATATTTCTGGATCCGATCCAGGATTGCTACGTTCCCGGAGAAGAGCAGCGCAAGCGAATATTCCTCTTCCAGGAAAGCTCTGCCTCACCCTCCGATTATGCAATCGACATCTGATCGTCGGGGGGAGCCCCGGAAGAAACAGGTGGTACCCACCGGAAGGGTCCAGCCTGCTCTTCCTGAGAGCTCCGCTGGTTTCGAAGTGCCGGCGGGCTTGGGCATCCCCTTTCTCTCTTAGGGGAATTCCTCACCGTGACCATAAGACCAGTCCGCCCACCGCCAGAAAAAGGACGCCCCCGGCTGCCACCAGAGGGAACCCCAGATCTGGGCAGTGGCACGGGCACTCCGCCCCCTTGCAGGTAACGGAGTCCGGTCCGCAACTCCGAGATGGTCATACCCCCGCAATGGGAGCATGAGCCATCCACGAAAGCCACCTCAGCGTGCTTCATGCCCAGGCACGAGAGGCAGCGATCGTGACCATCACCCAGCGCCAGGTAACGACCGCATCCAGAATGCCCGGGTGATACGTTGTCTATAGCAAGACCCACATCGTCTTTATAAAGACGTAACGTCAAGTTTGCCAAGCAACGTCGTCTTTAAAAAGACGCACCCGAAATTGCTCTTTTAGGGGAAAAAGCTCTTTTAGCGTGCTGAGGCGCACAGGGGAGATGATCATCTGCAACACAAACAGGGGGTAGTGCAGCCTGATGTGTGCAACCCACTCGACACGGGAAACCTTCACCGCTGAAGCGCCGTCCACCAACACGAAGAGCTCTCCAAGAGCGCGCTGAACTCGTTCAGTCTTCTTCTCTCAGTAGAGTAGTCAGGAGCAGAACGATGTGATCGCTCGGCTCTGAAGTGAAAAGCTGAATATGCGCTGCACCTGCTGCCTACTTATACTCACGCTGTGATCAGCAGCAGCTGGATGCAATAATCGCATGCCAATGTGCATTGGCTCGTTTAGTTTACACTCGAAGTAGATTGGTCCCTCTAAGCGAGATCCCAATTTCGTCGGTCCTCCGACGTGACGTCGAGAGTGACCGACTGAAAGGGAACTGCATTTATATGTACAGATAGTGCACGGTATATGTATTAGGTTTATGTTCTTTAATTCTAACATTATAACAAGATTTGCAGTGAAACTGTTATACAGTGAATTAATACCATAGTCTCATAATTGAAGCTAATTCTGCAGATTAACATCATTGTCCGTATTGTACTGTCGGCAATTATTTAAAACATTTATAAACTTTAACACTACATATAGTTACATACACAATTATTAAGGGTGCATGTGTACAACTGCGTTATTAAAATGCCCAGCGAGGCAGCACACATCTGCTGCAGGAATATTCAAAAGGCACGGGGGTGTGAAAAAAAAAACAGAGGTGCCTTCTGGCGAAAAAACTGTACGTACAGCAGCACTTATTAGTCGTCGTCTTGTTCTGATGCACTCACCAAGGTTTAACAACGATGTCGCAACCGCCCCACCACCCAACCAGTCGAATTTCATAGGCGGGAATATTTAATGATATTCTAATGGCAGTTGGGAATCACAAAAACCCGCGGAAAAACTACGCTGTAGTCCAAGAGACGTTCGTTGTGTGTTCTTGAAAAAGGGGATTTTTACAAAATAAAAGAATATCTCACTTTGGGTGAACTTTGAGCTTTTTACTTGAGATCTTTTTGACGAAAATTCTACAAGTGAAAGCATAATAGGACTCCTTTTGGGCGCAGATTAAATGTATAAAAAAGTTTGTGTTTTTTTTCTTCATTCAAAAGCTATATAGCCCAACATCAGTTCTGACCCCAGTAATGCTCATGTAGATGCAGGAAGGAAACAAATTCCAGCATTTACTGGAAACCCTTCCCAGAAGAGTGTGTTATTACAGTACGGACCAACCTCATATTATTCTCCATCATTTGTGGAATGAAATGTTCACAAAGCAGATGTCATCATATTTTTGGCCATATAAAATATTGTGCACCTTATACCAGCACACCTTGGAGTAGATTTGCACAGTTCTGTCTCCTGCCTGCCTTGTCTGTCATTTTGTGTCTCTCAAACCCAGCCAAAGCACTCGCTCACTCGCTCTCTCTCTCACTTACTATCCCTCTCTTTCTTTTTTTCTCTCGTCTCTAATGGCTGTCAGGTTTTAGAAAAGCCATGGCTGTGTGTCTGAAGCAGCAGGTTTGTAGGGTGTGTAGCGGAGAAATCGTTCTGGCTCTCCCCATTTCAGTGCAGTTCAGAACGGCCGCCAGAGCGTAATTGCCTGTTGAATGCTTTCCCACTTCCAGCACCCTCGCTCACTCACCCGCTCCCCATCCACCTGTGCTACCTTTTTTCTGCTTCCCTTTTTTATAAGACGACTCTGTGGCAGCTTTGACATGTCAAAGAGTTCTTCTGGGTCTATTTTAAGAACACCATTTTATACTTTTTGAATGCTGGAAAGTGCTCAGGGTGTTTTTTCTTTTTCTTACAGATTTGACTTTTTTTCTTTTGTGCAGCTTCTGGGAGGCTGTTTTACATACACTGGCCCCAAAAACTATTTGGACATCTTAATATATTAAAGATCTATTTATTTCAGTGCAAAATGTCATACCAAGTGGCATTTATAAATAAATATTGCACAGCTCTTTTTTTATTTTGCTTTTCATTACTTTTTTACGTCTTGATTTTAATGACATAGTTATGGTTTTTTTAGAGATATATTTTATCAATTTAAAATGAAAAATCATGTATGACACACGAATGAACTGCTATTTGATTGGATGTGCATGTTACATTTAAACTTAACACAAATACAAAATGGATATAAATTAATCTACTGTTCCTGGGTTATATGGAAATATATAACTATAATAAGAGCTCTCTTAACCTAATATGGCAATTATTGTTTGAGTTTCATGATTGCTACATCTATGTATCTTATCCATGATTGCATGATGCTTACGTATTTGGCTGAATCTCATCTTGCATGCACCTTAAACCACCTCCTGAGCTTGTTTGAGTGATTGGAGCATTATCAGTCTCAAATGCATCTTGTAGGGCATGTACACCTGGTCTTGTCATGGTCAAATAGCAATCTGATGTGTAAAAATGCATGAAGTGACCATGTGTCTTTTGTGTGAGATATTTCTGCTTTGGATTTGTTTGTCTGTAAATGTAATTTTGCAGTGCAACTATTCTTGCACATACTTAATTACACAAGTGACTTCATGTTCATGGTGTTTTACCTCATTCTTTTGCTTAATAGGACTCTAAAGCTGATGCTCTGGAGCTGAACCTGTCCTGTCCTCATGGCATGGGAGAGAGAGGTATGGGACTGGCCTGTGGACAGGTAAGACAACATTTAAAAAGCACTGCTGAAAAACTCACTCCTGATTTCAAAAATTATAATTTGCAGACCCTTATGTTGTTTCAAACCCGTGTGACTTTCTTTCCTGTGCAAACCACAAAATGAGAGAAATTGAAGCCTGTTTTCCATGCTTTTTCTATGCAATTACCCTGAACAGGGACCAAAGCTTTTAAGCTTCAGTAAAGACCATAAAAGTGTGAAACAGACAGAAATACAAGTCATTATTCTTTAACCATCTTGACGCCTGTCCTAGATCTTGTTGGAGCGTTTAGGAGCAATGATCCTGTTTGTGAAAATGAATGAATGAATGGATGATGCATATAGAATGAACCTCTTTTTACCTTTTAAATAACTTAGAGCTGAAGGTTGATATTAGGGCGGCACAATATGGGATAATTATAATTGTTGTTGCTGCTGTTGTTATTGTTATTGTTATTATTAAATAAAGATATACAATAAGAAATATTGCCTGTAATATTTCTGTAATGTTAAGTCCACTGATGAGAGTTGATTGAGAACCATGTGCAGTTTACTGAACAAAATTACAAAAATAAATAAATAAATAAATAAAGGACTAAACTGGGCACTAGATTTTGACTATAAACAGGCTTAACAATACTCATAAACAGAAGGTTACAATAACAAAGCTAAGAGACTATAGAAACATGCTATATATAGATGTTCCTGAAAATGCTCAAGATAATGAACCAATGACAAGACAGAACTGAGAAACTCCTGACAAGACAAACCAATGAAAACAAAAAAACAAAGGAAACACATGGCCAGATCACATGAGGGACAAAAGGAGTCACATTACATAAAACAGGAAGTAAGTAAAAGTAAGTACAATTTTATTTATATAGAACTTTTAAAGCTACAACGCACAAATAGCTTTACACAATATAAAAACACAATCATAAAAGATTGTGAAGAGCTCACAATCTATATAGATTGTGAAAATTTATGAAGAACTATACACAATATATGATGAAGCAAAAAAGCCATAATATTGGCAATATGCAAAATAAGACAAAAACATGAACATAAATAAAACCTAGAACATACATGAAAATTTCACTCAAAAATAAATAAATAAATAGTAATAGTCTTAATTTTGTATTTTTTTACAAGCTGCTTGCATGTAAAATAACACATTGCCGCGCCGTACTCTGAAACACACAGCACATATATTTCAATCATGACAACTCTCTGAAGATTTTAGCATGGTGATGGATATGACAATGTTAATGTATTTGGTCTTGGCGAAACAGATCTGCTACGCTGCTGCTGCTAAATTGCTGCTACTGTTGGTTATTGCTGTATTTGTAGATTATTGATGCTGCTGCTGCAAGCAAGTACAGGAACTTGCTACTGCCAAAGCATACGGCGATACAGTGCTGTGAGTATTTAAGACAAACTGCTGCTGCACAAATAGCTATAAAATAACCGTAGCAGATCTACACAGGTGGAGCTGGGGAAGGTGGAGGATTTCAGAGAAACTCTGAAAGCGCGCTGCAAAATGTGCAACATGAACCAATCAGCTTGTGGCAAGTCGTTTAGTGCTAAGAATATCATCGGTTACGTTAAGGACCCATAGCCTGTGCCATCTAGTGTTTCATGACTGAACTATACATTTATTTAATTGCAGGCTTACTGTGTTTTCTTTCCTTTAATCATGCTGCCCCAGGTGATTTGGTTCACAAAACTGGCCTGAATGATTTGTTCACTGGGGCCGGATTCATGAAACATTCTTAAGAAATTTCTTCTTAACTGCCATTTTCTTATTATTATTTTCTAACTTAAGAAAAAAGTTAAGAATATTTTGTATTCCCAAAAAATCTTCTTAAGAATATTCTTATCTTTTTTCTTAAGATTGTTCCTAAGACAAAACTTGAGAAGAATTCAAATTCTTGAAAAGAATCTTCTTAAAAATCATTGTAAATAACTTCTTAAATTTAGGACAGCCCCAGACTTGTCTTAAATCCCAAACATTAGGAATTATTTAATGAATGTATTGGGTTATTTCAAATAAATTGTTATATTTAAGCATTACAACAACACTAGCTTCATATAATACATAGTAGGACTATTAATAGGGATGTGCACAAGTTTTCTGAAGAGACAGCAATGACTGATAATGTAAACAATGATCGGTCATGATTAGCCTATGTGTGACGCTACTTTTTGCTGACTTCAAAACTCAGTAGCAACTCTAAAATGAGTCAGAGAGGGAGCTTTAATTGAACGCATTTCATTTTGGCAGTAATGCCAATAATCTTTGGCAGTATTCAGCGCACATGAATGCGCAGGACGCGTTTGCTGTAGCAGCGCGGACACACATATGATTCACTCAGATGAGAGCGCAAAAACACAGTACAAAAATGATTGAAACACATCGCAAAAAGATAATAAAGTGTGAGTTTATCAGTGCGTCATGTATTCACTCTGATAACGACTGTTATTTTCTTCTTAAGAAAACAATTAAGATGTTCTTAAGAATATATCTGAGAACTTATTAAGAATTTTTCAAGAATAGCACTTAAGAACATTCTTACGAACTTCGTGGAATTTATCTTAAGAAATTTCTTAAGAAGATTTTTGTGAATCCGGCCCCTGGTTCTTAGACTTTGGCCACAGTGGTTAAAGGTCAAATGGAAGGTAAAATTGACAGTGAATAACAACTTAAATTCACGTCTGTTCCTCACACACATTTATAATTTGACTTGGGATATAGCACAAGATTGTGCTTTTGCTTCAAAAGCTTAGTTTACACTTCATCATAGCTATATAGACAAGAAAGTGCAGCATAGTCCTCAGAATTTCACCTTTTGTATTCCAAGTAAGCAAGAAAGTCATATTCCGGAAGACGGGACAGAAGGTGAATCTGGAAATGGCATAAGTTAGACTCAGACTCGGGTCACCTGCACATCACCCGCCCCACCACATCTCCGCTGCCAAGCTGTGATTTTTTTTCCCGCCGGGAGATCCTATAAGCCTCACAAGACATTCAAATGCAGAATAAATGGACAGAGCAGGTCAGGAGGCATCTAATGGTACCCTATTCCTCTCCATCTCCCTTCAGCTTCGTTATGGTTGTGAGGGAAGCGGGAGCTATTTCCCCCCTCAAACAGGACACAAAGCCATTGTGCTCCTGCAGAGGCTCTAAACGAGCCCTGCGCTACCTCTCTCTCTCTCTCTCTCTCCACACACACAAACATATGAAAGATAATAACGCCTGTTCTGCCTCCGGCAGCTAACCTCTGTTGTGAACTAACGCAAGGCAATATCATTTAATCACACTGTTTGCCACACGCTCTCTTGTGCTCTCTCTGTGGCTGGCTTTCTCCGTCTGTCTGTCTCTGTCTGTCTTTGCTTCCTATTTATTTTTCCCCGTCTTTCAGTCTGGATCACCCCCTCTGCTCCCCCCATCTGTATGTTTCTGTCTCTCCCCCTTATACTGTAGGGAACATGGGGAGGTCTCGTTGATTATATGAGAATAAGTAGGAAATTGTGCACCGGTACAAAAATGTATGATTGCAGCCACATACTGTTGGGTATTTAATCAGGGAGTGTGGCCCTCTCTCTGAACCCTGGAGTGTACGGCACACTGGGCTAATGCAGCTCTATCTGGACACAGTGCTGTCGGAGGGAAAACTCATTTACATTTTACAAAGACAGAAATCAACTCGCAAAGATGTAAATATGCTAATGTTAAACAGTTTCTTTCTCTGAGCGCCAATGCGAGAGAACTTCGGGAATCTTAAGCGAGGCATTGTTTCGGTTCAGGCGTTGCTGGAATTCTCTTTTTATCTGAACTACATTTTGTTCTGTACTAGAGTCTGTTTATGATTAATGCCAAATGTTTGTGCTACAGCTTTAAGTTACTGTGGTTGTGATGTGTTTATCACTGATTTTTCAGACATGGGACCAAACATGCTCAAATTTTCATGCTATTAGTTTTAAAATAGCAACATTTGCACTCTAATTAATCAGAGATGATCACTAGAATGTTCTTAATACAAATGTACCATATTTGAGTTCCTTTTTATTTTATTTTTAAAATTATGATATTACATAAAAAATCACACCCTCTAAAACCACTTGTCCCCAGACTTCATACAGACATATTTTTATAAGAGTATAATATCATATATAACTTAATACTTCATATTATATTATATTATATTATATTATCATACTTATAATATAAATATTATATCCTGGCTCAAGGAAAAGCTTAATTCTAAAAACTGTAATAACATACAATGTAAATTGTACCTGCTTTTTGTCAACCTTCAAATTTTTTATGAAAAATGAAACCTGGAAACATGAAAGTCCGTTTCAATAATGACATGCTATGAAGTCGAGAGACTCTCTCTCTCTCTCTCTCTCTCTCTCTATAATATACTATAGATATACATATTCAGTAGAACGGGTTGACGTCATAAGATGGAAGTAGCTTATATTTTCTCTCATAATGATGATTATGAAAGAATGATGATGACAAATAATTTTTATAAATTTGTTTTGGATTTTTGATAATTTTGCATTACTAGTAGCAACACCAGAAAAACTAAATCAATGCTGCAAAATATAATTATTTTGTCAACGACATAACTTTTCTCACTCATTGCAGTTATATACAGGTGCATCTCAATAAATTAGAATGTGTGGAAAAGTTCATTTAAGTAATTCAACTCAAATTTTGAAACTCGTGTATTAAATAAATTCAAATGCACACAGATGAAGTAGTTTAAGTCTTGTTCTTTTAATTGTGATGATTTGGCTCACATTTAACAAAAAAACACCAAATCACTATCTCAACAAATTAGAATATGGTGACATGACAATCAGCTAATCAATTCAAAACACCTACAAAGGTTTCCTGAACCTTCAAAATGGATTCTCAGTTTGGTTCACTAGGCTACACAATCATGGGGAAGACTGCTGATCTGACAGTTGTCCAGAAGACAATCATTGACACCCTTCACAAGGAGACTAAGCCACAAACATTCATTGCCAAATAAGCTGGCTGTTCACAGAGTGCTGTATCCAAGCATGTGAACAGAAAGTTGAGTGGAAGGAAAAAGTGTGGAAGAAAAAGATGCGCAACCAACCGAGAGAACTGCAGCCTTATGAGGATTGTCAAGCAAAATTGATTCAAGAATTTGAGTGAACTTCACAAGGAATGGACTGAGGCTGGGTTCAAGGCATCAAGAGCCACCACACACAGACGTGTCAAGGAAATTTGGCTACAGTTGTCGTATTCCTCTTGTTAAGCCACTCCTGAACCACAGACAACGTCAGAGGCTTCTTACCTGGGCTAAGGAGAAGAAGAACTGGACTGTTGCCCAGTGGTCCAAAGTCCTCTTTTCAGATGAGAGCAAGTTTTGTATTTCATTTGGAAACCAAGGTCCTAGAGTCTGGAGGAAGGGTGGAGAAGCTCATAGCCCAAGTTGTTTGAAGTCCAGTGTTAAGTTTCCACAGTCTCTGTGATTTGGTGCAATGTCATCTGCTGGTGTTGGTCCATTGGTTTTTTTGAAAACCAACGTCATTGCACCCGTTTACCAAGACATTTTGGAGTAATTCATGCTTCCTTCTGCTGACCAGCNGGTCAAAGTCCTCTTTTCAGATGAGAGCAAGTTTTGCATTTCATTTGGAATCCAAGGTCCTAGAGTCTAGAGGAAGGGTGGAGAAGTTGTAGTCCAAGTTGCTTGAAGTCCAGTGTTTAGTTTCCACAGTCTGTGATGATTTGGGGTTCAATGTCATCTGCTTGTGTTGGTCCATTGTGTTTTTTGAAAACCAACCTCACTGCACCCGTTTACCATAAATTTTGGAGCACTTCATGCTTCCTTCTGCTGACCATCTTTTTGAAGATGCTGATTTAATTTTTCAGCAGGATTTGGCACCTGCCCACAATGCTTAAAGCACCAAAAGTTGGTTAAATGACCCTGGTGTTGGTGTGCTCCCTGCATGCAAACTCACCAGACCTTAATCTAGGGGGTATTGTCAAGAGGAAAATGAGAAACAGAGACCAAAAAATGCAGATGAGCTGAAGGCCACTGTCAAAGAAACCTGGGCTTCCATACCACCTCAGCAGTGCCACAAACTGATCACCTCAATGCCATGCCGAATTGAGGCAGTAATAAAAGCAAAAGGAGCCCCTACCAAGTACTGAGTACATGTACATAATGAACATACGTTCCAGAAGGCCAACAATTCACTAAATTTTTTTTTATATTGGTCTTATGAAGTATTCTAATTTGTTGAGATAGTGAATTGGTGGGTTTTTGTTAAATGTGAGCCAAAATCATCACAATTAAAAGAACCAAAGACTTAAACTACTTCAGTCTGTGTGTGTTTAATTTATTTAATACACGAGTTTCACATTTTGAGTTGAATTACTGAAATAAATGAACATTTCCACGACATTCTAATTTATTGAGATGCACCTGTATATCATGCTCACTCTGTCTGTCATTGCTGCTAGATTGTATTTGTCGACTGAGTTCATAGTTGTCTCATGTTCTTCGTTCTCTGGTTCCTATGTTTTGGATTACCTTTTGCCACGTTTTTGTTCTGTTTTTATCATTTGTTACTTTCAATAAACTGCTATTGGATCTTATCTTGTCTCTCCTGGCATTCCGTGACCGAATCTAGCAGCCAATACAAGATCCAGCAGTTTGTTTTTTGTTTTTCCTTTTTTTTTTTTTGACCATGGACATCCGGATTGTCCCTCCTGCCACAGGGAAGGAGCGTATGAGTCGAGTCCGGACTCTGATGGCTCAGAGGCAGGAAGGAATGGAGGTTGGTGCATTTGCCCGGATCTTTTGGACGTTGGCGGTGGGGCTAGATTATGAGGCTGCACTTAAGGACCTCCTTAACATCTGTCTGGATAATCCTTTGCCCCAGTGGGAGGTGGAAGGACTCGAGATCCTAGACTTCTGGGGCTTCGTCAGATATCTCCAGGGTCGAAGTCAGTGGGCAATACCAGGCCAGTCAGAACCCTTCTGCAGGGATTTTCCCACCACCTCTATCCTTCAGACTCCCACTAAGCGGCGGATGGTGAGAAGGAGGACGGGAAAGCCCGCTCCAGTCCGGGAGTTCATGGAGCCCACTCCAGTCCGGGAGCTCACAGAGCCCACTCCAGAGCCCGCTCCAGTCCCGGAGCTCACAGAGGGGGCCGGGGCGGGACTCCAGATCCCGCTCAGTTCGGAAGCTCACAGAGCCAGTCCCCAGAGCCTGCTCCAGTCCGGGAGCTCACAGATCCCACCACCTCTATCCTTCAGACTCCCACTAAGTGGCGGAGGGTGAGAAGGAGGACAGGAAAGCCCATTCCAGAGCCCGCTCCAGTCCGGGAGCTCACAGAGCCCACTCCAGAGCCCGCTCCAGTCCGGGAGATCACAGAGCCCGCTCCAGTCCGGGAGCTCACAGAGCCCACTCCAGAGCCCGCTCCAGTCCGCGAGCTCACAGAGCCCAGTCCAGAGCCCGCTCCAGTCCGGGAGCTCACAGTCCGGGAGCTCACGGGGACCGTTGCAGAGCAATCGGCTTGTCCTGTTACAGCCGTTGAGGCTGATATTAAACTCTCTCTGCTCTTGTTTTCAGGTACTCCTGAGTTGCTGAGAGGGTTTTCTGTCCCATCAATGTTGCCTGACAGGATTCCGGCTCTGCCCTGGTTGCCCGCCTGGGGTCTGGTGTGGCAGGAGCCTCACTGGCTCATTCCTCCATCTCCGTCCTGGCTATCTGCTGGGGTTCCTGTATGGTTGGGGCCCTGCTGGTTCGTCCTGCCGGCCCCGCCTTTGCCTTCCACCCTGCTGGTTCCGCTCTTAGACCCTGGGCTACCTCTGTTCCCTGACCCCCTTCCTTGGCATGGTCCTGGCCCGCCATCCCTTCCCCTGGTCCGCCTCAGTTCCACCTTCCTCCTGAACTTTTTATGTTTCCTGGTGGAGCGTCTGGTATCCGCTACGTAGAGGGTGGGTAATGTCGTGGTGCCCTGGACTGGCCACTTGCGGGCGCTCTCCTGTTTCTATGTTTTGTGTGTTAAACTCCATTTCCCATAGTCCCTTGCTTGTTAATTCTGTTCTGATCATTAGCACCTGTTTATTATTTACTCATTATCCCATTTATATATACCATGCTCACTCTGTCTGTCATTGCTGCTAGATTGTATTTGTCGTCTGAGTTCATAGTTGTCTCATGTTCTTCTTGTTATCTGTTCTCTATGTTACCTTTTACCACGTTTTTGTTCTGTTTTTATCATTTGTTAAACTTATCTTGTCTCTCCTGGCATTCCGTGACAGCGGTACTCAGCGGCGGACACGCTGCTCTGCCAGAGATCCACAGTGTCGTAAACTACTTTCTTGTAGTATTCGTCCAGCAGCTTTTACCTGATTTCTTGCAGTTTTGAGACGATGAATGGTTCGTCTCTTAATTCGTGCAGGATAGCGCCGGTAGTTCCTTGAATCCTCAGAATGTTGTTGGCCATTAAACCGCAGCGGCGTAGAGTGAAGTCGATAATGGTCTGAAGATCGGGTTTGAACAGTTTGTGGCGCAGCTCGACAAAGCGGGAGTCGAAGTAGTATACGGCAGGCTCAAACAGACAGGTATGCAGCAGCTGGCTCAGATGATCCTTTGCACACCCCTCGCACTCGTCCCTCAGTTTATTGTCGATGATGTGCATGATCGTGGCTTTTATGATTTTGAATCTGATGCCGCTGAAGCAACCGTCTGTGGTATCGAACCCTGTGTGGGCAGAGGTAGTGCACAGGTCCTTTAGGTAGCTAAGGTTATGATATCCGAGCTCCGTGCAGAATTTATCCAAGCATTCTTAGCGCAGGTCAGGTGAGTGGTGTTCGTCTGTCAGAATATAATCGTTAGCATTATCATCAGGAGCAACGAGGTTGAAAGGAGCGTAATCGCATTGTAAAGAGTCTTCTTGAGACATGTTGGAAATGTGATGTGGGAAGGGTCGACTTACTGTTCTTTACAATGGCTGAAGTAAATGGATGGGAACGGCAAAGCCCCTGAACCGATATGGGGGTAACTCTCGGGGTGAAACAGCTGTGTTTTAATTTTGTTGTATCCGTCACGCATGTCGCATGTCACACCATCTGAACATTTTGTTTACGATCGAAAAAAAAGAGTGCTCAGCAGATGCCGATTGCGCCACTTGAACAAAAATTGCATCTCGTGATGTTCCTTGTGGATGTCACCCCCCGAACGACCGCTAAGCTTTGTCTTGTCTTCACAGGCAAATATGTACACTCAGTCGTCCAGGTTCTTTTGAGAGTGGTACCAGATATTCAGAGCTACCCCGTCCCACTCCGCAATGTACAAAGGCTCTTCTACACAATCGTTCAAATCTTTCCAGATACAACTGAAAAATAATTGCCAGTCTTTATCATGAAATACCAGGCAGGGGTCTTGACCCTGCACAAATTAGTTGGTTTCGTCAGACTTGTAGAGTGTAATCGCTCGAGACGATTTATGAAATATGTACCCAAATATGCGACCGCTGATCATGAAAAATTAGTCTCTCACACAATCCGTATTTTCGTAGAGAAACTTTGTCAAATACAAATTACCGTTGTACGGCTTTCTCGGAGCCAAAGTGAGATTTTCCATCATCTCTTAATCTCATTCCTTCTCAGGAGTTTTAGGTGAGTATAAGACATCCATGTCTATGTATTTCACAGCCCACAGAAGTGCCTGGGTCTATTTGTCTAAGCGTACCTTGGAATGCAGCCAGATACCTGAGCATGCGGTCTACATATGGGCAAACCCCCGGATGTGGGAATGGACCATAACATCTTTAAAAACATTCCTCAGGACTTTATTTATCTCCTGTCATTAGACACCCACGTACAAACAACATATTTCATCCTCCGGAGCTCACGGACTTACGTTGGAATTTCACGCATGCCGATTTCCGCATTTGGATATCATTTACAGGTCACGGGGTCAACCAACGTGGGTGGTCGCGACATGGGTTCGCGACATTCAGTCTGCATTTGACTTTATCATCCTTACATATGGATACACCCAGATAGGTCACCTGTGCCTTAACTGGAATACCGTAAAGAGAGGGAGAAGGACAGGCTTTAACAGCTAACAGCTCACAATTATTAAGATTTAAATAAAAACCAGAAGCTTTAGAGAAAAAAGTTAAAGGGGTCATATTATGCGATATGATTTACTTTCTCTTTGAAGTGTTCCAAGCTCTTGGTGCATAAAGAAGATCTGTAAAGTTGCAAAGACTAAAGTCTCAAATCCAAAGAGATATACTTTATAAAAGTTAAGAGTCAACCACGCCTACCTAAACGTTTCTTTCTAACACGCCCCCACATGTCTACGTCCCGATGTGGGAAGATTTGCATAACGCCGCCCAAATGTTCACGCAAAAAAAAAGGCGTAACTGGGTGGGTGGTATTCCCTCGGTGTAGTAGTTGTGGGGGTGTTGCTGAGGGGCCGCCCTGTCGTGAAGGCGCTGGTGTTTTTTCGATGTGGAAGCGAAACTACGGGGGTACTGTTTGGGTGTGGGGCCGTGGGGGGTGGGCGAAAAGGAAGGACGATATCGGGGCTTCTGGGGTGGCATGCGTTAGAGCGGATCCGTGCTGTAGTTCTCACTTTAGTATTGTTGCTGCCGCCATGTCGTGAAGGCGCTGTGTGTTTCGTTGTGAAAGCGAAACTACTTTGTTTGGCCTTCCAAAAGAGGACGATATCTGCTTCATCATGCCTAGAGCTGATCCGTGCTGTATTCTCGCTTTAGTATTGTTGTTGCTGCCGCCATGTCTTGAAGGCGCTGTGTGTTTCGTTGTAAAAAGCGAAACTACTTTGTTTGGCCCGCCCAAGAGAAGACATATCCGCTTCATCATGCCTAGAGCTGATCCGTGCTAGTCGCTGAGGAAATACTTCAACTTCGAGTTGTGAATTGCCGGATCGGCTTTCACCATAGAGGAAGTGGAGTCCAGCCTTGGGTCGTCACATGTGGTTGCCGCAAGGCCACTGCACACTCACTTTGTGCTCATACTGTGGTCACTGCACACTCACTGTGCGCTCATACTGTGGTCAAAAATGTGAGGTCACTGCACACTCACTGTGTTCTCATACTGTGGTCACAATGTGAGGTCACTGTGCGCTCATACTGTGGTCACAATGTGAGGTCACTGCACACTCACTGTGTGCTCATTCTGTGGTCACTGCACACTCACTTTGCGCTCATTCTGTGGTCACAGTGTGAGGTCACTGCACACTCACTTTGTGCTCATACTGTGGTCACAATGTGAGGTCACTGCACACTCACTGTGTGCTCATACTGTGGTCACTGTACAATCATTTTGCACTCATTCTGTTTCCAGTGTGAGGTCCTTCAACACTCACATTTTTGTGCTGCAACTGTGGCACAATGTTATGTCACGCACACTCACTGTTGCTCAACTGTGTCACTGCAACACTCACGTTTGCGCTCATTTCTGTGGTCACATGTGGAGGCACTGCACACTCACACTGTTGTGCTCATTCTTTGGTCACTGCACACTCACTTTGTGCTCATATGATGGTCGCAATGTGTGGTCACTGCACACTCACTTTGTGCTCATACTGTGGTCGCAATGTGAGTTCTCTGCACACTCACTGTGTGCTCATACTGTGGTCACTGTACACTCATTTTGCACTCATTCTGTGGTCACAGTGTGAGGTCACTGCACACTCACTTTGTGCTCATACTGTGGTCACAATGTGAGGTCACTGCACACTCACTGTGTGCTCATACTGTGGTCACTGCACACTCACTTTGCGCTCATTCTGTGGTCACAATGTGAGGTCACTGCACACTCACTGTGCGCTCATACTGTGGTCACTGCACACTCACTTTGCTCTTCATACTGTGGTCACAGTGTGAGGTCACTGCACACTCACTTTGCGCTCATTCTGTGGTCACAATGTGAGGTCACTGCACACTCACTGTGTGCTCATACTGTGGTCACTGCACACTCACTTTGCGCTCATACTGTGGTCACAATGTGAGGTCATTGCACACTCACTGTGCGCTCATACTGTTGTCAATGTGAGGTCACTGCACACTCAATTTGTGCTCATACTGTGGTCACTGCACACTCTTTGCGCTCATTCTGTGGTCACAGTGTGAGGTCACTGCACACTCACTGTGTGCTCATACTGTGGTCACTGCACACTCACTGTGCGCTCATCTGCACATTCACTGTGCGCTCATACTGTGGTCACTGCACACACTGTGCGCTCATACTGTGGTCACAGTGTGAGGTCACTGTGTGCTCATACTGTGGTCACAATGTGAGGTCACTGCACACTCACGGTGCGCTCATACTGTGGTCATGCCACTTCATTTTTGCACTCATTCTGTGGTCCAGGTGCGGTCACTGTGCGCTCATACTGTTGTCACAATGTGAGGTCACTGCACACTCACTGAGCACTCATACTGTGGTCCTGCCCTCCACTTTGCGCTCATTCGTGGTCACAGTGTGAGGTCTACTTCATCACTCACTGTGTGCTCTTACTGTGGTCACAATGTGAGGTCACTGCACACTCACTGTGTGCTCATACTGTGGTCACTGTACACTCATTTTGCACTCATTCTGTGGTCACAGTGTGAGGTCACTGCACACTCACTTTGTGCTCATACTGTGGTCACAATGTGAGGTCACTGCACATTCACTGTGCGCTCATACTGTGGTCAAAAATGTGAGGTCATTGCACACTCACTGTGCGCTCATACTGTTGTCAATGTGAGGTCACTGCACACTCAATTTGTGCTCATACTGTGGTCACTGCACACTCTTTGCGCTCATTCTGTGGTCACAGTGTGAGGTCACTGCACACTCACTTTGCGCTCATACCGTGGTCACAATGTGAGGTCACTGCACAATCACTGTGCGCTCATACTGTGGTCACAAAATGAGGTCACTGCACACTCACTGTGCACTCATACTATGCTCCCAATGTGAGGTCACTGCACACTCACTTTGTGCTCATACTGTGGTCGCAATGTGAGGTCACTGCACACTCACTGTGTGTTCATACTGTGGTCACTGCACACTCACTGTGCTCATACGATGGTCTCAATTTGAGGTCACTGCACACTCACTGTGTGTTCATACTGTGGTCACTGCACACTCACTGTGTGCGCATACTGTGGTCACTGCACACACTGTGCGCTCATACTGTGGTCACTGCACACACTGTGCGCTCATACTGTGGTCACTGCACACACTGTGCGCTCATACTGTGGTCACAATGTGAGGTCACTGCACACTAAATTTGTGCTCATACTGTGGTCACAATGTGAGGTCACTGCACACTCACTGTGTGCTCATACTGTGGTCACTGCACACTCATTTTGCACTCATTCTGTGGTCACAGTGTGAGGTCACTGTGTGCTCATACTGTGGTCACAATGTGAGGTCACTGCACCCTCACTGTGTGCTCATACTGTGGTCACTCACTGTGTGCTCATACTGTGGTAAATGTGAGGTCACTGCACACTCACTGAGCACTCATACTGTGGTCACAATGTGAGGTCACTGCACACACACTGTGTGCTCATACTGTGTCACTGCGCACTCACTCACTTTGTGCTCATACTGTGGTCGCAATGTGAGTTCACTGCACACTCACTGTGTGCTCATTCTGTGGTCACTGCACACTCACTTTGCGCTCATTCTGTGGTCACAATGTGAGGTCACTGCACACTCACTGTGTGCTCATACTGTGGTCACTGCACACTCACTTTGCGCTCATACTGTGGTCACAATGTGAGGTCATTGCACACTCACTTTGTGCTCATACTGTGGTCACAATTGAGGTCCCTGCACACTCACTGTGTGCTCATACTATAGTCAATGTGAGGTCACTGCACACTCAATTTGTGCTCATACTGTGGTCACAATGTGAAGTCACTGCACACTCACTGTGTGCTCATACTTTGGTCACAATGTGAGGTCACTGCACACTGTGCGCTCATACTGTGGTCACGGACACACACACTGTGCGCTCATACTGTGGTCACTGCACACTCACTGTGTGCTCATACTGTGGTCACAATGTGAGGTCACCGCACACACACTGTACGCTCATTTGTTGTGTCCAAACAATTATTTAACAAAATACCATCACAGAGTAATAGACAAGGATCAAATTATATTTAAGAAAGAAGTTTATTTTCCTTAAAGAGGTATGTTCATGTTTCAGCAGCTACCCTGAAGCACAACAGACCTGAAATCACACTGAAAGCAGACAGCCTTATTATACTGTTATCACCCCCACTTCTTGCAGGTTTTCCTTAAACCAAACCTAGCTGTTTTCAGAAAAAACAATGGTCCTTTTAACCCCCTGGGCTTTTATTATCTTCAGATCTGTGGGGTCAACAACCCCTCTGTCTTTCCTGCACTAAAGTGTTCAAAGGCTCTTTCTGATCATTTGTTTTTTTACTGTGTGTTTGTGTGCCTTCACACCTGTGAGGCCAAAAGTACTAACCCCTCTGTCTTTCCTGATTAAATTACCCGCCCTAAAGACTTCAAAGGCTCTCTGTTTTACTGTGTGATGTCTTTGTTGCATTTCAGGTGACATACATAAAGAGTAAAACATTAATTTTCCTACAACAATTCCTCCTCTTTATCATTCTCTGATAAACGATTTGGATTCATTAACATTAGTTTTGATTATAACAACTTAAAAACACGCTTGTTTCTAATTCTAAGCAAACTCATACATGATTATAATTGTTTCAAGTCATTTCATCACAGTTATACTCCTCATGTCTGACTTTCGTATACCTGATCATTCTTCACATTTCTGTGTAAATGTCACCACTCTCGTCACTCTCATAATCATCACATTTGTGTTCACTATCTATCGGATAAGCGGTCAGTTTTACTGCTTGTATGGGCGTCCCAGCCCTGACCAATCTCTGTACTGAGCTGGAAATACACCTCATAATGCATGGCAAGCAAAACAGAATCAGAATTCCTATCACTACAATTGGCAGAACAGTTTGAATTATCCAGTACATCCATCCTCCCCACAAAGACATAACCCACTCGGCCCACAGGTTGTCAGTCCGCTCAGGTTCTCTTACGGCCTCTCTCATGTGTTCAATTATGTTGGTTATATTATCACTGTAATCAGGAATGTTAAAACAACAAGATATCCCCAGCATCTTACACACTCCGCCCCTTTCGCCCATAAGCATATCAAGAACTAAACAGTTTTGAATGACTGCGTCCCTCAGTTGCCTCATTTCATCACTTATTAATGTCAAAGCATTTTCTGTGCTATTGGACATTGCTAATATCTTAATGTCTCGTCTCTCCCTATTACCTACTTTGCTTGGTAAATACACAGAAGTTCCCACATTCATCAAAGCTGGATAACAGCAACCTGACCAGTCTTTTTTAGGCAAACGGTGATAAACTCTGTCACCACACACCCACACCGCGGCTGGTGAACTTTCGTTCGTTTGTGGAATGGACATCTGAAGTTGATTTCTTTATTGTTGATGATTGCTGTACAATTGTTCATTGTTCCGTCCTGTACGTTGATTTTGATCCTGCAGTCAGACCATCCAGTCTTTAACATTCTCGGCCTGTTGAAACAGACACAAACATCACCCTGGGTATATGTTACCCTCAAAGGTGGAATTGCTATATCAGTGTTGTTGTATTGCTGTATGTGGTCACAGTCATCAGCAGTTTCGTTGGTGTCCTTCCTTCCTCCAGGTCCACAACAGTTTTTTTTAGCACATCAGTCATTTGTTGAGGAATAAGACACTTAGTTTCGTTGACTGTTGCTGCCGTCAGAGGGACAGTTTTCCAGGCATGAGACATTTGCAGACACATCCAGCAGCTTGTTTTGATCTTCAGTTCCTCTTTCTGCAGTATTGCCAGCACACAGGCTTTGTTCCCCTGGCATTTCATCATGGCTTTCTGTACTTCAGGATTTACCTGACCTTTGCTTGTGTCTCCATCCCCCATCCAGGCCAGTTCCTCTTCAGTAGCCTGTTCGACCTCAGGTGACACAGGTGACAAGAAAGGTGTCATCGTCGTTGCTGTCCATGGTCTGGCTGCCTTGACTACCATAATGTCTATTGTCTCATACCAGTCAGTCCCAGTCAAGTCCAGGGCACAGTAATACCTGCCTTGGTCAGCACGTGTTGCATGTTTCAATTCCACTCTCATCCCATACCTGTTGTTACTCAGTTTGTCTTCAGCATGCACCCGAAATCTTTCATCGTATCCTGACTTGTAGTTATAAGCGTATGCTTTCACGTCGGTCCATTTACATGGGCTTTCGCAGATGTAGAAAGGTGCGTACTCCTCAGTATGTCCATCGCACCCGAGACAGTTCTCCTGGAATGGGTTGCACTTGAAAGTCACACTTGATCCCTCTTCTATTGTGATGGTGTTTTCGTACAGTCCTCTCACCGGCTCCACTTCCGTGAATGTGTCTCTTTTTGTACATTGTTTGATGATGCTTAGCACGGATGTTTCAGTCCAGTTGGTGTGTTTTTTCCACAGACCATTCTTTCAAGCTCTCAATGAAGCACAAAATTATCAAACAAAAAGTCACTGATATAAAAGTCAAAATGAATGTAGTCTTACAAAGTCCACACATTCCTGGCAGTTTGAATGGGTACCACGGTCTTGAACGATCCATCTTGTCTAGTGATTTCAGCTCTTTGCAATGATCAATGTCTCTGGTTGTGGCTGCACAAATGGTTTTACTCTGCACACTGGCCTTATCACTCCTCCTGAATGACCTTGCTCTTGCACTTGGTGTTTGGGTTTGATCTTGGGGCTTATTGTTGAACTTGTTGTTGTTGTTGCTGAGGCTCCTCCTCCTGTTGCCCTTCCGATATGGGCGGAACTCTCCTGCAGTGGCTGGCGTGCACCCACGTAGCTCTCTCTCCGATCTTCACCGCCGTGTGTGTTATCAGCAAAACTTGGAATGGCCCTCGCCACCGTTTCGCCTTCCAGTTCTTCCTCCTCAGGTCACAAATTACCACGTAATCCCCCAGCCTGATCTTATGCAGAAACGTCTCAGCAACCTTCCTCTGGGCAGCTTTCACCTGCACAGAAATGTTGGATAACAGACAAGACATTTCTTTGCAGTAATTCAACATTTCATTTTCTCACACATCCGTTGATGGAAGCCTGCGTTTTCCCCCCTCTAATCCCATGAATGGTGGTCTGCCAAAGAGAATTTCGAATGGGCTCAAATTTGTTTTGACTCTCCTTCTCATTCTCATGTACATTAACACGGTTGGGAGTGCTTTCACCCATGAGAGTCCAGTTTCCTCACAACACTTTGCCAATTTGTTCTTTACTGTCTGATTTTCCCGTTCAATAGCGCCTCCGCTGGCGGCGTGATAGGCGCAATGTGTTCTCATATCAATTTCTAAGAACTGACCCACCTGTTTTATTGCCTCATTGACAAAATGTGTTCCATTGTCAGAACTGATTTTCCTTGGGATTCCCCATCTCGGAACAATCTCTGTTAGCAGAGCCTTTGCTACTGCTGCTGCGTCTTGTTTTGATGTTGGGAAGGCTTCGACCCATTTGGACCACATGTCAACCATCACTAAACAATATTTCTGTTTTCCCACAAGGGGTTATTTCAATGAAATTGATCATTAAGTACTCAAACGGCCCTTCTGGGGCTGGTTGGGATACCAGCTGCGTTTTGATGCCTCGTGCCACATTGTGTGTATTACAGGTAACACATCTTTTGCAAAAATTCTCAGTGAATATTGTGAAGCCCTTGGTAAACCACAATTCTTTCATCTGTGCAATCATTCCCCCTTTTGATACATGGTCTAACCCATGTGTCAACTTGGCATAATGTTGAAAGAAATGTTTGGGTAAACAGGGCGTTCCAACAACGGATCTCCACACGCTATCAACAAGGCTGCAGCCTGATGCTTTCCAGTTGTTTTTCTCAGCTCCTGTGGAAAAAGACTGCATGCTCTGTAAACAAGGAGAAATGTCAAGATTAATGTCAACTTGTGCGCAAGTGGCGCTTTTACTATTATCTTTAGTTTGATCCGCTGCTGCTGCTTTCGCAGCCATATCAGCTCTGGCATTTCCTGTTGAAATGAAACTTTTATCATTAGTATGCGCTGCGCATTTACAAATCGCAATTTTGTCTGGCAACAGAATAGCTTCGAGCAGGTCCGATACCAGAGACGCGTTTAGTATAGGCCTCCCATCTGATTTCAAAAATTTTCTGTGCTTCCACAAAGCTCCAAAGTCATGCGTGACCCCGAAAGCGTATCGTGAGTCTGTGTATATCGTCACACATATATCTGCCATCAGTTTACACGCTTCGGTCAATGCGACCAGTTCCGCTGCCTGCGCAGAATAGTGTGATGGTAATTTGTCAGACTTCAGAGTTTCAAATTCAGTCGTTACAGCATAACCCACTTTATTCTGCCCTGTTTGTGGATCTTTCGAGGCAGACCCATCCACAAACAGGACATTGTCACAATTATCAATCGGTATGTCTAAAAGGTTTGGACGTGGTGTGCACACCTGTTCGAGCGCTGACAGACAACAGTGATATTCCTCGCCATCCTCCTGTGTGGGCAGAAGGGTGGCAGGATTCAAAGTTGTGCATCGTTTCACAGTTATATTTGGCATGTCCAACAAAATTGTATGATACCTCAGCCATCGGGCTGTAGACAAATGTGACATTCTCTGCTCTTGCAAAATCATGGAGACTGCGTGTGGAACCATTAAAGTCAAATCAGAGTAGCCTACAAATTCTCTTGAGGCCATCACAGCTAGCTCGGCCGCTGCCACTGCTCTCAGGCAGTGCGGAAGTCCTGCAGCTACAGCGTCAAGTTTCGTTGAGAAATAAGCCACAGGTCGCAGTCTGTCACCATGAGTCTGCAAGAGAACAGAAGACATAAAACCATTCTTTTCATCGACCATCTGTACAAACGGGCGGTTTATGACAGGAAGGCCTAACGTTGAAGCCATAGCCAGTTGCACTTTCATGTTATCAAATGCTTCCTCAGTCTCCCTTGTCCAAACAAGTCTGTCACATGACCTCAGCCCTTTCCCTGTCGTTAGGGCTCGTAAGGGCTGCTCAAAAATGGCATAATTAGGAATGAATGTTCTGCAGTAAGCACACATCCCCAAGAATGACAGCATCTGTTTCTTTGTAACTGGTTTTGGCACCTCTTTTATGGCCCGCACCTGTTTCTCAGACAGTGCTTTGCTATTTGGTTTGATTGTTCATTCAAACTGGCAGAAAGCGCACACACATTCTCGGTCTAGAAAATCTTGTCAAATTTCACACTTTCATTCTCCACACCACCAAACCAAGTTTCTTCATACTAAGTCTCGTTCTACTACGACATGTGACGTGCAATGCATTTTATCAGGCGTCATAAACTCTGTGTTGATTGGTGTTGTTCGATCCTTAGCCAATTTCAAAATCATCTCTGCCCAATCAACATCTTTTATCTGCCATTCGTAAGCCCACTGCGGCTCAAATTTAGAACATGTCATTTGTGGTGCTTCCTCAATGCTAATTCCATAGGAATCAGCACTGAGGGTCAAATTTAATTCACACATTAAATCTCTGGCCATTAGAGGCGCGGGACATTTGGGCGACCAGAGAAACTTGTGTTTTCAGAGCTCTTTCCTTCCTTTCCTTTTTCTTCCTTCCTTCTTTCGTCCTCCCTTTCCTCTTTCCCCGCCCCTACCGTCTCACACTCTAAGGGCTCAGTAAATTGTTCAGAGATCAAATGGCCTGAAGCCGAAGTGCTTTCATACACTTTTCCTGTCATTTTCGGCACACATGGCAAGTCACATGGTCGTAAAGTGCTCTGGCACGCTCCGGAATCGACCAAAAAGTTAATTACTACTCCATCGACTATCATTGGGTATCTTGGCATTTGAGAAAACCCTGTGCTTTTGTACATTTTTAAACATTCATCAGAAACACTGCTCAATTTCATCATTCACAACATTGCTCAAAACACACAAAGATTTGCAAGCAGATTCTTCATTGCAGATAGCAGACAGTAAATCAGTGTATGTGTTTGTGTGTGTTTTGCGTGTTAGAAATAAATGTTCACTTCCCTTTCTCGTAGTCAGCCACCGACCTCCTCGAACTGGACCATCTCCGTCCTGCTCTCCGTCTCTTTCGTTTCAATCAGACCTTACATTCGGGCACGCACTGCTCCAATGCCCGTCTCTCCTGAACACTCTGCATCTGGTACAGTCTCTGAGAGCATGGTCGTTCGTAGCACACACATAGCACCGCCATTTCCTTCCGCCATCTCTTCCTCTCGCCTTTTGTTGGGTTACAGGCATGTTTGGTTCACGTTGCACAACCGCCATTGTGAGTGGTTTTCTGTCTTTCTTTTCCTGCAGCTGGTCTTCGGCGTGTATAGCGTGCATCAGGGCTGACGTTAAGCGCCCGTTCTTCCACTCCACGTAGCTTGCCTTTGCTCCCCTTGAAATTTCTGGTCTCAGTCCTTTCAGAAAATAACCCAATAGAAGGCTTTCCCACGTATTTGGTTTGTTCCCTCTGTCCGTAGGCTCTGTCCGCTGTGTTTTCCAAATGTTCTTCTTCGCTGTCTGTGGCAGCGAGCGCTGAGGACTTTACCGCCGCCTGCTGTACTGGCGGTATTTGTGCCATGGGAGTTATTGCGCTTGTAGCATGTGCACTGCTGCGTCTGCTGCTGCTCGCGCTCCTCTCGCTTCTGCTTCTGCTCGTGCTGCCGCTTGTGCTGCATTTTGTGCTGGTCTTTGGAACGGAGAGCAGTCGAGATCGTGGTCCAGTTTCAGGGCTGTCAGCTCTGCCACGGAGTAGTGATGTTTATAAGCCGGCGGTGCTGACCCGATTTCGGGTGCATGTTGGAAAACACAAACACACTTTTCATTAGTAGCATTCTGCTCCGGTGGAGCTGATTTCTCACACACATTCTCTTCCACTTTTTTTTTTTTTTTTTTTTTTTTTTTCATTTCATTCCTACATGCCAATTCTTTCTGCATTTGCTTTCGTAGTAGCATTCTGCTCCGGTGGAGCTGATTTCTCACACACATTCTCTTCCTCCTTTTTCATTTCATTTCTACATGCCAATTCTTTCTGCATTTGCTTTTGTTCTCGTCTTTCAGCTTCTTCTAACCAACAACCTATAGTTTGCTCACATCCTTTACACACATGACGAACACACATACAACAACCATTCGTTTTTTTTTTTTTTTTTTTAAACTCTCTCTCAAGAACATTCAGTCCTTCTGTCTCAATGTCCCTTCTTCGGAAAATCATGATTTTGATCAGCTTTTCTATGTCTAGAACCTACACTTGCCCCGAATTCTTTTTCATTGTGACCGGAAACTGTGTTTACAAATGATCTCTATCCTTACTTTTGGTGATCCCATATGGTTTGATTTCTAATCTCTTACTGGATTTTCCTTCGAGCGCACGTCTAATATCTGTTAATCCTTCTTCAACAATCCATTTTGTCACCTCAAATTGGCAATGGTTAGCAAAAATGCTCTGTAATACGGTTACCAAATCTTCCCTGTGATTGCTTTCCAGCGCTCGGATGATTCAGTTCACACTAATCGCTGTGGCTCTGTTCCTCACACCTACTGAGCTATTTTCGGTAACAAAATTGACTTGACTTCCTCAAGTTACAATGATACCCCTCGAAACCTTCTCTTCGCAACGCAAAGAGGGTAGTCTCCGCCACTAATGGTATCACGTCACAGTCATATCAGAAGTACGAACACCATAAACACAGCAAATAAACACAATTATTACAGTCTCTTACCCGATGATGCTGTTTACTGCCAACCATTGGTTTCCTTTTCTGACCAGCCACAGTCCCACCACCAGGACGTCTGGCCTCCTGAGGGACAATATTTGTGGCTCGTTCTCTCTCAATGGTGGTTCAAGTTACGACCAGAGCTTGGGTGCTCCTAAGATACAGCGAAAATCGAGCACATCTGCTCAGACCAGAAGAAACCGCGGAGATCCACTTCTGACACCAAATTGTTGTGGCAAAAACAATTATTAACAAAATAGCATCACAGTGCAAGGAATCAAATTATATTTAAGGAAATAAGTTTATTTTCCTTAAAGAGGTATGTTTATGTTTCAGCAGCTACCCTGAAGCACAAATGAAATCACACTGAAAGCAGACAGCCTTATTATACTGTT
>JADLZN010008216.1:0-169079 GCA_018155175.1 Sinocyclocheilus anophthalmus | reverse complement strand
ATGCACTATTATCAGGGTAACATCATAAGCATCATATTAAATTTGGTTCTGCAAATTATGTTTATAAGTCAAAAAAAGCTAATTGAATTGTAACCTGTCTGTTTCAGCAAACCCAACTTGGATGCGAATGCTGATCCAAGGGCCGGAAGGGGGGGGGGGGGGGGGGGGGGGGGGGGGACCCCCTGAGGCGTCCTGAAGACAGATCTACACGGATGGAGATGACGAGATGAAACGCACTATCAAAAAGGCCTGGGTTGAGTCTCAGGAGAAGAAGGCCAAAGCAGATGACTTTGGCTTCTAAGCCAGCTTACTGGTCTGCTTTTACAGTGGAGCACCCAAATTCAACTGCTGCATACATGCCATTCCAATTTATTCAGATTAGTTAATGTATTTTTGTACTTTTTTTCCTGTTAAATGCAGCTGTTATTGAAAGTTTTGTTTCATGAAGCGTTTCCCTTCCCACTGTAATTTTGACTACATTGATAAATATAAGTTGCTCCATATGTATTCAGGTAAACAAATGTTCTGTGAATTTTCAGTCAATGTTATTCTTGCACTTAAAACCATGTACCTTAACTGTGGAAAATGAAAATAAAAGAAGAAAATATCATTTATTGCTTCTGGTGGTCATAAAATTAAATATTGCTGTCATGCAAGATTATTATCATCATCATGAGAGAAAACGGAGTATCTAAATGAAATAAATCTAAACTAAAAAAATAAAGAAAACTATTTTAATACAGTCTCAAAACCCTTTTTTAGATAATATAATTGTATAAATGTGTTTTTTTGTGTACAATATATAGTCCCTGTAGTTTACCTATCAATCCACAAGGAGGTGTATGAAAACAGGATATACATAAGTTTTTTAAATTATATTTACTGTGGTAAAATTATGAACACAAATGGCTTACTGAAGTCAATATTATTCTTGCAATTAGTACTATATACCTTTAAAAAATAAATAGAAAATTTATCCAATTTATCAATTCTCATTTATATATTTTATTTATTTAAAAAATTGTCCCCGTAGTTTATTTATCAAACCACAAGGAGCTTTTTATATTTATTGTGGTAAAATCATGGAAACATATGTTTCTAAGTTTATTGTAATATTATTCTAGCACTTAGAACCATATACCTTAAGAGTGTTAAATAAAAGAAAATGGGAGGGGGGTTATATTTATTTATTTAAGTGCCTAAAAAGACCCATGTTCATCAAATTGCTGTGATGCAATATTATTAAAGTGTATGAATGGAACTAAACAGTGAATTAGTGTTTGTCGATTACAATTTCGGTCACAGAATCATTTTCTAATCTAAAGAACATTATGTGCAAAAAAAAAAGTCCTCGTACTTTATTTGTAGAGCCACAAGGGGGCTCATGAAACCACAAGTGTGTATTTGCATCTATTTTCATGTCTCCTCAGGAAGTAGAAATAATGTTTTTTATAAAAACACATACTTCTCCTGAGCTATAGAATGGCAACTTCTGAGTTCTGAAAAATTGTCTTCTTGGATACCTAGCAAGTTATCATAATTGTGGCTGTGTGACAAAAAAGACAACGGCGTAGAATCATCAACATCTCCACGTTGACATCCACTTCATCATCAGGTCACAAATGAACAGTTCTCATCTTACTAATCATTATGCAAAGTGAGAAAACTTAAAGGTCTGCTGGGCAAGTGTGAGCCCCATTGGGCAGCATTTCGATTGAACACTCTTTAAGGTCGAGCACTCTTCTCGAGAGTGAAGTAATGCACACAAACAAGGAGAAGAACGATTGGTTTGTTTAGGTATTAGTTCCTTATTAAAGCACAAGTGGGAATCATTCTCTGTCATGCTGTGAGATATTTCCATATGATTTGAGCATGTGAGCCATTTATTTCACTGCTAATGTGACTTAGCTAAAGTGAGTTTGTTTTGAAAAATGAAAAGCATCTGCTAAATGACTGCTTGCTTATTAGAGGACATCTGGCATAAGTTTTGGGGGAACGATCTCGTATAAGAGAAACGTTGAAGAGCTCAACAGTAGGGTTCTGCAGAAACGCCATTCAGAATCCCTTAGCAAAATTGTTTTATCACTACAAATCAGAAGTACTACGTTAAGTATTAGGCTACTCACAATCTCAAAACATGATCCACCAATTAGTGAAGTGGGTGTTACCATAGAAATTTTGAGATGGGAACTGCAGGGAGCAAGTCTATGGTAAGACTGACATCCATCACACCTCTCATCCCCAACTTGAAAAGTTTTCTATACCAGGAAATTGAGTTTTCTTTGGCAGCTTTTAGTCTTTGGTAGTCTGTTTGTTGTTTCCAAAAAGAACTTTAACATCCCTTTTGGCCTTTTTAAATGGGTTCTATACTCTCTCATCATGAAATGACTTGTCCGTTGCCATGGGGGGGGTTTGGCGGAGGGAGGGGCGTAGAATGACTCATTCTGTCACAAGTTCCCCTCGAGAAAAGATTGGTTAGTCTAATAATGTTGTTTGGTCAGTTTAAATGTCTTACATAGTTATACTGAGGATACGTTTTTGTTGGAAATGTTGACTGTGGGCATATTTTGTTTCCTGTGTGTGTGTGTTGCTTTTGTTTTTGTTTTTTTCCCCAGCTCATTTTAGAAGTCAAACATAGCTAGATATACTGAAATTTGCAAGTAAAGTTGCTCTGAGACTCTAAAATCTGCAATTCCGTGTGTTGCTTTACAATTCAGATTTGCTGTTTTCCTTTCCTCCCTGCTGTGTTGATCTTGTGGGTGTATTTGTGTGTTTGACCTTTCTTTAGCTTGGACTGCAGCTCATAAAATCACAGCCATTTGGCTGTGTGAAGCAGTATTGCTTCAAAAGTGGACTTTTTTTGAGAGAAGAGTCTCCAAAGTAACAATTTAGTCTGATGAAATTAATCATTCTGAATCTGCTATTTCTCTCAAGCTGTACTAAATAACTAGCTGAGGAACGTGAAATTTCCTGTCACATTGCAGAGTAATGTTTGATTAATGAGCAAATCATTATTTTGAACTGATGCTTTGTGAAGCATTTGTACATCACAAAATTTTAAGCAATGCCTTAAAGATGTGAATAATGTTCATATCTTAATAATATGATTTTTAATATTGGTAGTTCATGTAAATGACTGCGGATGATTAGGCCTATTAATTGTTAATAATATATATTGGGTTGTTCAATATACTGTTTTGAATTATACTTAATAAACATAATCTTTTCTATTAATAATTAGTACATATGGAAATGTTTCAAATGTTTTATTATTATTTTTATTAAATTATTGATAATCCTTAACTGTTAATAAATTATTAAATATTACATTGATTATTTAAATTTTGTTGTTATTTCGTTTATATTGTTAATATTATTTTATTATATTATTGATAATATTGTGAGCAATATTGTTAATTTTGTTATTGACATTCCTTTTAAAACGATGTCTGATTCAATTTCTAATGAAAAACATGTTGTGAAACAGCAATTTTGCTATAAAAATGAAATGCAAAAATATGCACAGGGACAAATCAACTTTTGAAGCTTTGCATCACAGGGATAAATAAATGACACTTTAGAGGATATTTTTTTATCAAATAGCTAAATGCAGTTTTGGTGAGCATAAGAGGCTTCTTTCAACAACTTCTGAATGTGTGTCTTTGCATAATTTGGGGTCTATAGTATGCTGTTTAATATTTTAGATTTAAAGTGCATTTCAGTTTAGCCTACCTTAAAAAAAAATCTGACACCATATTGGACCGCTATGTACTGTCCAGTATAAAATGGGATTCTAAGTAAAATCCAGGCTTAGACCAGTTATCTAAAGCAGTGGTTCCCATAACCTGGTGCCGTGTAAAAAATAATGTTTTAATATTTTTTTTAATTGCTAAAATGTTCAAAAAAGCAGCTATTATATAATATCCATTTCTGATGTTGCCAATAATTAGCGATACATTGAAATTCCGGTTGCCGAAAATTAGTTCACCGCTCAGGATTCACTTTCACGCGGTGTGACGCTCTGCATATTATCCCGCTCTATGCATGTGTGTGTGCTCCACTCAGTCGGTCATGGCCCATGTGAGTGCTCCACTCGTATACCGTTCATGCGAATCGGAACAGCAAAGTCCACTCAAAAATCGAGCTGACCGATAACATCTATGTAGTACAGTATTGTTTCTTTTTGCAATAGCCCTACTGTGTTGTAACATTGTGTGGTATATGGGCAACTCTGGTAAAACTGCCCTCTCATTCATTGATCTGCTAACCGTTATGCTCACGTGTCCTCTGATAATAATAGCTTTCTAGGATTAAACATTATTTGGATAATTGGTAAAAAAATATCTTAATAGCCCTACTGTGTGTTAGACCTACCTGAAAAACTAAAAAGCAATTTATTTCATTTGTAGGCCTATCGTTATTTTTTTTTTTGTGCTATCATTAGTAATTTATTTATTTGTTCTTATTTTATTAACTGCTTAGCCTCCTTGTCATTTTTTTTATTCAATTTCAAAGTTTTAAATCAAGCTATCTCGAACTACTGCAACAAAAGGACCCAACTGTAAAATAAACTCCTGACCAAACTTTGTTTAATTACCATTATTACTAGCTATCTCACAATGTTTACATATTAATAAAATCCTACATTAAAATCTGTCATATAAATAGGTATTTTAATTAGAAATTAGCCTACTGATTGCCACCATTGATGGACATTTTTTTTTATAATATTAAAAATATCTGTATGACAGTATATTCTGCAGTTCTTCCCTGCTGTACCAAGTATCTATACTTTTCAAAGTATCATATCGAAGTTAGAAATTCAAATATTGTTACAATTTTGTAGGGGTGGCCACAAATAATTTAAAGGGGTCATATTATGCTTTTTTAAAGATCATTATTTTGGGTATCCGAATTGTTGACGATGCTTTAATGTTCAAAAAACACCCTTTTCAAATACTGTTACATTAAATTGTGGTCCATATGCCCCGCTTCTTCCAAATGCTTCGTTTCCTACATATCCAAAAAAAAACATCCCCTCCTTTCCGACAGCGCAGTCCTGCTCTGATTGGCCAGCTGCCCCTGCATTGTGTTGCCGACACCCCAAGCACGCGTTGGGAATGCAAAATAAATGTAAAAACATATCCCGAAGGGGAAAGAGTTTCGCGACAGACCCCGTGATGAACTTGTATGTGTTTGCACACAACAAGCCACTATTAAGACGGTTTTGAACTTCTCGCGCTCTCTCTCTCACTCATCACTCACAGCATCCTGTCACTCACAGTACACGATGTGCAAACTCCGCATTTGAACAGTCAGTAGCAAATACTTAAACTAGTAACAAAACAGTAGCTGATTCAGAAGTTCCAGATTGTCATAGCAAAGTCAGAATTACCTCCTCTCCTAGGTTCACGAAACGGTTGTTTATAAAATGCATTGCTGTTCTGTTGTACGTAATCTTAAAGATTCCTAAATGCTCGACGTTTGAAGTCCGTTGCTTTGCTTTTAAAAGTGCTTTTGCTTCGTACTGAAACACACAGCGTCTCCCTGACAGGGCTGCTTCAACACTAACTGCGGTTACTGAAACCACGCCTTCTTTGCGTGCACATTTGGGCCGCATTATGCAAATATTTTTACATAGTGAGGTAGATATGTGGGGGTTTGTTAGAACGAGCCGTTTTAGGGGGGTTTGGCAGAGTCTTAACTTTGATAAAGTTGTTTTTTTGGTTTTGAGACTTTAGTCTTTGCTACTTCATGGATCTTATCTATGCACAATCAGTTTTTAACACTCCAAAGAGAAAGGAAAAAACTTGAAATCGCATCATATGCCCCCTTCAAAATTTCCAAGGGTGCCGTCGACTAAGAACTGTGGGAAACACTGATCTAAAACACACAGGTCAATTCACTCATCCGACGGTGCATGTTTTCCAGATGGTCGCCCACTTCGTTTTCGGAAAACTCCCAGTCATAGCAGAGGAAATCGTGTGGCTTCTTTTGAGAAACAGGATTTGCAGCAAAAAAAAAATAGAAGGGATGGAGGGAGATCGCGCAGGTGATGCTGAAAGAGAGTGATGTGTTGGCAAAGCTCTCTGCAGCCCCCCTGTCTGGACGTGCGTGTGTGCGCGCATGCGCCGGTGATCTTCCTACACGAAAGTCTTTGCAAGTCCGCTTTCTTTTTATCTCTCCTCTCTCTTCTCTCTCTCTCTCTCATTCTGCTGAGGTATCGCATGCATCTAACCAAGCGCGCTCGCGTTCCATTTCCTCCCTCTCCCAGCACAGGCACTTTCCTTTCATCACATCGATGTCGATCTGTCTCCTCATCAGCCGGCAATTGAAATTCCGTACATTAGCCCACTGCCAGGTGTCTTGTCAGCCCGCGACAGTGTCCGTTTGTGGAAACACGAGTGACGGCAAGTCATCAACGTTCCTCAGCGTCGAGCAAGAAAGGATCAGGCTGATTCTCTGCCTCTGCCGCTAGCCTTTCGGTTCCCCCGCACCGCCGAGACGTAAAGAACCAACCCTTGGATGTTTTTTTCTTGCTCTTTATTACGGGTGGCGTCGTGATGAGGCGCCGAGGAGATACTGACAGCGCACTCTGTAGCCCCCACTCGCTGGCATTGAGGTTTCATTTAAAAGCACAGGACTCCACAAATAACACACACAGGGCAGGCTCTTCTGTGAATAATGGATTGACTGCCTCTATAGATCTGCCTTCAGTTGTACTGCAGCTGTCTGAACTGTGCCGCAGGCAGACTTATTTTTTATCATAACAAAATAAAAAAAACGTAGGGGAAATACTTGAGCTTGGAAAAAGATCAGATTGCATCTAGTTGGACGCTGCCGTTGGAGGAGAGTTGTTGTTTACCGGAAGGTAATTAAATGATCCCTTAACTCACTTGAGTTTTTCTGGGTTGGGGGTACACAGGTCGGAGTAACGTCGGCCAGTTAGCGATAAACAGTCTATATCGATATCTGCCACAGTTTGGGTGACTACTTTATTTCACCATTTATCAAGCAGAAGTTAGTTCCACGGAGAAACCAATCTTTCAGGAGGTTAAGAGGAGAACCCGAGACTATATTTTCTTAAACCGGTTCTTCGGCTAATGCACCTTATCTTAACAGCTTTGCCACACAGGATAATGTTAAAATATATTGAAAAAAAAAAAAAAAAAAAAACTTTTTTTTAATATATATACAGAATATTGACTGATTTTACTGTATTTTATCAAATGAATCAGCCTCGGTGAGCATAACTGACTTTTAAAAACATTTTAATGTAGTGTGTCATGTTAATAGATTAGAATATGGTTAGCTTTTTTATTTTTTTTTTTAGATTAAGTATTTTGTTTTGTATCTTATTTCTGACTTCGTATTGAGTCACTACTAGTTATCCAGTGTAAAAATGAGATCCTAAAGCAAAACCAGGAGAGACACTGATCTAAAACACACAACTTTAACCGCTTCAAATCAGGCTCCTATCCATGCAAGAGATGCGTCAATGTCTGTCATTTTCTGGTTTGTACTGTATAAGCATTGCATAAAACACCACAGCATTGCACATTGTATGCAGGAATCAATCGGGGATGCCTTTATGGATTCCCTTACACCTGCATTTAAAACATTCATCTCTGTGTTGGCTGGGACTGCAAGGGCTAAAAATACCCAGCTTTAGGTTTAGCGGCCAACAATGCAAGGTAGGAAATCTACTTTGCACCCCTATCAATAGGTACAGGTGTCCTGTCAAGTGCAGCAGCAACATCTTTAGTCATTCAAGCCCTTTCAAACAGCTCCCGAGTTCACATTGGAATCTTTGTGTCCCGCCAATTTCTAATTTCACAATGTTTTGGTAGGAGGATTAGCCATGCCGCCATGGAGCACTATTTCTTTGGAGTCAGGAGAAGGGGGCTCAGGGAGAAAGAAAAAGAGTAAATCTGTTTCTATAAGGAAAAGGTTTTGAAAAACGCAATTTATTCCTCTTGCTTTGAGGCCTGATTTATTTCATATCACGGTGTAAGCCGCAAACCAGAGAACTTACCTGGCCGGTTGAGAGAAGGTGAATTGGAAAAGCTTATCTCTGAGGTGCACGTATTCCCAAGTTGGGGTGTTTTTAAGGCCGATTATGGCATTTGCGGAATGTGAATATGAGATGAGTAGTTGCGCATGAGTCAGCATATATAAGTCAGTGGTTTCAATGATGCTATTAGCAAATGTGGAGCTGGGAGCTGCAGAGAACAGGTATAATGCTCATGAACAACCAGGATATTCACAGGCCTCTCACCAGTCGGAAGCATTAAACATCCCTTTACAAAAGTACTACTGAGGTGCCATAGTACAATTATAGTATCGGATGTTAATCCTGTTGCTTTGATAGCATGGCACTGAATGATTATTGTATTCATATGGGCGAATCTCACAAAACCTGTCACATTTCACCAAAACTTTAAGGCAAGAAAAAGGATATTGTTATTGCATTAAAAACATTGTGACAAAACAAAACAACATCTGAATTGGTATATATATTTTATTTATATATATTATATATAGATATATATATATATATATATATATCTATATATATATATATACCCAGTTTATAGAGGTTGAACGCCGTCTGATTTTTTAAAAGTCGACTTATTTGTTCATGTATATGTATATATATACATATACATGAACAAATAAGTCTGGAGCTGTGATAAACACCTTGTGCATAGCTATGGCATATGACACAGCGCTGCCCACATGGCTATTGCTCCTATAACAGCTCATTTTTAACATTTTTCTGCTCGATCTAAATCCGATAGAGATACGTAGCACAGTAAAGATTAATCATATTAAAAGCATTAGTGAGATCATGCTTGTGTGAATGAATTCTACTGCAGCGTCTCTCTAACTAGTATGAAGCTGTAGGATTTAGTTAAGAAATATATGCTTGAACTTTTCAGTTTCTATGCTATTTTATTGAGAAATCACAGAACAGTGTTGACAATACATTTCCGCGCTGAATAATTGTGCGCGCGCGATGTGTGTGTGATGTATGAGCTACTGTCTGTAGCCTATGTGTGCGCGTTACAGTGCAGCCTGCATTAGATTAGAACGGCGATTCATTTACCTTTACAATAGGCTGTTTAAAACGTGCATTCTCCTGTTTAATTTTGAGCATCCAGTAATATAATCACACATTTCTTGTGGAGCGCTTTCAGAGTATGCAATGCATTTATTTGTCATTTTAACTGTTTTGGAAACAGAGCGTAAATGTGGAAGTCCTTCAAAGATTTTTTATCCTGTTGCGCCCTCTATAGGACCAGCGACTAGTCAACGTCAAGTTTAAAGCATCATGGCAGAGCACTGAAGTCGACTAGTCGATTAGTCGGTGCAATATGTGTTTTGTGTTATATATTATAATTTATCTTTCAATTTTGTTTCTGTTTTGTCATTCTAAATACATTTTGTTAATACTTCTATTTAATATACATGCATTAAATTGATCAATTGCAAACAAAAACAAAAAATTTCAAATAAATTAATCATGAAAAAAACAATTGCAGTTTCCACAAAACTATTTAAAAAATTCAGTTGAACATTGATAATAATGTTTCTTGAGCATCAAATCATCATATTAGCATGATTTCTGAAGAATCAAAGACCCCCAAACGGCATGTACTCTAAACTCTATATTTGTTTTTGTGATTCAACTTTAATATTTTTTATGGTGAGATATCTCCTTCAAGGCAGATCTGAGAGAACCAGTGTGTTACCATGTTATGTCCATGTCCACACAAAATAAAAATAAATAAATAAATAAATCCAATACCAATTCCGCTGTTATTTGGCTGTTATTTCTGACCTGTGAGCAGCCTTCCGGCAGTTGTTGAATTCCACACCAGTGAGCTTCTGCTTCCGCTCTCAATCTGATGCTGTGTTCATGCAAAAGACCTGCTAAGCTGATATAGATAAGCAAGTGGTTTGTATTTAAGGTTTGCATAATTATTTAACGTGAATGAGTTAATGTTTTGCATGAAGAAGGTGTCAGCTACTTAGATGAATGGACACAACATTAGCATTGACACCAGACAGTTGCTATCAGTGTTCATCTATTTCCTTCACTTTCACTTCCTGAGGGTGTGAGGATGATTTGTCATCTTCATAAGGCATCAGATATGAAAATCTAGGCAGACATAATCTCTAATAAAAATTGTGGCACTTTGCAAACACATTTTTCATATACATCTCAGCACCCCTTGATTTCATGGCTTTGGTACTTTTCATTAATTTTGTGTTGTGCTGGTGTTTTCTCAATGGATTTGGTCTGAGGAGTAAACAGATTTGGTCTGAGGAGTTTGCTGAACACAAGCAGAAGTCTAAAGACATGAGTGGACCTCTATCTTGTGAAATATTCATGCACATTACACCCCCAAAACTCCTCTACTGTTTTTTTAGAGGACAGTGTTCCTTGCTCTCTACTTAATGTCATAGGCCTTAAAGAAATAGTTCACCCAAAAAATTTAAATTTGAAGAAAATTTGCTCACTCGCTGCCCTCCGAGTGTTTATGTTTTGATTGGTTCTTGACAAACAGGCAGCTTTTTTCACTTCCACACAAGATGTTCATTATTTGATTGACGGACTGTCGTTGTGTGGGATTACTCGTGGATACTGATGAATTTTTTTATCAGCTGTTGACTCTCACTGACGCCACCCCATTCACTGCAGAGGATCAATTGATGAGCAAGTGGTTATGCGGGGGGTGGGTGTGTACTGGGGTATGAGTGGTTATGAACGAATTAATGAAACGCATTTGTCTGTGTTTCACTCCGTCTCAAATCGCGCTTGCGGAAAGCGCTTGAGAAACAATGTCTCTTCCGTGGCTCGGTATGCTTTCAACTAATTTTTTTAGTCTCGAGCAAGACTGTACGACATTCACTTTACATGATTTGACTGATTTTTACGTATAAAGGGCGACAGTGCACTGCATTAAAATAAATGATCATTCATGTTTTCCTAACCACTGGCCAAATTCAAAAACTAAACTAAAATTAAACCATCTTTGAGAGCAAGAGGGCCTCCGCAGCTTGCGTATTTTTGCGTATAGGGGGATTTCGGCGCTGGGTAAGTACAGTTTCAGCTAATTAATTTTTGGATGAACTATTTCGTTAAAGAACATTTCACTGCTGACATTACATCTTGTTAATACTTGCCACACTCCATGTCATGTGAGTGTTTTAATTTAGTTTATTCTTTGCACACAACACAGATATTGCTTTGTGGACTTTATGGGAAAATAAAACACATGCTTGTATGTTTTGTCTTTCTGGAGAAAGAAAAATATAGTTTGCATGCCCAAGATGTGTCCAGATACGGTGCCGAAGAACGATGGATACGTGATAACATACACGTAAATTTATGAGAGAATCACAGGTAACGCCACAACAGGACAGATTAACCACCTTAATCCAAAAAGTACCCAACGCAAGCTGAGACCAAATACATGGCTAACAGGGACTTCAGAATGACTATTAAGAGACACGAGGACAGGAACAGGAACGACCAGATAAGGGCACATGAGGGAGAAACTGGCCCTGCGTTCCTTTCGGAAGGGCTCATCCCTTTGAAGGGTTGAAGGGTGTAGGGGACCAAACAACTGTTTCTTGAAGTGCCCTTCGGCGTCATCATCACGTGCCCACACGGAGGCGCCGTCATCATGCAAAGAATCTGCGCAAAGGATCATTGGAGGCCTAAGTGTCCATCAGTTGTACCCTTCAAAATCCTTCATTCCGATTGCCTTTGAGGTTGCCAGTTTAATGGAGCACTTCATTTTGGAACTACTTTCATATGGTGGCCATGATTGTGTCTTCACCTCCGCGTGCCCTTGGATGGCTTATAATATCCTTTTGAACGCACCGTCTGTCACGGGGAGCACATGGGGAGCAAAACACAACAAAGACAGTCCAATCCTGATGGCTGGATAGTTTTTGGGTGAACTGTTATTTTAATGGCCTTTTCAGAGCCAAAACTTAAGCTTATTACACACAAACACACACCGTTTTTGCCCATGCAATATCTTAGTACACAAATTCTGAATATAAGATCTAGAGAGAACCAAGACAATCCGTTAAAGAGGCAGTGACGGAGTCCAACTCTTTTTTTTTTTTCTGCCATCTACGGGGAGTTAAAAGAGATGAGCAAGTAAAAATCACCAGCCGTTCTTGGCATAATTCAAGCACTCTGCAAAAAATGAATTAATGATCTCATCAGAGTGCTATTGTGTACACTAACTGTGTAAAATATGCCCAAGCAATTTGTCTGCAACTGTACTGTGAGTGCTTATTGTAACATGACACTGGTAATTAAAGGTTTGTGTGACAGTACATTGTAGAACAATGCGCACTTCCATACCTAGTGGGTACGAACAACAGCACAATCCTAATAGCCAGCTTACATTGCCTAGATACAGTTGCTGTAATTGTCATAGATGCATGGTTTTACTGAGAAAGCTAATTATGTTTTGTTTTTGTTTGGCTTTTTTTTTTTAAACTGCTATGCATTTGCTTCACATTTTCTCTGACACCTTTGCCACCCACAGACACGTTGGATTAGGACTGATTAAAATAAGAGATATTTTTTTAAACTGGTGGGTCATGAACTAAAAATGGGTTACAGGTCCTTTGATTTTGTAGCCGGCCAAATAGAGAAAGCAATGCCAAATAAAAAATTATAATCTGAAACTAACAATAGTTAGGACAAGAAAATAAATGTTTCTCCACTACTGAAAGAAAGAAAACACTTTCCATTCATTTCCATTCCATTCAATTTTTCTTTGAAATGAATTGTATCATTTTAAGCAAATCATGTAAATAATTTTGCATTTTAATATTATTAATTGATATTAATATACATAATTTAAATATAAAAATATATCCTTTCTTGTAATATAATTACTGTTTAAAACAGAGTCATTAGGATATCTTTTTGAAATAATTTAGTACTTATATTCATAAAGGATTGCATTAAATTGATCAGAAATGACATTGTAACCGAAAAACAAAATCCATTACATTTTTTTTTTAACATTGATAATAATGAGAAATATTTCTTGAGCACCAAATCAGCATACGATGTTTTAATGTATTTTTATCAAATAAATGCAGCCATGCTGAGCATCTTTCAAAAACATCACAACATCTTTTGAATGATAGTGTAATATAATAGTGTAAATATGCAATATTAATTTGATTTAAATGGTGTTTTGTTTAGTTTTCTATGCTAAAAACTGAGACTGTGTTGGGTTGCCATTTGAAACCAAAAGGCCAGTTGAGAATCACTTGGTTAGACACAATTGTTTCATTGTAAACCATTCTTTATCCCATGCATGCTTTTTGGATATTGAGAGTGTGAGTGATACAATTAAAGACTGATGGCTGTCTAAAATATATTATTTGTACGTCAGCACCACTTAAAGATTAATTTATTTAAAATTAAAATTTGTCACAATTCATTAGTCGTCTAATTGGTTACACTGTGGATGTCTGCATAAACAATTATATAACAAACATCAGCATAGCTGAGTTCTATAGAACATTAATTTACTCTAATGCATGTCTGTCATGTTAGTTTAAAGCATTTATGTGTGTGAGCGTCTTCCCTTCCTTGATGCAGTACAGACAGTCCTGAATCTGCTCAAATCTGAACACCAGAAAAGAGTTCTCAATGCAAAAGGCAAATTTGTGAGATTCCTATGACTGAAATTCCCAAGCTTCAGTGCACGTTGTCCTCTTCTAGCCCACTTATCTCCGGGAAACATGGCAACAGAGCAAACTTCTTTTCCTTTGTAAGGGATTTGTGGCAAGTGGATAATCGACTGATCGAGCAACCACTCGAAGGAAACCAATTAATGGCATTCTCCACCATGGCATTGCCACTGCCTTGATTTGCAGTGGAGTTTATTATACCAGCCAATGCATTAAATATTAATGTATACCCAGCATGACTCTGGGGGGTTTAGTGGATTTATTTATTTTGTTCTGCCTGCATCGTGTTGTCGGAAACACTGCTTTTGGGGATTTCAATTGTGCTTTGCAATTAGTATTTCTATATATGGAGTATTTGTTGTTATACACTTTTATTTAGATGTTAAATGCAAAGAAATACAGAAGAGGAAAGAGAAAATAAAAATGGTGCTTAGCGATGGTTTCTGTACGGTGAGTTCCAAATCTTTCTTTTTTAATTCTCTAATGCAGTGGTTCCCAACACTGGTCCTGGAGGCACCCCAACCCTGCACGTTTTGCATGTCTCAATCAAACACACCTGATTCAGGTCATAAGCTCATTAGTAGAGACTCCAAGACCTGAAACTGGAGTGGGTCATAGCAAGAAGACATGCAAAATGTGCAAATGTCTTTGATTGTGCAATTTTATGTGATTCATTTTATTATTTAATTCTTTAACGTTTCTATTCTTTTTAGTAATATGTTTATTTTATTCATAAATGTTTTGTCACGTTATATGATGTACTGTATGTTAGTATACGTGTAAAATGTTTAAGTGTGCTGACTGAACAGCAGTCAAGCAAACTAATGTAATTCATACAGTACTTTCATTTAAAAAAGCTAAACAACTAAATGCATTAAAATATGCTATGTGAAAAAAAATCTAAATATTGAAATAAATATATTTATTATAAATGTTTTATTATTATTATACATTACGTATCTAAAAATATCAATAAAATAGTGTTATGTATTTTCATGTTTATTATTATACATTATTAGAACATTATGGCAAACTTAGTTGAAAGTCACTTCATATGAAGGGAGCTTTTTGAATGGAGCATGGTTTTCATTGTAACTTTTGAGGTTTCATTTCGGATGTTCCCTTAGTCAGCAACTGCCTGTGTAGTAAGTATACAGCTCACTAGTTTTTTAACAGAGCTGCAGAGTAGTGCTAGTCTCTCAAATAATTAGTCTCACAACATTAAAGGTGATATTACTATGTAAAAGTGCTTGAAAATGTCCTGGTAACATATACAGTATATCAGTAAATGCGATATTATAAAATAACGTATCTTCATTGACAGCCGAGTTCATATGCCGTACAAATCCACGGCTGCATTGATTCAAGTACACAGCACAACACCGACACGTGTGTTTGCCCACGATGATAGCGTCAGGAAACCATGAGAACCTACACCAAAGGGACTTGATAAGAATAAACAGTGAGGGAATAATTAATAAAGCGTTAATGAGACGTGCAGGTCTCATCGCCTCTGCTCTCCCAGCCCTTCAGGGCCAAGACAGGCACTAGACAAGCGATTTCTAATTACGCCATGCAACTGCTGTCCTGACAATAGCCGTGATGACAATAACTCCAATGAGACTCCAAACAGTGGAGCAGATTCAGCGTACACCGTGTCGTGAATCAATTAGATGTCAGTCACTGGGAACAATTACTTGTTTTAAAAGCCTCTGTATTAAAAAGATTTTGTCACTTTTTTTCAGTGGAGAACTGAATGTGAGTTTGTCTATGGTTATTGGTTATACATGACCCATTACCTATAAGTCACTTGGAAAGTCGTTTCATAGGCACAACTTATTAACATTCATTGAGATTTACAAGGCCAATATATTATTAATATATATATCTTCTATATATGTAATGCTGATGCAGTGATAAATCAGCACAATGTGTTGAACATGCATTAGAGAATATAGGGTGCTTTTTCCCACTGATTTTTGACAACTCAATTCAGTAACTCTGAATACACATAAATCCTCCTACAGTCATTTGTCTAGAACTGATCCTTCTTCAGACAAGTCTAACTGAACATGTTTTTATAACAGCCCCCAACAACTCTCGCTCCATGTAATCAAAGATCCGTCTGTCTGCTAACATATTACCATATGTGAGCAACCACAAGCATTATTGCCTAGAAATGCAAGATCTCATCACAGATTTTTCAGCAGAGTGGAAACGAGAGGAGAACGCATGGACAGAAAATACCAAGAAACAGGAAAGGAGCAGGGAAATAAATAGAAGGAAAAAGTGTCAGAATAGATTCAGAAAACAAGAAAGACACACAAAGAGGCTGAATATTTATTATACGCTTGAAAGATGTCTGGAAAGTGCGGTTTGGGAAAGTTTACAAGCTTGTGTCAAGGAAATGATGCAGACTTTGTGAGACTCGTTAGAGATGTTTGGAAGAGTTTAGAAAAGTCGTGTCAAAATCCCAAAATATTTTGCTCATTTTTAAACTCTTAATGCCTCTGGGCTCAATCAAATGGCATTTTGTGTCCTTCTGTGGTTTTGGAGGAAGAACAGCTTGAAAAGATGATGTTACACAAAACATGAATATGGATGATAACATTGCTCAGCACTAAAGCTCACTTTTACACATTGTTGTATATGTATGCTGTTCAGTACATAAACATGGTAATAGTAAAAAAAAACTAAAAGAGAAAAGTTTTTTGCAATATATGCAAAATATATATATAAATTATGTATGTATTGTATATTTATTCATTCACCTTTATCAGTACAGAGCAAAATAAGTAAAAGTTGTATTTATCAGTTTGCATGGTTAAAAACTGTCAAGACTTCACATTAGATTTGTTGAGCAAACTAATTTTATTGGGTTTTCTAGTTTAACATATTTTTTTATGAGAAAACGTCTCAGATTACGCATGTAACCATGGTTCCCTTTCAGGCGATCACTCTCGACGTCACGTCGGAGGACCGACGAATTGGGATCTCCCTTAGAGGGACCAATCTACTTCGAGTATAAACTAAACAAGCTTTTGCACATTGGCATGCGGTGATTGCATCCAGCTGCCGCTGATCAAAGCGTGAGTATAAGTAGGCAGCAGATGCCGCAGTGCATATTCAGCTTTTCGCTTTGGAGCCGAGTGATCACATCGTTTTGCTCCTGACTACTCTACGGAGAGAAGTCTGAACGAGTTCAGCACGCTCTTGGAGGGCTCTTCGTGTTGGCGGACGGCGCTTCAGCGGTGGTGGTTTCCCGTGTTGAGTGGGTTGCACACATCAGGCTGCACTACCCCCTGTTTGTGTTGCAGATGATCATCTCCCCTGTGCGCCTCAGCACCTAAAAGAGCATTTCCCTAAAAGAGCATTCACGGGTCTGTCTTTAAGACGACGTTGCGTGGCAAACTTGACATTACGTCTTTGTAAAGATGATGTGTGTCTTGCTATAGACAACGTATCACCCGGTCGTTTTTGGATGCGGTCGTTACCTGGTGCTGGGTGATGGTCACGATTGCTGCCTCTCGTGTCTGGGCACGAAGCACGTGGAGGTGGCTTTTTTGGATGACTCATGCTCCCATTGCGGGGTATGACCATCTCGGAGTTGCAGACCAGACTCCGTTACCTGCAAAGGGGAGGAGTGCCCGTGCCACTGCCTAGATCTGGGATTCCCTCTGGTGGCAGCCGGGGGCGTCTTTTTTCTGGTGGTGGGCGGACTGGTCTTACGTTCACGGTGAGGAATTCCCCTCCGGGGTTGCCCAAGCCCGCCGGCACTTCGAAACCAGCGGAGCTCTCTAAAAGAGCAGGCTGGACCCTCCCAGGGGTTACCACCTGTTTCTTCGAGGCTCCCCCGACGATCAGATGTCGATTGCAGCATCAGAGGGTGAGCCAGAGCTTCCTGGAGAGGAAGATTCGGCTGCGCTGATCTCCTCCGGGACCGTAGCAATGCCTGAATCACATCCAGAAATAATGGCTATGCTTTCCCGGGCCGCCGTAGGGGTAGTGCTTGAGTGGAGACTTCCACCGTGTCCTGAGCTCTCAAGGTTGCACGATTGGTTCTCGGTGTGGTCCGCGCTGGTTCTCAGCGCCCCGCCGCGGTGCCTTTCTTCCCGGAGGAGCTCAACAGGTCGTGGACGGCAACTTTTAACTGCCGGAAACTGATTTGCTGGATCATCCTCCCTCACCACCCTCGATGGAGGGGCAGCTAGGGGGTTACAAGGGTCCCCCCGGTGGAGCGGTCGGTTGCGATGCAGTTGTGTCCTAATACCGCCTCCAACCAGCAGGGAGAACCGTGCCTCCCCTCCCGGGTCTTTAGGTACTCGACTGGCCAGCGATGCCTATGAGACCTGTGGAGAAGCTGTGTCTGCCTTACACGCTTCGGCGTTATTGCAAGTGTTCCAGGCCAAGGCACTGAGGGACTTGCACGAGGGTGGTCACGACCCGGAATTTTGCAGAGAACTCCGGCCCCGCGGTGGACCTCACGCCACGAGCGACGAAGGTTACGGCGCGTTCTCTGGGTCGTGCGATGTCCACTATGGTGGTCCGGGAGCGCCATTTCTGGCTGTGACTGGCTGACATGCGCGAGACGGACAAGAGACGATTCTTGAACGCCCCCGTTTCCCAGGCCGGCCTTTCGGCGACACGGTGGAGAACTTGCCCAGCAGTTCTCCACTGACCAAAGCAGACTGAGGCCATCAGGTACATCCTGCTCCGGCGTGCAGCTGCTGCCCCACTGCGTGTATGCCTGTAGTTCCATTGATGCCACTAGCGCGGTGTCTGGGAGCCTGGCTTGAGCTACCCAGCCCGTCTCGGTGGCTCCTTCGAACCGTCAGGCTCGGTTATGCGATTCAGTCGCCCGGCGTCCCCGCCAAATTCAGTGGCATCCGCGTCACAACAGTGAAGGCGGCCGATGGTCTTGTCTTGCGGGCGGAGGTCGCAGTCCTGCTGGCGAAGGATGCGATAGAGTCGGTCCCTCCAGCCGATATGAAGACAGGGTTTTACAGCTCCTACTTCATTGTACCCAAGAAAGGTGGTGGGTTACGACCAATCTTGGACCTGCGTGTCTTGAACTGGGCCCTTCACCGGTTACCATTCAAGATGTTGACGCAGGAACGCATTTTCGGGTGCATCCGTCCCCGAAATTGGTTTGCAGCGGTCGACCTGAAGGACGCGTACTTCATGTGTCAACGCTTCTGCACCACAGACCATTGCTGCGGTTCACTTTCGAAGGACGAGCATATCAGTACGAGGGCCTGCCCTCCGGGCTGTCCCTGTTGCCCCGTGTCTTCACGTAAGTTACGGAGGTACCCCTTGTTCCCTTGAGAGAACAGAGCATTCGCATTCTCAACTACCTCAACGAAGCAGTCTCGGGATCAGTTGTGCGAACACAGGTATTTGGTACTTTCACACCTCAGCCTGTTGGGCCTTCAGTTCAACTCCAGAAAAGAGCAAACTCTCCCAGCGCCAGAGGATCCTCTTTTCCCGGATATGGAAGGACTCGGTACGAGCAGGATGGCGGTCCCACTGAAACGGTTTCAGAGGCTCCTGGGGCATATGGAAGCTACGGCGGCAGTCACGCCGCTGGGCTGCTCCATATGCTAACCGCTGCAGTCATGGCCGAGTCCTGAGGTGGGCGTGGCAATGCGGCACCTTCCGAGTCCAAGTTACTCCGGCCTACAGCCAAACCTTCACCCCGTGGTCAGACCTTGCGTTCCTCCGGGCAGGAGTGCCCCTGGAGCAGGTCTCCAGGCATTCTGTGGTTTGTACAGATGCCTCAACCACCGGCTGGGGGGCCACGTACATTGGGCTTGCAGTGTCAGGGGTTTGGATGGGCCCCCAACTGCACTGGCTGCCTCGAGTGGCTGGCAGTGCACCTTGCCCTGAGCCATCTCAAATGGCGCTTACGAGGCAAGCACGTACTAGTCCGCACGGACAACACAGCGACCGGTGCGTACATCAACCGACAAGGTGGTCTGCACTCTCGTCGCATGTCGCAACTCTCCCGCCACCTCCTCCTCTGGAGTCGGAATCATCTGAGGTTGCTTCGTGCTGTTCACATTCCTGGGCTGCTCATCTGGGCAGCCGACGAGCTGTCCCGAGTTGCGCTCCCGGGAGAATGGCGACTCCGTCCCCAGACGGTCCAGCTGTTTTGGGGACGTTTCAGAGCCGCTCAGGTAGACCTGTTTGCCTCGCCAGACACCTGTCACTCCATTTTTTCTTCGCCTTGATAGCTGCACCATCACTTCGCGAAGCTCTGTCCGAGACACGCCTTGCTTGAAGTGAACCTGTTTGTTGAGTGGTGTTCTTCTCGCCGAGAAGACCCCCGTAGATGCCCGATCGGTGTCGTGCTTTCTTTCCTGTAGGATGGGTTGGAGGGAAGGCTGTCTCCCTCCACCCTTAAAGTTTATGTTGCTGCAATCGCTGCTAACCACTACCCCGTAGAAGGAGGTCGTTGGGGAAACATGACCTAGTCGTCAGGTTCCTTAAGGGGGCGAGAAAATCCTCCACGGCCCCTCTCTATTCCCTCGTGGGACCTGACTCTGGTGCTCACGGCACTTCAGCAGGGCCCATTTGAGCCTTTTTTCAGGCGGTTGAGTTGAAGTTCCTTTCAATGAAGACTTTGCTCCTGCTAGCATTGGCCTGCATCAAGAGGGTAGGGGACCTGCACGCATTTTCGGTCAACGATTTGTGCCTAGAGTTTCGGGCCGGCTGATTCCCAGGTAACCGTGAGGCCCCGGCCTGGCTATGTGCCCAAGTTTCCCGCTGCTCCCTTCAGGGATCAGGTTTTGAACCTCCAAGCGCTGCCCTCGGAGGAGGCAGACCCAGCCCTAGTTTTGCTCTGTCCCGTCCGAGCCTTAAGGTGCTACGTAGACCGGACACAAAGCTTCAGGACCTCAGACCAGCTCTTTGTCTGTCACGGAGGCCGGCAGAAGGGGAATGCCGTCTCTAAGCAGAGGATGGTCCACTGGAATGTGGATGCCATCACCCTGGCTTATCAGGCACAGGGTGTGCCCTGCCCGCTCAGGTTGCAAGCTCACTCAACTAGAGGTGTTGCATCCTCCTGGGCGCTGGCTCGTGGCGCCTCGTTGACAGATATCTGTAGGGCTGCGGGCTGGGCGACCCCTAACACATTCGCTAGATTCTATAGCCTTCGTGTGGAGCCGGTATCCTCCTGTGTTCTCACCTCAAACGGGTAGAAGCACTGAGAGGCCCCGGCTTCGGGTCGGCTTGCAAAAACCACTCCAGAGAGTCCATATAGTAGACCCTGTTGAGTTCCTCCGTCCCCTCGGCAGCCAGACGTGGCGGAGCGTCCGGTGCCAGGCCCTCTCTCGATGAATCCGTGTGAACCGGTAGAGGGCTGGGTTCCCTATGTAGAGACCTAAGTGGATTCTATATGTGTAAAGTCCACTGTATAGCCTTGAGCCTGTGTTTCCACGGCAGACTTCTGCCATTCCGAGAGGGTTCAATCACCTCCATTTTTTCCATATGCACCTAAGGGATGTCCATATGTGTATTGCTCCGAAACCTCCTTCGGGAAGGTTCGAGCTTCCGTAACGTCCCTGTTCCAAGTAGAACGGGTGCGTTTCCCCAGTGTTATCCAGTCTTACTCAGTGGGTAGTGCCATAGTAGCAGTAGCTGGTCCTCTTGTGCAGGCCCTGGCCTACGCCAAAAAGTAGGGGTGCAGGTGGCTTCCACAGGACACTGGATGGGGCGGTAGCTGTGGCCTTTTTGGTAGGGGGGAGGAGGGGGGGGGAAGGGGAAAGGGGGGGGGATCTCAATTCGTCGTTCCTCCTTCGTGACGGTCAAGAGTGACGACTGAAGGGACTCTCGGTACTATGTACGCCTCGTTCCCTGAAGCGTGGACGGAGACGTCACGTTCCCCACCACGCTCCTGTACCACCGCTGAGCGGCCGGGTCACCGGCTCGGCTCCTCAGCGAAAACCTGAATATGCGCTGCATCTGCTGCCTACTTATACTCACGCTGTGATCAGCAGCAGCTGGATGCAATAATCGCATGCCAATGTGCATTGGCTCGTTTAGTTTACACTCGAAGTAGATTGGTCCCTCTAAGCGAGATCCCAATTCGTCGTTCCTCCGACGTGACGTCTCCGTTCCCTCCTTCAGGGAACGAGGGTTACATACATAACCGAGACGTTCCCCGAGAGGAAACGAGATGCTGTCCCCTAGGGGCACATTGGAGCACCAGCATGACCGTGTCATGAAGCACGTGTGAAACACCGCCAAGTCTATGGCCACTGGCCCATGACTTCTAGGTCGAATGCCCGAAGTATAAAAGGGCACCCTGCGGATACGTCATCCACGTTTACCTGTCTGAAGGAGATGTGACGGCAGGCCAAAGGCATGTAAGTGGCGCATGTTTACATGCGTAACCTGAGATGTTCCCCTTCTAGGGAACACAACGCTGCGCCCCCTAGGGGGCACATTGGGGAAAGAAAACCAATCACGCCGTGCCGAGGCGCATGCCTGTCCACCTGGTGGGAGAGCACCAACGAAGCGACAGACATAAACAAAGCCTTTCCTCAGAAAGGGGCCATGCCACTGACGCCACGGGCCGCTCACGCAACTTGGCAGAAACGGGGGAACCCGAATGGATCAAGGGGAACATCCCATCCAAGTTAAGAGCACAGCTATCCTCAGATAGCTATGCTATGTGAGCAGTACTAGCCTGGATACACAAGACCACTGAGGAGGCCAACTAGAAAGCCTCTAGAGGAGCTCAAAAGATGCTACTTAAATCCCAAGTAAAGAGAGTAGCTGCTGAGCTAGAACACAGCTATCCTCAGATAGCTATGTCCCTAAGGTCTTATGAAGGCTTGTGGACCAGAATAACATAGCGAAGATTACGGGCCTTCTTACGGAGCTGCCCTGACCACAGAGAGTGGGCTATCTACTTACTACCCTAGCAGGGGAGATAGCACTGTCTAGGCAAGGGCTCAAAAGACCTCTACGTAAAACCTTAGGCAGGGGAGCAATCATTGAGCTAGCACACAGATATCCTCAGATAGCTGTGCACCAAGGAAGGGCTACCAGAAGGGGGACCGACTGAAACTACCCAGACCGCAAAGAGTGGGCTGTCTACTTGCAGCCCTAGCAGGGGAGACAGCACTGTCTAGGTAAGGGCTCAAGGAGACCACTACTTAAAAACCCTAAGAAAGGGAGCAATCACCGAGCCATCAACAGCTAGTCTCGCACAGTCAGGTAAACCCTCCTATGAGGCTGCCCAGACCACAAAGAGTGGGCTACGTACTTACAACCCTAGCAGTGGAGATAGCGCTATCTAGGCAAGGGCTCAAGGAGACCACTACTTAAAGACCCTAGGAAGGGGACCAGTCACTGAGCTAGCACACAGATATCCTCAGATAGCTATGTACCTGCGGAGCGGGAGTGGAGGATGAGCGCTGAGGGTGAGATTCAACATGGCGGCGACCGGTCACTAAGGGAACTGTACTACCTGTACTAACTGTACCAACTGTACTAATAACATTTGGATTAAAACTCATTGGATTACATACCAACAATAAACTACCACAGGGAGGTCTTTTTATTTATTTTTGGTACATACTGGAGGAACTAGCGGACTTAGAGGCTTACATCGATCACCACTACAACCGCTGCATGATGGATACAGCTAACAACACACTCAGTCAAATACTCCGACCAAGTAAAAAAAAAAAAAACACAAAAAAAGACATCATCCCGTTTCTAGATACCAGTGATCTAGAAACGGCAGAAATCGAGGTCAGTGTACTCGCTTCCATTAACAACAAACTAGAGTTATTGGTTACACTACATAACGAAATAAAAGATCTCCGATCAAGTGTGGAATTCGCGTACAATCACATCGAAAAATTAGAACAATCAAACAACTCCCTTCTAACTACTGTTAAAACACTCAACGTGAAAATGGAAGAGGTAATAAAAGAAAACAATATAATGAAAGATAGTTATGTACCTGGGAAGGGCTACCAGAAGGGGGACCGACTGAAACTACCCCATACCACAAAGAGTGAGAGAGACAGAGAGCTGAGGAGTTTGGGCAATACTGAGGATCCAGGCGGCTGCGACGGAGATCACCAGAGATGTAAGTGGGGATCCAGAGGCCAGAGGGTGCGCTGGAGTGACCGAGGAAGGACTCAAAGCCTGAGGGAGGGCATAGTGGGCCATAGCGGAAGGGGTGGAGGGCCGGAGAGCCCACAAGTCCACAGCAGAGGCGTGGTGAAGTCCAACCCAGGTGGAGCAGACTGACCGAGGGAGCCCGACAATGGTCCATGCCAGAATCGATGGTGGGAGGAGTGCAGATGCAGGATTCTGGACAGCAGGACGAGGTGGAGCGGAGCCATCGGAGGCTGGAGGCGGAGTCATGGGCTCCCCTGGTCCAGGAGACGAAGACTCCCGGCAGGCCCGAGATGGAGCCCCACCAATGAGAGGTGGTAACAGAGGGACTGACGGGGACGAATATGACTGGACAACAGGAGTGGCTGAGGACTGAGAAGAATAAAGAAATGCACAAAACCCAAACAAAAATAAAAAGTATCTTAAAGCAGCTTGGAGAGAAGGTGGGAGAAGGAGGATGGGCAGGGAATCAGACAGATGAACAGAATTATGCAGGCTTGGGTGAAGCAAAGTCTCTAACTCTCCAAACTGAAAAACAGTGTCCAAGTCCAGTAAACTCTCACTCTCAGTGGCAGGAAGGTGGTCGGGGCTCACATACATACCCTCGAATTCCACAAGAATTCGCTCCGGCACGTGCAGCGTTGCCAGCTCACACACCAGGGTGATGGCAGGCTCAGTAGCTTCTTCACACAATCGCTTGTCTGTCGTGGTGGGCTCTGGCTCTGGCTCTGGCTCTCCATCTACGGTGGGCTCAGGCAGACGATCCGTGCAGCAGGGTGGCGACTGGCTGGGCACTGGGTCTGGAGTGGAGCTGGTGACGTCCTCAACAGTGAAGGCTGATGCACCCACTCCACATGGTCAGTGAAGCTCCCTCGAGGAGGTTCCCTGGACAACTGCACTCTAGTGACGTTGTTAAGTCCCACATGTAGAAACGTGCAGAGGCAGTCATCCGGGAAAGTGGTCTGGTGGGCGAGACTCCTCGAGGGAGCGATCTCCCAGCTCAAGGCACAGCAGGGTGATTGCGGCAAAATGATCCAAGGAAAAAATAAAACCTACACAAAAATACTGATCAAATGAAAACAAGGTAAAAGCACGCCACTTCTGTTTTACTTTTTGGTTGGGTCTTCTGTCACACTAACGTGTTGATAAACGCACACGAATACGATGATGAAGATAGACAGTCTTTAATAAATCCACAGACGGTAAATCCAAACAGAGAGAAAGCTTGCAACAAACGTAACATTGACGAAACCCAACAACAATGAACAGAAAGAGAGCAACTTAAATACACAAGCAGACTAAACTAATTAACGACACACACCTGAACCAAACTGAATGATACGGTGACTCTTTATTATATTATATTATATTATATTTCTTGACCAATCATAATCAGTATCTTAAGAGCATATATATATATATATATTATAATATATATATATGATATATATATATATATTAGTAGCTGTGACAGTATATAGGATGTTGACTGCCAGGGAATCGGTCAAAGTTATATAGAATACAGTATATATCTTGAATCACATATTTTAAAGAGCATATTATTAGAAGAGATTAGATTAGATTAGAAGTGATTAGATTAAATTAAATTAGATAGATAAGGCTGATTGTAAAGTATTTTAAAATCTTTTTTACTTAATAAATCAGTTGTTTACACCAATGGAAGTACATTTTAAAAGTCATATCAGGTAGAAATGGCTTGTTAAGGTACACACCACAGAGTGTACTTGTGCTTCAACCATAATGATGGGTCTTCAAAACACACCAATTAATGAAGCTGAACTTGAATCAAAGAGGGCTGTGAAATCAGAGGGCTGTGAAACAGCCGCTTGGGTACCTTTTGATGTCCTATACTCACTGGAGACAGATACAAGGCGCAATTTCCACATTATCTCCTATTCGACACGGAAGTCAAGCCTGCTCAAGTTCACACACTGTGTTTGAATGGGAAATAGGTCAGTGTTCTGTGATAGCAGATGAAGAAGTGGTCCACTAATGGCCTTCTATAATCTTCATGCTTATGTTGAATTTAACTAAGGCTGCGTTTACACTTGGCATTAGCATGCGACCTGTATCCGAATGTTGTCCACATTCACATTGAAAAGACAAGTGTAAACACGCTTCTGACCGGAATGTTATCCTGGTCCAGAGGTAGTCGAGGACGTATTGTGATCGGATCTCAGTGTAATGTAAACGCAATCCAGCCATCGTGTCTGCAGTCGCAGGTCGACATCACGCAAATCGCCGCCCCCTCTCTCCCGATCTGTCGGAAGAACAGAGCGCTAGTGAGACTCGTACATTTATTTTGATTTGTAAAATGTCCCGCGAAAACCCACCACTTCAGGTCGACTTTGCATTTGCATTTATTATTTAAATATTGCGCGGGAAATACAGATCCGATCGGTTATCCAGATCGAGAAGTCAGCTGATGTTGCCAAGTGTAAACGCACCGTGTCCTGATTGACTGATGATCCGATCTGCTTGATCAGATCACGGTGATCGCATGTTAATGCCAAGTGTAAACGCAGCCTAAGATGCATCACAAGCCTAAGTGTAAACAGGTTATTAGTGGCAAACTTTTGGGATGTAATTTTCCCAAACTAGCTAAATTTTGATACAATGGGCAAAAAACGATTTACGCTTTTTTTTCATTTTAAGAAGGGACCTGAGCCCAATCTGAAAGCAGAACCATAAAGCAATTGCCTAATAACCACCCAGGACACCCTATAGCAACTACATAGCAATGCCCTGGCACTTTGGTGGCACATTCTGCTTTACTCACAATTTATTCACAAATTCTAATATTGATCATTTTCTTCCACCAAAACTCATGTGGCAGTAGAATTATTCTGATTATTCTTTTTTCTTCTTTTGGATATATACTGTGATTGTACCATGGTATTCTTGAAAGTACCTTGAAGTACCATGGTATATAAATTTCAACAAAATAAAATTGAAATATTATTATACTTAAAAATAACTGTTTTTATTTATTTTAAAATGTAATTTATTTGTGTGATGCAAAGCAAAATTTCTTAAGTGTCTCGTGATCCTTCAGAAATCATTCTAATATGATAATTTAATGCTGAAGAAACGTATTATTAATATTAATGTTGAAAACAGTTTCATGTTTGTGTGAAAACGATGTTTTTGTTTTCCAAGTCTAAAATAATTTAATTTGCATTTAATTTGAAATAGAAATATTTATTAACGTTGTAAAAGTCATAACTGTTCCTGTTGATCCATTTAATGTGTCCTTGCTGAATAAAATTATTACTTTCAAAACATAAATTACTGACCCCAAACTTTTGAATGGTAGTGTATATCAAAGTACTACGGTATTATGTTTTTAAAAATAAGAGGGCTTGGTGGCATCAGTCAAAAACAGTGAGTAATTTTTTAAGGTGGAAAAACCAGGAACAAGTAAACGGGGTCATTTTTGACTTTATTCTGACTTTAAAGGTAGGCCACAGTCAATAATATAAAATGTATCTCCACGTTACATGTTCTGATTTCTCACTTTTTTTTAATTTTTAGAAATAAAGATAGGGTTTATTGAATCCTAATATATCTGTTGTTCTCACACTCACTCCATTTCACTTTGAAATCTGTGAATGGGTAGCAAAGTTTTATGTGTTTGTCTGCAGCGCACAAACACCTCTTCCTCTGCCCTCTGATTGGATATTGATCAGTCTTTCCCCCTTGTCTGGGACCAATCAGTCTTTTCCAGGCACTGTAAGAATTCTTTCCTCGGAAAATAAACAACATGGTAATTTTCACAGTCATTTTCTCTCTCCCCTTGAAAACACACACTCGCACATTTACAAGCAAAGCACGTTCCTCAAGACCAGAGAGGCGAGAGTGTGATGGTGCCCCCTTATGGTCACTAGGTGGAGGCGCTGATTCGAAAAGGCCCTTCACTTGTGCTGAATCATGTAAGGACTATTTCACTCTAGGGACAAGTGAATATTTTTGAATATTTGTGAACATTACTTGTGGAATAGTGTGATGTTTTTATCAGCTGTTTGGATTCTGCATTCAAAAAAGGCATAATTTATTATTAACTATTTGCATTTATTTGATTTTATTTAAAACCCTCTGGCCCTCTTCGGTCATTTTGACCGAAACATTTTATATTTTGAATTTTAAAAAATCGCTTCATCGGAATTAGATTGGATTAGAAATTAATGGGAAATACGAAAAGATGTGAAAACTCAGTGAATCTTTTGGTGGTACAAACTAAAAATCATCCACTGGTCAGAAAAAAAGTGTGCAGCAATCAAGGGGTGACTCTCTAGAATATCAGGAGTGCAAAATAGACACCAATCAATAAATGGCTCTCTCACACACACACAACACACACAGAAATGAACTGGTAAGACTGCAACAGAGCACATTGTGAGAATATGTTGAATAATATTAATAAATGAAAACAAACAACAAAAGGCTCATTTTCTCTCTCTCTCTCTCTCACTCTCACCCACACACACACACCACACACACACACACACACACACACACATGAACTGGTAAGACTGCATCAGAGTAAGACAGCTTTTATTGAAATAAAATCAATAAATCATAAATCAAAAAATCCAAAAGAGATTCTCATTCTCTCTCTCTTATTTATATATAACACACACACATACACAGACAGACAGACAGACTCGTGCCTCCACGGCTGGTCACTCCACGGCTGGTGCCTCTGCGGCTGGTCCCTCCACGGCTCGTGCCTCACCGGCTGGTGCCTCTGCTGCTGGTCCCTCCGCAACTGGTCCCTCCACGGCTGGTGCCTCTGCTGCTGGTCCCTCCGCAACTGGTCCCTCCACGGCTGGTGGCCGCTGCGGTCCGCCATGGGGTGGGAAAAGGGGGGGGGGGGCCGAGGGGCTCGTGCCTCACTGGCGTGCCTCTGCTGCTGGTCCCTCCACGGCTTGTGCCTCCACGGCTGGTGCCTCCGCTGCTGGTCCCTCCACGGCTCGTGCCTCACCGGCTGGTGCCTCTGCTGCTGGTCCCTCCGCGGCTTGTGCCTCCACGGCTGGTGCCTCCGCTGCTGGTCCCTCCACGGCTTGTGCCTCCACGGCTGGTGCCTCCGCTGCTGGTCCCTCCACGGCTTGTGCCTCCACGGCTGGTGCCTCCGCTGCTGGTCCCTCCACGGCTCGTGCCTCAACAGCTGGTGCCTCCGTGGCTGGTCCCTCCACAGCTCGTCCATCAATGGCTGGTCCCTCCACGGCTCATCCCTCTATGACCAGTCTCTCACAGAAAAGAAAAAGGTGCCAGATGTGCTGGCCAAAGGATGTGAAAACCAGCAGCTTTTGCATAAAGTGCAAACTTCCAGCGTGCGAGAGACACTGTAATATTGTCTGTTGCATTTGCAGCAATGTATAAAATAATTACTGTTTGTATGTAAATAGTTACAATTCTATTTATTTATGGTTATTTTGATTTTTATTCCTCTTTTTCGTCAGTTTACTGTTTGATAATTATTGTGTTTGATCTTACCGTATTTTAGCCTAACAGATGTTCCTGATATCTGTTGCATGTGCAGCAATGCAAAAATAATTACAGTTTGTAAATATATAGTTAAAATTGTTTATAATTATTAAATTTGTATTCCTCTTTTTTACATCTACTGTTTGATACTGATTGATTTTGCTGTTGTTAGTTTATTGTTTCATCATAATTGCTGTTCCCTTCTGATGTTTTATTAACATTTATTGAATTACATTGAATAAAATATTAATTAATTACAAAATGTTTGTATAAAGTGTTATGAATGATCACTATTCATTCCTTATTTTGTTAGATTTTTAATGATCAAATACTGAATAACAAAAATGCTTTCTATGTGCTCCCTTTCTAACAAGATTTTAATGTTTGCCTGTAATCATAATGTAAAACCTGATACTTATCTAACCAAAAATATCTAAACCTTGACAAAAAGTAGTCTTCTATAATGTCTAGATATAGATCTAAATGCAAAACCTAAAAACATGAAGAAATGATGTCTAAAAAAACAACGGGAATCCAAAAGCCTCTGTATATATCTATATAGGGTGCTAATACAAGAGGTTACGCAACATTACACAAGTTTTTATTTTTTAATGCCTCCAGATGGCCCAATTCTCACTTCAAAAAATTTATTTTAAATGCCTTCACTCTATTTTAATGTGAGATATTGCATTTATTAAAAAATAATAAATAAATAAAGACATAAAAAAAATATTAATTCTAATGGAGAAAATAGCTCATTAAAATTGTATAAATATTGCATAGTATCATAAAATTCCCTCAAAATCATAAATAATAATAAAAAAATATTATTGAACAAAAATATATTACATTGATTTTCCTGAAAAAAACTAAAATTAAATTTCAAGGCTTCGGTCACTTTTGACCGAGAAGAAGGCAAGTGTGACTACTAAACAAAGAGGGCCAGAGGGTTAAATAATCTTATTTTCAAAATGCATTTATTCAAATTGCTTACAATCAGCGTAAATATGTTAATTGTGAAAACAATTACATTCAGTCAGTTTAAAAGTATGAACATGGCTAAAATATGGATAGCTGTGAACAAGGAATATTTAGAAATTAAAATGTTTGAGCTGAAAGCAAATTGGATTTATTAATGATAACTATATGAACCTGCTTGCTGTGTATTTAACACATTAAGCTTATTGGTATTATTACAGAAATCTTGTTTCTTACCTAATTTATTTATGTATGTCCGACAAATATGTATCACTTTAAAGGAAAAGTTCACCCAAAAATGAATAATGAATAAAAATAAATAAATTACTCACCCTTGGGCCATCCGAGATGTAGATTAGTTTGTTTCTTCATCTGAACAGATTTTGGAGAAATTTAGCATTACATCATTTGCTCATCAATGGATCCTCTGCAGTGAATGGGTGCCATCAGAATGAGAGTCCAAACAGCTGATTGATGTAAAGAAACATTTATCCAAATCTGTTCGGATGAAGAAACAAACTCATCTACATCTTGGATGGCCTAAGGGTGAGTACATTTTCAACAAATGTGCGTTGTTTTGAGGTGAACTACTCAATTAAGTGTGTTCGTTTGTTTATGTTCAAACTGAAATCCACATGGATGGAAATTTTTTATGCAATTCATGTACATAAATTCTTAAATGTAGGCCTAATACATTTTTTTGTGTGTGTACTCACCATCAGGGAATATCAATAAATAAGAAAGATGTAAGATGTGATCATGTTGTAGACTATGGGTTTTCATTTTGTTTTTAGCCTACTGTGTGACAGCTCCTCTGTTATCACAATAGCTTTTTAGTTAGGAGGAACTCCTTTGATAATGCCTTTATTATCACACACTAGCTTTCTCTTTTCTATGCGCAAGGTGCATAATTCATCATTCTGCAGCAAATTCGACTCTATTCTAATTGTATGGTTCAGAGTTGCATTCTAGCGGCAAAATGAAAAGAAAAAAGAAAAACACAACACTACAGTATGAGATTGTACAATGTGTTCCTAGGGCTATGAAAAAATGAAGACAAAACTATAAAGAAAGAAGTTTCGCCAGGGAAATGATAGAGCTGGATGGTGTCGATTAAGTTCACTGGCTCATTGTGAGCTTGAGGCTAAGTCTGTCTGCTTTTTTATCTTCCCCTCGTAATCACTGTATTGTGCTAGTATGCTTGCAGCGGAGACTTTTGGTCATTTGCATGTGAACCGCAGGGCTCTGTGCCCTATCTTTGTGTTGAAGTGCCCATTTGTGCAGCGTTGTTCCCTTTTAAGGGTTAGTTAACCATTTGTTTGCACAAAGTCAGGGTCAGGACTAAGCCTGAGCTTTGCTTTAACCACAGGATAACACACTACAGAGAATTCTTCTTTATTAGCCATATGGTGGCCATTACGGGAAAGGATTGGGTCTAACCCTCTCTCATTCACTCCCTATCTCTGTAGGGAACACTGCGGATGGATGAAACGTGGGGTTAGTGCTAGTTCATGTGCTCAGGGACAAGCTAGAGCTACATTGCCGCTAGCGTACAAATTCATGCATTTGTTTTGATCAGCACTGATATTTTTATGCTTAAATGATAATGTTAGACATGTACACTTCCATTCAAATGTTTGGGATTGGTAAGATTTTTTGAAAATAAGTCTCTAATGCTCACCAAGACTTAATTTATTTAATCAAAAATAGAGTAAAATTGGTAATATTGTGAAATATATTACACAACTCAAAATGCTAATATATTTTAAAATGTAATTTATTCCTGTAATGGAAAGCTGAATTTTCAGTATCATTACTCCAGGCTTCAGTGTCTCGTGATCCTTCAGAAATCATTCTAATATGCTGATTTGATGCTCAAGAAACATTTACTCTTATTATCTGTTGAAAACAGTTGCTGCTTCATATTTTTGTGGAAACATTTTTTCAAAAACTGATGTTTTTTAGATATTTTTGTGGATGCTGTGATACTTTTTTTTTTCTTCAGGATTCTTTGATGAATATAAAGTTAAAAAGAACAGCATTTATTTTGTAACATTATAAATGTTTTGTAACATTATAAATGTCCTTATACTTTTGATCCATCTATCGCATCCTTAATGCAAAATAAAAGCAGTCAAGACAAACCTAAGAGTGAGTAAATGACAACAGAATTTGCATTTATGGATCAATTTTATTATTATTTTTTTTTTTTAATGATTGGATTTGTAAAATATATTTTAATGCTGAGTAGATTCATTGGTTTATGATTATAAAAGATTTTGCAGTCTTCACCGTTGACTGATCTTGTTTTACTGTGAGTTTTTACATCTTCCAATTTTGAAATTCAAGGTCTTCAAAAGATTGCCCTCATCTCCTCTTCATTCAGACCTTTAGGCCTTCCCTTTTCATTTTCACAGGCCTTTATTTCAGCTCTGAATTATGAACACACTGTGTGGTGCTTCATTGGTCAGAGCCACTTTTGTAACCTCTCTTAATAAGAAAGGACAAAGGCCAAGGACTTTCAGGAGGGAAATTGGGAGCGACCTAGGGTTTCTTCAAAGCTAAGGGTCTCCTCCCAAAGTCCTGGTGGTCTTTCATGGAGAGGCGAGGTCATGTGAGCTGGTTTTTTAGCCTAAGCTTTTGATTCTGTCACGGGACTTAGGCCGAGATGAAATCAATGTGACTTGCAATGCATCCCACACATTTGCTCTGAGGGATGTAAAACAGATAAACCATTGAGAGATAGGAGGTTTTAACCTGTCATTCATTCCAGAGCATAAGTAGGGGATAAGTGAAGATATTGTATAGAGATAACTCCAACTGTGCAACAGTTATGACCTACGTTTTATCAAATAGTGGAAAGAATGTAGAATGTTATTTGTGATTTTTAAATAACTCTGGAAGCTGTCAAGAAAACAAACTTGGGGCATTTTATTAAAATTTTTGCCCCAAATACTATAAATATACACATATTCTATGATGTCGTATGGACAATTATATGGCAAGAGCTTTTCTAACCACTTAATGAACATAAGAGGTATATTTGAGGTACAGACATCAAGAGTACCTCTGAGCGTGAGTCGGTGCTTTTACCAAAAATGTTTCCTGCCATTCTCTGATTGCTCAGGAAAACAACAATTCAAGGCCTTAACAGGACTGGAAAGTGTCCAAATGGAAGTGAAGAGCTGATGTCTGCCTAAAAACGCACACATTTTGTCCATTTCAGGAACATAATTTTGCAGATTGCATGTTTATTTCTGATATCAAATACATGGTTCTGATGGGCCTGGCATGTTTGTATAAAAATATGTGTTTTCCTGATCCTGGAGTTTGCAAAATGGTGTTTCTTCAACTACGAGCAATTTTATGACCCAGATCTTTTCCTTCGTAATCTGATATGAAAAATAAATTAAAACCATGACTTTTATAGAAATCTTTTGTAATATTATAAATGTTTTACTGTCATTTTGTATCTATTTAATGCTTTTGCTAAATAAAGTATTCCTGTATATATACAAAGTTCTGTCATGAAACTCTAGATGGCGCAGGCCGATACGTTCTAACTCAGTCTGATATAATCACAACATTACTCACATGGTGCACCTGATAGTGTTAGTTTTTACATCAGCAGCCAATGAGCTTGCTGCTCAGCATTCAAATACTTGGCTAGTGCTTGCTGTAGCAGTTGCAGCGTGCTTCAGAAACCCTCCACCTTCCCCAGCTCCACCTGTATAGATCTTCTATGGCGTAATTTAATGTATGTTATACATGGGGGTTATTTTATATATATTATATGTGCAGCAGCAGTATTTCCTACATACCCACAGCAGCATGTCTGTGGATGTATTAGCAGAAGCAAGTCTCAGTATTTGTCGCCGCAGCAGTAAAAAAAAAAAAAAGTGTAGCAGCTCATTCCGCCACGAAAAAATGCATTAACTATACCACGCTAACCTCCCAGAGTTGTTATGGCAGAATCAATTTTTCTAATATTTACAAGTACTATATATAGGACCTCTGTCGCCGAACTCAGTTTTCAGTCTTAAGATACAAAATTATTATAATTTTTTTTTAATTATTATAGTCTGAACAAAAAATGCAATATATATTGTGACATACATACATTTTCACACAAATTATTTGTACATAATTTCAACAACTGCCAATTTTTTTAGTAATATTTATTTTTTTATATTATTAGTATGTATTAGTGTAGTATTAGTATTTATTGTGTCATCAGTTTTTTTTTTTTTATCAAACTTGTGCAAAAAGTGTGAAAATAAAATTATTACGTGTATGTATTTAGGATAAGATTCTAGCCATGAATGTCATTCCCACCACATAATGTTATCAAACACAATATATAATGACATTTTTTGTTAAATAAACTGTGAAAAATGTTTAAGAGAGTTTATCTTTTAAATGTCCACAAGTCAGAAAGTGACCACAGTTAAAGAAACACCCAAAAGCATGTCCATAAGCAGCTAGATGATGTGAAACAGGTTTACACCCTCGAGAACAGCAGAAGGACTTTCTTGTCACCAGCTTAGTAGAATATATGTATTCATGTGCACTAGTCTGTCTTGAGAGTGAAAGACTTCATTACCAGCTCCCCGTGACCCGTCCTTTCATTCCACAATGCTTTTCCAGCCAGGAAGGGCCAGGAAGCCACTGCAGGATACCTCCACTTTCATACAGCACATTATTAGTAGGAAGACCACAGGGTCAACAGTTTAATAATGGCTACCGACTTCTTGTGTGTCAAATGAGACCGCTATCCCATGACCTCTGACCCCACTGTCATGATCTCCAGCTGGAGTGCCCATGAGCTCCTCTAGAGGGCACTCCATTCTGTACCTTGCCATTCACTCAGGACTCCATTTCCCATAATCCTTGGCCCGGACTCATCAAGTGCATCACCTGTCTCTCATCAGATCTCATCATCAGGACTATAAGAATAGCACACACACTTTCTGTCATCGCTGGTGATTGAATGTTGTATAGCTCTTCTGTGGTTTCTAAGTTTCCGTGTTTCTCTGTTTCCTTGCCTTCGTGTTTTGATCCCTGGACTGTTTTCTTGTTTATGATTGTTTTGCTGCCTGCCCTGACCATTGCCTGATTATCTGGATTACTCTTTTGCCTTGCCACTGCCATTGTTGTTTGCTGTTGTTGACCACGCCTGTTTGACTACGCTCTTATTAAAGTCTTACATTTGGATCCCCACTTTGTCGTCACGCCTCCCTCGTTACAATGGGTAAATATTGGTTAATAATAATAAAATCACAAATAATGGTTGAAGTGTTCCTTTAAAGGTCATAGGATGCTGCATGCACTTTTACAAGTAGTTTGAACTTGAATGTGTGTTGGCAGTGTGTGTAAACAAACCACCCTATAATGATAAAAGTCCACCCGGTGTTTTTTTTTTATCTCGTTAAATGTTTTCTCTTTCTCAAATCGAGCCGATCTCAGATGCTTGTCTGTGTGACTCAACACAGACAAGCCCCTACCAGCGTGTTTGATTGACCATAGTTGTTTTTCAGCACAGACTGGACTGGTGTCTTACCACAGACCCGCCCTGAGTGAGCTGTCATCAGTCTGCCATTGTTTCACCGCCGGAGCAGATGTAGACAAGAATGACTCCGATTAAGCGATTGAGGTGTTTTGTTGTTGGATGTAATAATGAACATAGCAGTCGTCATTTACTCCCGACATCTGAGCCGCTGAAGATGTAGTGGATTTTGTTTGTTTCTGAAGGGAATGCTCCCCCGATCTGCCTAAATGCGTCTATGTTCACGCTAATTATTCATGATCCAGCTACAGAAGAAGTGAGTATAATGTGTTGTAATGAATCTTTGCAAATCGCCTTTCCTAATAATGTGCTAATTAGCAAGTTTCACGATGAATGCGACTAAAGTAAACAGTCCCTCAGAAAGCAGCTCGGAAGAGAGGGGCGGGGCCAGCAGAGCTCATTAACATTTAAAGGGAAATACTACAAAAACGGCTTGATCTGAAAAGATCTGTTTTTGACAGGGTAAAAAAAGGTTTTTTTTTTACACTACCATTGAGAAATTTTAACCAAACTATGTTACAGACTTTTCATTAAGACCCTAAAGAATCATATCAACTTGTGGAAAATGGGCATCATATGACCCCTTTAAGTTTGTGAAAATATCCCGTTTTTACAAGAAGTTTAAGGTGAACATTTTCATGTAGCCAAAACATGTTAAAAAAAGGAGTGAAATCCTGAGAAACTGCTTCTGCTGACAAGACATAGTAACTTCCTATTCCAGCAATATTACTGACAAATGATAATAATCATAATTACAATCGTTTTTAATTGCAAACTGCTCTGAGAGGAAATTACCTATATTGTTACTCCAGAATCTTGTGATGTTCTTACTGGGGCGCTAATGAAATTGCTAGTTGTTAATGTTATGATGATGGGCCGCTTGATGGCAAATAGATCTCTTTTACTGTTAATTCAAACTCTGTCTCTATACATGTGGAGACCGGCAAAGTAATTGAATGTGTAAATCAACTACTGAGTGTAAATGGAAATGTTTATCATGTGCAGCGAAGTGGCATGTGCCTTTCGGCTGTTTTGCCTCTTTATTAATTGGATTGTTGAAATTTTATATCACATTAGCCTATGAAATTATTTCAGTTTTAAGGTGAAGAAAGCAAATTAGCCACTGTATATAAATAGTTTAAGAAAATCCTACTTTAAGATAGTTTGGAATGAAACTGCATAAAACTATCATTTATTCAGGAATAAACAAAACATTCTACAGCAAATACATTTTTGATTAACTTAAATTCATTGTACATGACCTAGATGATTGAGAAATTTTACAGACTATGTAGAAGTCTGGAAAGAAAATTATAGCAAAAGTGATTCTTATCTTATTCTTATTTTTATTTTTGTAGTTAAAATCTTTAATAGTAAACTTTCATGACTATGTTTATAACACACTTAAGTACACTTAGGTGCACTTTGTAATAACGTCAATTTAAAAGTTGTACTTGTGTGCATTTTAAATAATTTAGTTTTAATATTTTTATTGTGCTTCAAATAAGTACTTTATAAATAAATAAAGAAGTAATTATGGAATGACATACACTGTAAAAAAGATTTTTTTCAAAGTTAAATACAACAGATTATTGGAGAATATTTGACAAGAAAATTATTTTTTTGCAAGAATTGTTTTCTACCTAAACTTTCATGTCTTACTTGCTAATGCTTCGTAATTGTTTGTAAAATTTACTAGGAATTTGTGAGTGAAAATTGTTTCTTTTTAGTGCAATTATAGTCCAAAACTTACATTAGGTTTGCACACAAGTATATTCTTTTAAAGTGTATTATTTCTGTTATACTAACTCTTTTTAAATGCATGGTGAAATGAATTTTCTTTTGGGTTGGGGGTCATGAAGAGAGGGTGCGTTTTGTTTTTCAAATTGGGTTACAGGTCACTAGTGGTTGCTAGGGCATTGCTAGGTGTTTGCTATGGTCTTCTGGGTGGTTGCTTTAATCCAAGCTGAAAGAGTCCACCTCTGAGTCTCTGTGACATTGTCATCTCTATATATGGTCCCTCCTTCAATGTAAGTCAAAGGGATTTTCTGTTAAAGTAGTCAATTTAATTGCGGAGAAAAATAATAGCAACAAGTACGATTTGAGGTATGATTCACATCCATGGATTAAACTGTTGATCAAATCGCTCTAGTGAGAGTAATAGCGATTGTTGCCTTAGCAAACACAAATAATTAAATAAATGAGAATATTTATGACTACAAGACTGAAATAATGAATGTGACTGTCTTTTAATCAATTTAGTAATAATGAAATATTGTAATTTATTAGGAACCATAAATGCATTTGAAGGTGCTTTGCTACTTTTTCCCCACAACTCTTAATCTATAAATATTATTGCAAATTTTTTATTATATTGCTTCATGACTATGGGATCAGATAGAATTGATATTCCAGACAGCATCTGTTGAGAAGATAATGTCTTGAGAAACTCGTAAGAGCTCTGAGACAGCTATAAGTTATTGGTTCTTTGAAACAGATAAGCTGTCTGGCCTGTCATGTTCGGAGGGAATCTACTGTCAGACCTGCCTTTGCTTCTAAGGGTCCTATTTATATTGATCAAGGATTAACTCAGGCTGTCTCAGCAATGAAATAGGACTAATGGTTTGAAATAAGACAGATGTTTTGGGGTTTTTTTTATTGTTTTTCCCCCTCCAGCACCATAATTAATTTTTTATTTGTCACATGCTCAGATCTTCTGGTAAATTAAAGAGCAATCTGAGACACTAGGGGGAAATTCACTAAAAATCAATTGTATCTACTGACACAAGTTTGTGTTTTAGTGCCCTATTATTTTTTTCCCCTCATTTTTGGATAAATATCCCTTTAATTTAAAAAACTTTTTTTTTATTAATCTAAGCATATTTAGTGTCTGGATTGCAAATAAGATGCTATTTTGTTTTCAGCTGAAACACCATTCACAAAACTCTTTAGTGAATTCGCCCATCAAAATGAATCATTTTTAATTGACCTTCACATCTATGTAAATCCCATTTCAAACACCACTCTTTTAAGTTCTCCATTCACTTGGAAAGCGAGTTTTGTACTCCTTAATCTGGAGGATATGAAATAATTTGTTTGTTTGTGTCTTTGGCAGCATCTGCTTCAACTAACTTCACCACTGGTTCATTTGCACATCACAAATCTGCTGGAGAAATTGCCACAGTTGGCTCCCATCTGACAGAATGGCTTTCGCAATGTTTGTCCCAGCTTGCTTAAGGAGGCTGATATTGTCTACACAGAGGGAGGGATTTACTATGAGATAAAGTTCAGAGAGGACGTGGGCCATTTGTTGGGGACATGTAAATAGTTGGTTAGTGTGGTTAGCTATAATTATACCACCATGAGACTTTGGGGTCAGTAAGATGTTTAATGTTAATGTTTTTGGAAAAAAAGTATCTTATGCTGACCCATTTATTTGATCAAAAAACTGTAATATTCTGATATGACAATTAAACATATCTGTTTTCTTTTTGAATGCTTTTACAATTGTAATTTATTTCTGTGATGCAAAGCTGAATTTTCTGCACCCATTGCTCCAGTATTGAGTGTCACATGATCCTTCAGAAATCATTTTAATATGCTGATTTGATGCTCAAGAAAACATTTCTTATTATTATGTGAGTTCTTATTATTTTATGTTGAAAACAGCTGTTCTGCTTCATATTTTGTTGAAACCATATACTTTTTTCATTATTCTTTGATGAATATAAAGTTCAAAATAACATAATAATAGCAAAAACAAAAACAAATTTATTTGAAATAAAACATATTTTGTAACATTATAAATGTATTTAATGTTACTTTTGATAAATGTATTGCATCCTTCTGACCACAAACCATGTGTGTGTGTGTGTGTGTGCTTGCGTGCATGCGTGCGTGTGTGTGTGTGTGATATTAATATTGTAAATAACAATAATAATTTTTTTTTTTATGTGGTGTTTAGTTCTGTTTTGTGTTTCATTACTGAATTTTCCTGACACTTTGTATGGTAAAACCCTCTAGATCTGTTAAAATTTCAGAATGTTTTATTCACTTTGAAGAATCACAGTACACCCATTTCAAACTGATGTTTTTAAGATGGTATGTAAAGTTAAAAAATACTGCAAATATTTAAAAACACGTTTATATTCCATTGTTTTTGAATAATGGGGCATTGTCCACCAGCTGAAAATCACTCCAATATTGCACAGAAGATTTAGGAATGTTCTGTGTCTTTATCAAAGAAATGAAATTATAGTTAAAGTATAGTGAATGCAGAAACCTGTTCAGATTTTGCATGAGTAACCATCAAAAAAACCATAGCATAATAACAGTTGCAGCATGTATTTTCTTTGATGCATATTCCTCCATCCCCTACTAGAGGTGCAGAAGAAAGCAGTGAAACATGTGGTAAGCCAAATGAATGTAGCAGCAATGCTTGTGTAACAGCGTCTTTGCAGCATTCCAGCAGAATTCCTTTTCCCCACCAGCTGCCAGTGTTAATATCCACTCCACAGGGAGGAAGTCTTCCTTCCTTCCTCTTTCCTCCCCCCCTCTTTGAATGAATGCATTAAAGAGCCCACACTGGTGGTCAAGTTAAACATGACTGGCCAAGCATGTTTCATATTTTGACAGGCCTCTCTGCTGTCAAAGACTTTTTGCGATGACATATGCATCTGTAGAAATTTTTTTTTTCTAATTTGTATTGAGAGCAATATATCCCCCTGCCACATAAGACATAATCAGTCACTTTTTGTAAATAGGTTGTGAAATTGTGTCTCATATCAGAGCTGGTGGGTTTAGTTCAAGGCTATATATTGCAGATTTATATAAGGAGAAAATTAATTTTAAAAATACTTCTGGAACCAAGGCTGTTGAAGAGTGTCAGAAAATATTGCCCTCAATAGACATATTAATATATCGTGCCAATATTTATTCAACAATGAGTTAATGTTCTTGTGCAAGTTGTCCTTGTTGCTTGACATGCACTCTGAGCACATCTTGATAAAAATGATGTTATTAAATTAGAAACTTGAGTAAGTAGTGTTGGAAAACTGCCTCTTAAATAAACATTAATTGATGCACTGAAGTCGTGCGGATCACTTGTGGACTATTGTGATGATTTTATCAGCTGTTTGGACTCTCATTTTGACGGTACCCATTAATTGCAGAGGATCTATTGATGAGCAAGTGATGTAATGCTAAATTTCCCCCAAAACTGTTCGTCTTGGGTGGAATAAAAGTACATTTTCAGCAAATTCTACATTTTGCCTGGACTTTTCTTTTAAAAAGGAAAGTTGGGGACCCTTTTGATTTGCATTCATTTAAGGCTGCTTTAGAAATCATATTTTGTATGCAAAACTCCACTTTACCATTCTCATTGTAGGACAAAATATGGCATTGGACCAACATTTACGCAGGGGAATTATAAAAGTAAAAAAAAAACAGGAGGCGTGTAGTTAGCATCTGTGACTTGACTGAACATGAGCAAAGGCAGTCAATGAATAAAAGAGTAGAGAAACAACCTCAAGACTGTAAAGAGGACATTTCAGGAAGCTCTCACTCGGCCATCCACTTACATGTGCTCTAAATTTGGCTGCTTTATTTTTCTAAGACGTTTCTCTCAGAAGCCGAAGAATAAAAATGTTATAGCTCAGAACATACAAATGCAAATATGATAAACATGAGTACCTAAATAAAGATTGCATGCCCCAAAGATGCACTACAACTATAAATAAGAGTGAGTGAAAAAGATGAAAGACTAATCCAGGCGAGACCAAACGCTCGGCATGCAAATGTTCTGTGTCCCTTTTTTGGTTGCTGGGCAATAACGGTTTGCATTCGAATCTTACTTTTTTGTTGTTGTTGTTTGTTTTTTTGTTTTTTTTGTATCCATTCCTCAATAAGTGTAGCCACCAGAAGAATGAAGCCCAGGCCTCTGGAGTTAAATTAAGTTGTAAACCCGGCAGGAATTCCTAAGCGTTCCACCAAGCCCCTTTTTTCTATCAATTGCTTCTTTATACTAGCTGTCGCCTCCTTCCACACCGGATGTTTGCAGTGGTCTGCAGCTGTTGTTTGAGGCCTTGCGGGGCTATGGACCTAAAGCTGGCAGAGCGAAGAGAGGAGAACCATGCTTGGGGCCTGGGAAAGGTCCTGCCTCAAATTGCTGCACATGCTGTTTGGTAATTAGTTTTCAAGTTTGTGCAAAATTAGCCAGCTAGTATCCATTCGGACGTGCAAACTGGGGAGCAGGCTTGTCTTTTTAATAATCTACACATGCAAGCAGAAATATGTTTGTGGGAGGACGTTGGACAGGAGATCATGTTGGTTTAAGTTCTTGAATAGGTTTCTTTCAGCACTTGAACAGGCCAGAAAAAGCCAGGTGAAGAGTGGCAAGTTGCGACATAACACAGGGTCACGTTGCATTTAATAGGCAAAATTCCCTGTACAATCACAAGAACATTAAACGTCAGGAGTAATGAATGGACGCAAATCAATTATTTTTATTACCAAACAGTTCAGGGTGGGACGATTACACAGCTGTCTTTAAATCTATCAGTAGTCTGTATATCAGTCTATCAGTGGTATAGTGGAATAACATCATCAGAGAAGTGTTGTTAATTATAAATAATAAATATTATTATAACACTTAAATAATTCATATATGTTATTAAACAATTCCTAATGTAAGATTATAATCCATATTTGCGTAGAATGGTTGAAAAAAATGTATTTAATATTATAAACTTAGAAACTGATAAAAAATGTTATATTATTATAATTTATTTTTTATAAGTTGAAGAAATAAAACCAAATATTTAATTTTAGATTACTGTCATTTACAATATATTCATTTTTATTTGATAATTTATTTTTAGTGATTTTCATCAATGCAAAAATATATTTTAAAAAAATGTCAATGCATTGGCTTATTTTTTATTTTTTTTATTTTTTTTACCTTTGAAATTTTTCAGAGTATTTTAGAGGGCAAAAAAAAAAATGTCTTATATCGAAAGGATAGTGAATTTAAACTACAGACAGTTTAAATAGATAAATTATAGAATTTGTAAATATGAATCAATAGACTAATTAAATTCATATAATCTCTACATAAATATTTTAATTATTGTTATGTTATAATCTAATACGTTCATTATTTATAACCTTATAATTTATTGATAAACTACAAAGATGCCTTCTGTTTCTATTGGGGACATTTGGGGCTGTGGATCGTTAAATAGCGGCTCACACACACGCACACACACAGCCCACCCTCCTCAGAGTACGGAAGGAACAACAAACAAAAAGCTCAAGTCTACAAGAGAAACTGCAGGGGGAAAAATATTCCTAAAACACAAACAAAGCGTCCCTGCACTGTTTATAATGTATGAGATGCTGAATGGAGAAAACACTTTTGTCTTGAATCGTCATTAAAGGAGCTTGGCTGGAACTCGCCACCCTCCGCACAGCAGTTCTCAATGCAGCTGCCAGACTCAAAGAGGAAGTTACCAATCATCTCTGTCTGGATTTGCATTTTTGTCTTGTCTCTCAGCGGCCGTCCCCTCCTCCACCCTCTCTTGTCTGTTTTGGCACTTGTGCTACTTGGAGAGCAAGAATGGAGACACTCGCTCTTTGTGTACTTGACAGGGGCTTGATACCACAGGATACATGCAATTCTTAACCTTGCCAGGACTGCCACTACTGGGTGTATCATGGGGTGAAATGTGCTTGTATCTCTTTTATGTTGTTGTTCTGATTGACAGGAACACTGAAAAACGTGAGCGTTTGGCCGGAACTGCAGTTTGGGGATTACTTTCTGTTTTCAAAGAAAGGTTTAGGTAGGAAGTTAGAACAAAATGGAACCATTGGCAGTTAAAAATGTATTTATTTATTGGACATTTAATAGAAAGGGGAAAACCCCTTGATATGCCCTGACCCAACTTCATGTGTCAGTAGGAAACTACAACAATAGAGGCAAGATATGCTGCACCCTTCAAGCCACGTGATGAGGTCTGCTAAAAAGTTCACAGATTATTAAAGGGGTCATATGATGTTGCTAAAAAGTACATTATTTTGTGTATTTGGTGTAATGAAATGTGTTTATGTGGTTTAAGTAAAAAAAAACATTATTTTCCACGTTATTGTTTCTCTATGCCTCGCCTTTCTGAAACACGTCGATTTTTACAAAGCTCATCGGTCTAAAAAGTGAGGTGTGCTCTGATTGGCCAGTTATCCAGTACGTTGTGATTGGCCGAATACCTCAAGCGTGTGACGGAAATGTTACGCCCCTTACCATATTGTGATGCTGTGTCCCGGCCAGAGCGACGAGACAAAAACATTAAAACCCATTATAAACGAGGCATTTGTTGCATCCAGTGGGCACATAATTACTGATTATAATTACTTAAACTGTCTTTTTACGCATTGCGTTGCATCACGCCATGTAAACATAAAACCATGTCTACATTTATGATCGGAGAAATGACAAACAACAAAGCGCTACTCTAACTGCTCAAAACCTCTCCTTTTGAACCGCAGTGGCAAATTCCTTTAAATATAACAAAACGTACTTACAGTCTGTTGACTCAGAACAGCCGGCATTGTAGTCTACTCTGCAGGTTCAGGAAACAGTCCGCCATAAAATGCGCTGCGGGCTTGATTAGTCGATGGCGGCTGGGCTTGAGTGACAGAGGCCGCTTGAGTGACCGGTGGCGCTTGAGTGAGCGGTGGCGGGCCTTGAGTGATCGGAGTCGTCTTGGTGAAACGGCTGCGGTCGGGCTTGAGTGGCGGGAGGCCGTCGTGAGTGAGCGGCGCGGCTGCTAGAGTGACGGGGCCCTAGAGTGCGAACGCTGGCGGGCTGAAAAAACGGCACAAGCCGCGATTTCGATGAAGGAGTGGACGCGGGCTTGGCGGCAAAACCACATGTGTGCTACCCCTGGCTGGACTCCGCTTCGTCCTCAGTGAAAGCTGATCCGGTAATCCACAGCGCAAAATTGATGTATTTCCTCAGCGATCAGCTCTAGGCATGACGAAGCGGATTTCTTCCTCTTTTGGAAGGCCAAACAAAATTGTTTCGCTTTCACAACGAAACACACGCCTTCGTGACAATGGCAGCGGCGGCAACAACAATCCTACAGCAAGATAAAGTGACTCTCTTTCCTTGTGGAACTTTGGGCGGCATTATGCAAATCTTCCCACATTGTGACGTAGACATGTGGGGGCGTGTTAGAACGAGTCGTTTTAGGTGGGTGTGGTTGACTCTTAATTTTTATAAAGTATATCTCTTTGGATTTGAGGCTTTAGGCTTTGCAACTTTACAGATCTTCTTTAATGCACCAAGAGCTTGTAACACTCCAAAGAGAAAGGAAAAAATTAAATAGCATCATATGACCCCTTTAAAAAAAGGAATATATCTTAATGACGTTTTAGTCTTTTTTTTTGCATAGGTATTTTAAAACAATTCAACTTAAATTAAAATGTTAAAAATCAGACTGGCTTGTGGCTTCTACAGAAGAATATACCATCATTTAACCACCACACGATTAGTTCTTATGAATGGTTTATTTATATTATAAATTAGATTTTTAGGTACAGAACCCTAATTCTGCACTCTATAAGCTCTTTTCTTAGTACATTTATGATTGTTTCTCCAATCCATAGTGGAAATGAAGAGGTTAATCTCTCCTTTCCTGCACATATGTGACTGTCATTAGCGGGAGCATGGGACAAATCTCTTTTTCCAAATCCCTGAGATTCTCAAGTGTGCCTCTGCCCCAAAGGGAAGGGAGGGACAAATCTCTTTTTCTAAGATTTAAAAATCCCAAGAGTCTTTGCGTGCCTCTGCCCTGAGGGTCTGAAGAAGCCTCCCGGGACATAAAGTATTGGCTTTAGATTTAGCAGTTTCCTGTGAGCCTTGCAGACCACACCAAACAAGTCATGAATGAGGGAGCGTATGGACAGCTCTTCAAGTCCAGCAGGGACACGAGAACGACTGGAGGAAAGGAGAAGGAAGAGGTGCAGAGGGAGAGAGAGAGAGAGGGAGACCTTTGAGAATGTTAATGATGGGGAACCAGAGCGAATTCCCTGAGCGAAGCAGAGCAGCTTTCAAGATGTAGCTAAAATAAATTGTTTGCAACCACTTACCTTAAAAAAAAATAGTATAATTTTTTTCAGTGTACAAATTCAATTTCAGCTCTACAGATGGCAATAGTTTCATTATTAACTCAATTTAGTTCAATGTTGATTCAATTCAGTTCAGTTACACTCTATGCTGCAAAGTTCATTAATTATGAAATGAGTCAGCTATAAGGCAGCTCTACAAAACATTCGAAGCGGGTGCTCATTATCCAACTCAATTCAGTTCAACTTTTGTTCTCCTCTGATAGTGTCGTTGCCGTCCAAATGATAATATTGCTGAATATTAATATTAAATTGTCTTTTAAACAGCGAGCAAATGCATTTAGAATGTTTTTTTAGAAATGACTTTATGACATCATATTTTTCTATTTTAATTGGGGTGCTCCAGTACAGTTCCCTGACACTTCATAAACGACTTCAGCAAACTGAAACTTCAGTGGACTGTTCCAGTTTGCTAGTCCTAAATCTGAAAAAAAAGGAAGACAGATATAAAAAATTCATAATTTCTATATTTGTGTCATGCTTGTTAAAAAAGTTGTAGAAAATCTTACTCCTCATGTTTGGCGAAGTCATGCTGTAAAATGTTGCTACAGTGATTGTAAAAAAAAAAAAAAAAAAGTTATTATTATTATTATTTGAATCATCATATCGTTGTTTTTTTTTTTTTGCAAATTTTGGGGTAGGGGTAATATTTTTGATGTTGTCCATTTGGTAACAAGGCAATCCACCTAGCAACACACTAGAAATTACATAGTAATGTTCTATAAAAACAATTATTTATTTTTTAAATATTTTTAAGTCTTGTAGATACTTTTTATCTGAGGGTTTGCAAACAAACAAAAACAGTGATTATATAATTAAAAGTGCTGTAAGTTGTGCACCACTACTAGTTTATTATTACTATTAGTAGCTTCTAGAGTTGATTTACCAGTGTGATGACATGTGAATGTGGGATGCAAATTACACAAAGTTGCCTCATGCAGAGCAGGGGTGCCAAGTCAAAGGGATAGTTAACCTAAAAATTTTAATTCTGTCATCATCAACTCCCCCTCAAGTTGTTCCAAATCCTTTTTTGGGGTTGCAAAAAATGAGTTGTTTTCTTCTGTTGAACACAAAAGAAGATATTCCGAAGAATGTTGGTAAACAAACATTCGAAAATAGCCATTGACTTTACATAGGTCAAGCAGCCCCTCCCCTTTTTAAAATAGGCCATACGTTTTTTTTATATCACAGCTTGGGCTACAGCCGTTCAGAGCCGTTAATCTCCGTAAAGCCGCATTTGACAGTGTATGCCAGCCACAATCTCATCCATATTGCTATCAAATATAGCATTCTGTGTAGAATTCAAATAGCTCCAATACATTGTGTGATCCATTCCGTGCTATCGTGTCTCTGGACCGGAGCAGAGTGTGTGTGCGGTGGTTAGCATGATACAGTGCGAAACCAGACTTCTTTTTTTCCCTCAATGGAAAGGATATTTACACTGTTTGGTAAATATGCTTTCCGTTCCCTGTCCCCTATATAGTGCCCTACGTGCCATTCACCATACAGAATATACTAATTCTGTGACAGTGGCCGCGCGTCATCGTCTATTTTATAGTGTAGGGGCGGGCGCTTCGGATTCTAGAGATCATTTGATTGGACAGAAAGTTTGATGCGAAGCTGAAGTACGATGTGACGTCAAAAAAATTGTTGAGCCGTTTTGGCGGAAGTGATGAACTGCAAGCTTTGAATGCTTACATCTTCTAAATGCTAATTTCGTCACTGGTTTGGGCGCACACTTGCCTTATAGATCCTTACGACTAACATCTTGATACTAACCCCCAAAAACTTTTATTTTGATTCATGGGACTTTAAGTCACACCCTCACATACACACATTGCAAAGTATTGTGTTGCTGTATGCGGGACATTCTAAGCATATCCGGTTTCTTGTGCCCTTGACTGTTTACCTTGTTTTCCTGTGACGCTTGCTGCCTGCCCTGAACCATTGGCCCTTTTTGGATTACTCTGTTGTCTTACATTGTTGTTGTGCTGTGTATACCCTGCTGTGGTTGCCTCCCAACTGATCTCCTACTCCGTTGTCACGCCGTCTGTTACAATACTATTGAAGTCATTGGCTACTGTCAAATGTTTGGTCACCAACATTCTTCAAAATGTATTATATATAGTTTGACAGAATTTTCATTTTTGGGTGAACAGTCCCTTTAATTTATATCACTGCACTATTTCTCAGTAGTTTGGGGTAGGTAAGATCTGTAAAAGATTTAGTAAAAGTTTGTAAAAGAAGTCTGTTATGCTCACCAAGACTGTATTTATTTGATCGAAAAAGTAAAAACAGTATTTTGTGAAATATTATTACCATTTAAAAAAAACAGTTTTCTATTTGAATATGTAATTTATTCCTGTGATGCAAAGCTGAATTCAGCAGCTATAGCAACAGTAGTGTATTTCTGCTGCTAGTTCTTGATTCTGTAATTGGATTTTTGGTTCTTGATTCTAGTTCTTGTTCTGTTTCTTTAAACGTTGTCTTTCCAAACACATTACTCGACATTACTCAAGGATATGCATATATGCTGCAGAAGTGGTTCCTATACAGTTTGTTAATATGTAATATTGAAATTTGACATGGATTCCTTGTATGAGATAATTTTTTATTCACTGTGCACTCGAGTAATGATGCATTGTGACCAATTCCACACTAGCCCACTTGGGAAGTAGAAAATAATGATGACTCGATAAAATTCCTCTGAAAAAGACTGAAGAGTTGAAGCAAGCATCAGACATTGAACCCCTGTTCCCATCCTTCAGGAAGAAAAACAAGGCCTTTTGAAAAGCAGTCTCTAAGAATTGAAAGCCCAAGTATCCCGACCAGCGCAGAGGCTGCCAAGAGGCCAGGGAAATCTGATACGTCCTCATTGGGTGCCTTAACAAAGATCTATTGAGGCCTGGAGAGAACTCTGATTGTGGAGGAGAAGGGGGTAAAAAGAAAAAAAAAAGAACCTGGGGCCATGACAGGCATCCGGTAAGGGGATCATTCTGCCTCTGTTCTCCCTTAACATTCCCCCGGGTGGCCTGGAAGATACCCAATAAAACAGGGCTGACTAAGGCAATGGAGGTGTCTGTGTTTGTGCCTGAGGGGAGAAAGCTATTATCATGCCAACTACACCAAGTTGAAACTATTTCTACGGTTCAGGTCTTTAACCTCTGTGTTGATTAAGGTTATCCGAGTAATTTAGTGGAAGCGGTATCACATTATGGTAGACTTATGAGGTGGAAATTAAATTTTGCTCCAGGCTTATAAACTCTGGGGAGGAAGAGATGTGGAAGTGGATGCACATGGGTGACTTCCTGTTGATTTTGATCACCAAGGGCGTTTTTAGGCTTAACAAGGTGATGTCTTTTTTTCAAGTTATCTGTAAGTGTGCATATAAACACATGGTCTACTAAAGGTCAACATGTGATAACTTTTTGTGCTTTTGAGGTTGTGCATAGAATAGAGCTTTCTTTTGAATGACACATGTGCACATTAATCAACATCTAAGCTTCTTAAAGGGACAGGTCACCCCAAAACAAATACTTTATTTTGCTATTCCAAACAAGCAAGCTGATGTTTTGATGGGGAATTTTTTAAAAGTTTTTTTTACCCATAATGCATTCACTTTGCTTTGTAATGCAACTTATAATGCATTTAAATAACCACTTGTATAATACTTTATAATATTTCTATATTCATTGTTACAACTTGAGAAAATATAATGCATTAAAATACATACAAACAACCAACTTCAGAAAAGTTATTCATGAAAATATATAATGCATTACAAAATACATTATGGACACTTTTTATAATACATAATACATAAGGGCTTCAGGTAAGGTGTTGGCATTATTTTTTTTTCTCATGATAATTCCATTAAATATAAGTGAAAATGGAACCATACCACTAATATATATAGAATAACTATATATAATATATATATATAATATATTATATTATATATATATTATATATAATATTATATAATTATAATAATATCTATATCCTTCTTATAATGTTTTTTTTTGTAAGAAAACAGACTGGAATGTAGGTCATTTTAATCAAATTCAAATTTAGAAAGCAAAATAAGAAGACGAAGAAGAAGAATGCTGTTATTTCTCTCATATAACAGCATTGTGTTCCTGTTATATGAGAGAAAATAATATACATTTTTTAAATTATTGAGTAAGCTAATCCTTGAAGATAATTCGTAATAGCCATTTATGGTAAACAACAGAACTTGTCGCAGTGACCTGACATATGGAGTTTACAACACTCATCACACATCACTGCAATGAAAACACTGCAGCATTTTAACAATGTATGGCTTGTTGCAAGTAGCCAACAATTGACACAGCTGATCTAACAAGAGCTTTGCACTCTTCCCGGGGTGTTTCCTTTCCTTTCCCAGCTGAATTACAGTTTATAGGAGCCTTTCACACAACACGCTCCCACTAAATTTAGCACATCATTAGTTTCACAGTTTTCATAACACCAGTGCAGGGCCATTCCTCTGCAGACGGTTGTCATGGCAATGACAGATCTCATCACAGCTCTGAATCATAATTTGTTTAAAAAATTATTTCTAGCTTATTTCTAGGCATGACAAAGGAACTAAAACAACCCCATGAAGAAACGATGTTGGCTTTGTAAAGCCTGTGCAAGGATTCTTGTGCACAACTGACCAATAAGTTCACAACATTTTTGCATTTTATAACAATGCACATTTTTGTAGTGTGGTGCAATACATCTATCCACACCCTTACCCATAAGATATGTTCTCTTTCTGTGGCTAAATACAAAGGAAATTTGCACTCAAATAAATACTGTTTTTTTCACTAAATGATTAAAAAGCTTCCAGTGGCCCTGATGTTTATTTAATGTCAAGTCAAGGATTTCAATTTAATAATACTATAAATTAGGACCTGCAAGAGGACTATTGTGTCCCATTAGGATCTTTATAGGCCTGTACTTTGTAGCTAATTTGAAATGTTCCCAGAACTTACTGTATATGTTTGAAGAAAATGAGTCATGCAATGTCCCTGCTTATCTTCTTGGTTAAGTTTAAGTTTTCTTCTAGTTCCATCAAAAAACAAACAGCAAAACAAAACATTTCAACAATCAGACAACACATTCACAAACCAAAAACAAAAACAAACAAAACACAAAAAACACAAAAAGTTCAACACCACACAACGCACACAACAAAACAACAACACACACCACCACCACACACAACCATACACAACACAAACAAACACACAAACATCACACACAGACAACAAACATTCCCAGAAACACAAACCACCCAACAACAACACCAAAAAACACCCAACAAAACGACAAAAAACAACACACAAATCAAACAACAAAACACATCAAAAACTACACAAAACCCAAAACAAAAAACACACACACACACAAAAAAAACACCCACCCCACACCCCCACCACATTCAATTCACAAACCACACACCAACCACAACCAACACACCACAAACACACACCAACAATAAAAACAACACAAAACAACACAACAACAAACCAACACAATCACAACACAACAAAACACAACATCACACAAAAACAACACACATCCACTCACAAACACACAACACAAAAACACACCACAATTCACAACAGACCAAATCAACACCAAACATTCAACCCAAATAAATATTCAGGCCATACAAGATGTAGTTGAGTTTGTTTTTTCTTCAGATTTGGAGAAATGTAGCATTGCATCACTTGCTCACCAATGGATCCTCTGCAGTAAATGGTTTCTGTCAGAATGAGAGTCCAAACAGCTGATAAAAACAAGTAATCCACAAAGCTGCATGTTAGTAAGAAAGAAATCTATCATTAAGACATTTTTAACTTCAAACCATTGCTACAATACTGAGTCCGCCATCCATGGCGGGGTTAAGAACTACCAATGCTTGTTCAATTTTTTACTTTTTAAAGTGGAATACAACAGGAGAATGTTAATGAGTGCACTGGACACTCAGTTTGTATAATTAAAGTGAAAAGAGCTCCAAAATGACTATTAAGAACATAGTAGTCTGTACGACTCAATAAATATATTCCAAGTGTCCACTTGAAGTCATAAGATAGCTTTGTGTGAAGAGCAGACTTAAACTCAAATTTAAATTGTCTTTAAACCTGAAATAAAGGCATTGTATTCAAATGAATACGGATAGTGGAGGGCAAGATTTTTATAGGAAATAATGACTTACATTAAGATTTATTCCTCACACAAAGCTGCCGCATGACTGCAGAAGACAGTACAAAGGTCATATAGACTTCTGCTGTGGTGCTTTTTGTGACATTTTGAAGCTTGGACGCCTTGAAAGAGTCCTGTAAAAGATCCTAAAGGGCAGATAATGTATTACTTCGAGATCAAGAGCTTATTTTCCTTCAGTGATGGTATAATTGTCCATCTATGGACAGGAGTTTACTCTATTTAATTCAAAGGCTTTAGTATGTGTCACTCTAAGTTATGATACATTTTCACTGTACGTTTCGACTTAGATGGGATTTACAGAATCAATCATCTTTTCTTGTGACGGGTTTTATAGAAGTTCTGACAAGTGTACGGCAGTGAAGACATATATCAAATCCAAAGCTATGGGATTAGAATGTGTGAAAGGAGAAAGAAACCTGTCAATGTAGACACACATACAGCCCTGGCCTTTGAGATTGAAACAATATGTTAACATTTAGATCATACTGAGGCAGAAATAAGCGTATATTGTGGTCTAACTTAGACACACATTCTTTAAATTCAGTTCTAAATTGCTATATAAAGTAAAAATGAATAAATACATAAATTTAAAAAGGAAAAAAGAAGATTTTGACGTTTTTAATTATAGATCGTCTTATCTTGATGCTATCAAACATGTTAAAACTCTTTTTGTTCTCCATTCAGTTCCAGGGATTGAAATAAGAGTCGTATTCCTTTTTACTCATTAATGGAAACCGTCCATGACAATATTGGCTTTGTATGGTGCAGATCAAATAAAGCACTTTGTTTTACATTGTGTGAGTTGTCACATGCTTTTGGGGAGAAATATCAAGCACAGCTTTCACCTTTAACTGGCTAAAAAGAGCAGAAATTGTAACACCATTTGCACTTGAAAGTTCTTTATCTCTGCTTTGAAGGGGTTGGGATAAATGAGGTGTGTGGAATCAAGCCCTCTAAATCACTTGCATTTTACACTTTGCATGAGATGTGTTGAAAGGCCATTTAGACACAAGGATAGCCAGAAGGTGATAGCCTTTTGGGATTAGAGTAGTGTGTATCCTACTAAAAGCCTTTCACACCTATCTTTCAGACAGATTTCTCTTTAAGAGCTATCCCTACAGTGAAGACCACAGCTGACATGCACAATGCGGCCTGTGTTGAGCTGACACAGGGTTAGATTTATGTCTGTATAATACTGATAACACTATTCATGTGGCAAATATCCAAGATTAAATTGCTATTCAGAAAGAGAGCATGAGAGCATGCCTACAGGCCATGTTTTCTCCAAGAATCCGAGGCTTGTTGGGGCTGATCAAGAGGCATATTCTTTAACATGTCTACCCCGCCATGCCTGAAATGCCAAACAGATCCCGAAACATAAGTCTTTCTCAGAAATGTAGCGTGCACATGGCCTCTGGTCTGAGTTCCATAACTACATAATTTCCATCCAGCTGCCTTATTTGTAAATAACATTGTTCACGACTGCCCCGCAGTTATATGAGAGCCATCATACAGAAGATCAGAAACATAACTCTGGGCGCTTGAGGAGTGGAGTGACACAGTTACTGAAGGTTAAAGATGTCAGTCAAACTCGACTACTGTATAGTCTTTAGTATAGGGCTGTCTATGAAGTGAAGGTACATTTTTCTTATTAAAATGTGATGCACATAAAGTAAATGGTACTTTTAATAACTTTTAAAAATACCAGAACCAAATTACATTTAACAAACCCAGCAAACAAAATATATATATATATTCCATGAATTTTTAATGAGTCTTTATTTTATATGAACTTCAAATGGCACCTTTTTTAATGGTTTATTATTATTATTTATTTATTTATTTTTGGTTATGCAAACATTAAGGGAACATTTCATTTTATCATTTTACATTATGGGACATTTTTGGATTGTTACTTTTGAATGTTCTCTGAACATTTTGAAACAAGTTGAAATGTTTAAAAAATGTTAGACAAACATTTTTCAGAAAAAATAGTTGTATGTGTGTGTGTGTGTGTGTGTATTCTACATGTATTTGTATTTTTTATTTTTTCATGCTAATGTTTTGAGAATATCGTTAAAGACAACTTTGTGGACGAATGGTTTATTAATGTTACTGGCAGAGCCAATCCTAGATTTCTGGGGGCCCTAAGCAAACAACTTAGCAAATGTAAACAATTTAGCCTAATAGCCTACTATACCAAAATGTATTAAAGTAATCAAATGTAACAAAGTAAAGCCCTGCATAGACTTCACCATATAAATAAAACATAAATTGATTTGATTCATAACAAAGTTATACAATATTCAATGAAGAGCAGTGAATAATTCTCTCATTTTCTTTTGATGTTTGATTAACAGATGATGACAGACAGCAGCAGGTTTATACAGTAAGATGCTGTCACGGAATGCACAGACACTGACTAGCATTCGATTACTTTTTAAACTGTTTATTTTCACTAAAGACATAACTGACAGTGTTTCATGAAAACGTCTCGGTTACGTATATAACCCACGTCATATAACCCGCCTGCAAAGGCTCAAATGGGCCTTGCTGTAGTGCCGTGAGCACCAGACTCAGGTCCCAAGAGGGTATAGAGGGGGGCCGTGGAGGATTTGTATAAAATCTTCTTTTTCTTCTTTTCTCGCCCCCACTAAGGAACCTGATGATCAGGTCATGCTTCCCCAGTGACTTCCCTTCTACGGGGTTGTGGTTACCAGCGATTGCAGCAACATAAACTTTAAGGGTGGAGGGAGACAGCCTTCGCTCCAGCCCTTGCTGCAAAAAGGACAGCACAACTCTGATCGGGCATCTTCGGGGGTCTTTTCGGCAAGAAGAACACCACTCAACGAACAGGTTCCACTTCAAAGCGTAGGCGTGTCTCGTAGACGGTGCTCTTGCTGAAGTGATGGTGTCGACTACCTCTTGGGGTAGGCCACTTAGAACCTCCGCGTCCCGTCCAGGGACCAGACATGAAGTTTCCAGAGGTCTGGACGCCGGTGCCAAAGGGTGCCCCATCTCTGATTCAGTAAATCCTTCCTCAGAGGAATCAGCCAAAGAGGTGCTGTCGCGAGGAGCATTAGTTCCGTGAACCAGGTCCAGGTAGGCCAATAGGATGCCACCAACAGAACCTGCTCCTTGTCCTCCGTGACCTTGCACAGCAACTGTGCACGAAGGCTCACTGGGGGAATGCCTACTTTTCGAAGGCCACGCGCCACTATTTGCCAGAGCGTCCCTTGGCCAGTGTTCCCTTTTTTAAGGGCGAGAACAACTGGCCTGAGAGGGTTTTTCTTTCTGGATAGGCAACCAGGGTCTACCTGACGTCTCCGAAACGTCTTCCCAAACCAGCTGGACCGTCTGGTTAGGAGTCGCCATTGCTCCTGGAGTGCATCTCAGGACGTCGTCGCTGCCCAGTTTAGGGCATCCCAGATGTAAACAAACGCGAAGCGACCTCAGATGGCGTTCTATACCTCTCCAGATTATGTTTTGCTGCGGTTGCCATAAGCCTAGGACCTGTAAAGTGCCGCGTTGCCACGCCCACCTAGGGACTCGGCCATGGAGCTAGTGCTGCAGCGGCCTCATATGGAGCAGCTCTAGCGGCGTGACTGCCGCCGTAGCTGCTATATTCCCCAGGAGCCTCTGAAACTGTTTCATTGGGACCGCCATCCTGCTCTTGAATGTATTCAAGCAGTTCAAAACTGACTGAGCACGTTCCTGCGTGAGGCGTTCTGTCTGTTCGACCGAGTCCAACTCCCTATACCGAAAAAGAGCTCCTCTGCATCGGGGAGAGTTTGCTCTTTTCCCAGTTGAAACCCGAAAGGCCCACAGGCTGAGTGTGAAAAAAAAGCACCAAGTCCCTGTTCTCGACACTTGATCCTGAAAAATGGATCGGTAATGAGCCAATCGTCGAGGTAGTTAGAATGCAATGCCCTGTCTCCCTCTCAAAATCTCAATGGAACGCAGGGCTGCCTCACCGAACACTTAACTTTCGTCTTCTTTGCGAACTTCCGGGTCGTGCCACCCTCGTGCAAACGTCCCTCCAAGTTGCCTTGGCCTGGTGCACTTGCAGGTAAACGCCCGACAGCGTGTAGGTTGGAACGCAGCTTCTCCACCAGGCCATATAGCAGCGTCGATCAAATGCCCGAGAGTGCCCTACAGGCCCCAAGTGGAGCAACGGTTGGCCCCGCCAAGTGGTAAGGAGGCATTTGGACACACTTTGCAAATCGAAACTGACCGCTCCCACCTGGGGGACCTCCCGCCGTACCCCCCCCACGTTGGAACGCCCCCATCGAGGGTGGGTGAGGGAGATGAGCCAAACTGGCCGTTTTTTTTGTTGTAACATTTTTCTGGCAGTAAAAAGGTTGCCCGCCATTACCCCGCGATCTCATCATCGCACCTCCGGAAAAATGCAAACTGGATGGGCCCCTAAGAACCAGCGCGCGCCACCCCTAGAAACAACCAATCGGCCAACCTTGAGGTTTTAATCGGGACTAACACGGTGGAAAAATTCCACTCTGAGCCCGACACTCGCGTCGTCGGCCCCGGGAAAGCAAGCCATCATTTCCCGTTGTTGTGTGTCCGTCTCCGGCACCGTGACCGCCCAGAGTGCGGCAAAGTTCTGGACGATCTCTTCAACATCCCCGGCAAAGTCCGACATCCGATCGTTGGTGTGAGGAGCCTCGGAAGAAAACAGGTGTGTACCCCTCGGGAGGGGTCCCAGGCCTCTCTTTTTGATAGCTCGTCCGCTGGTTTCGCAGTGCCGTGCGGGTTTGCATCCCCGGAGGGGAATTCCTCAACCCGGTCACCGTAAGACCAAACTCCATCCCCCCACGCCTAGATAAAAAGGACGCCGCCCAAGGAACCCCAGACGAAGGCATTGCATGGCCACACTCCCGCCCCCTTTGCATACGAAGTCGGGTCACGCAATCCGAGATGGTCTACCCCCGCCAATGGAGCATGAGTCACCACGAAAGCATTCTCAGCGGGCTTCACATTCCATGCACTAGAGGCAGCGATCATGACTATCACCCGGCGCTAGGTAACGACCGCACCCAGAAACGCATGGATGGTATGACATCTTTAAAAAGACGTTCCACCCCTGAAGCTCTTTTAGATGGAATTTGCTCTTTTAGTGTGCTGAAGCGCACAGGGGAAATGGTCTTCTGCAACACACACAGGGGTAGTGCAGTCTGTTGTGTGCAACCCACTCGACACGGGAAAATCACCGCCGCTGAAGCGGCGTCACCAGCACGAGGCCCACCGAAGAGCGTGCTTGACTGTAGTTTCTCACTCCCGCAGAAGGTCAGGAGCAGAACGATAGAACTGCTCGGCCTTCTCGAAGCGAAAAGCTGACTATTCGCTGCATCTTCTGGCCTATTATAACTCACGCGTTATCATATCAGGAGCTGATGAAAGAATCGCATCCAATGGCAATGGCTCGGTTGAGTTTGTACACTCGAAGTCATGGTCCCTCTAAGCGAGATCCCTTCGTCGGGGTTCTCCGATTGACGTCGAGAGTGACCGACTGAAAGGGAACTCACCAAGACGGACATCTTGACATATACAAATCACAAAGTAGCCTATATTTGTCCGTGTTTCTCTCCGTCTCAAATTGCGCGCACGGAAAGAGCTTGGGAAACAGTTGGCCCTATTTTAACGATCTAAGCACATGATCTAATGCGCATAGCGCAGGTGCACTTAGGGCGTGTCCCCCCCCACAACCTCCAAATCCACCTTTTGGTAGTTTACCAACGGTAAAAAAAAAAAAAAAAAAAAAAAAAAAAAAAACAAAAAAATGTCGACGGCCCGGCGCATGGTCTAAACGGGTTGTCCCTAGTCTCTTAATGAGTAATGGGTGTGTTTTGGGGCGTAACATGCAATAAACCAATCACAGTCTCATCTCCCATTCCCTTTAAAAGCCAGTTGCTCTCGTGCCATTGCGGATTTGCTATTTACACAGCGAAATTTGCAAGAGCAAAGACTGAATGCGTCTCCAGAGATGAAACGGAGCGGCTCGTGCACGAGCAAATAGGTAGCCTAATTCTGATACATGCAATGACTATCCATTATGACATGTAGACATTTTTACATTTATGTAGCCTACAAAATAATAATCTTTTACATTGCAACCCTTTAATTTGTAATATATGGCATGCTTGTGTGCTGCTGTGTGTGTGTAATAAGCAGAGTGTACGTGCGCTGTGGACCCGCCTATATAACGTGCTCTTTAAATAACAAAAAAACTACTGCGCCATTGACTTTAGACCAGGATTTGTTGGTCAATGGCGCAGTCGATTTCATTTGCCTCAAATTAGCAACGCGCCAGCAATGCGCCTGAATACACTTCGTTTTCAGACCAGCATGCCCATGGGTGCACAAATGGGCGCAAATGCATTGGAGCAGGAAGTGAAAATGACAACTGCGTCGGGCTGAAAAAACACTTGCGTCGTCCCTGGCGCCGCATTGTGCCAGGTGTATGATAGAGCTGAGTGTCTCTTCCTTGGCTCAGTGTGAATTTAATTCGCTTTTTAGTATCAAGCAAGAACGACAGGAGACTATATATGACAGTCACATTACATGTTTTGACTGATTTGGATGTTATGTAGAAAGGGCGTCAGTGCACTGCATTAAAGAAAGGAACATTCATGTTTTCATAACCGCTGACCAAAATTAAAAACTAAACTAAAATTAAATAATCGTTTAGAGCAAGGGGCCCCTGGTGTTTCGGGGGCCCTACACGATATGTGTACTTTGTGTATATGGAGGATCGGCTCTAAGAATGTTCCGAACTTTGCCAGAACTTTAGCAAAAGTTCTGAGAACATGCCCTGTTAGCTTTGATTCTGCTAATCTGAACAGAATACTGAAAAATACAATTTCTGACAAAGTTTCTTGCACTACTACTTCAGCGTCAATCTACAGCATGGAAAAAACGTGACCATCCAATTACAGAAAAAGAATGACTCTATGAACCGCTCCTTTTTTAAATGAATGAAAAACATATAACACAACCAGTAAAGTCTGATTCCATAACCCAAAACATGCAGCGCAATCCAACTCCCAAAGAATGATATGCAGAGCCACTTCATTTGAGTGATTCAAAAGCATAGAGCACAACCAATGTAATCTGATTCCTGAATGAATATGGATCTAACGAGCCACTTCATTTAGTGAATCAAAAATGTATTCTTTTTAGGGAATCAAATACCTACTGTGCAGCCAGTGTAGTCCCTCTCCCTCCAAAAAGACTGTGAAAAGTCATTAAAAAGTCTGTACAGGCATGCCTTTAAATTTAATTATTATTGAAATTATAATTTTTACCCTTAATACTTATTCCTGAAAAATATTTCAAGAATAGATTATGAAATGGTTAGTAAATTGGAATGTGGAATAATTGAATCATTCATATTCCTTGTTGAGAGACTGATGTACTATTATTTGAATTCATTTTCTGCACAGGTTTATTTTGCTACAAGTCAAAAGTCTGCCTGTATGCAAGACTAGGGTTCAGTTTAGGATATATATTCATATTGCCATATGCACCATGCATATTTTGAACTTGACCAGTGTAATTAAACAATATATATTTTTCCAACTTGTCTCTGTGCATCTTGACACTTAGAAGTTATCACCACAGTGGGCTCAAGAGTTATGACAAATTCTGCCTGAGAGTTTAGAAACCCAAGCAGCTTTAAGTAGTCGGCTGAGTCAAGTTTTCCTCAGTCCTGAGATATTATTTCCATGACCAATTATGTCACATAAAAGCAGAAAATTCAGACTCGATCTATCATTCTTAAGCCCTAAACTGGTCTTTTGGGTACATTTGAGAGCTGTTGCAATATGCAGCCTGCAGTTGTGTGGGAGGTAATTAGTGTATAAGATTTCCATGAGATTGGAGTGTACTTTTTGAAGACCATGAAATATTAATAATGCAAGAGCAGACTTGAGTTACTTTTGCTCTAAGAGATGCAATATTCAAGATGCAACGTTGAAATAACAGCCTCTTGTCAACTGCCAAGATCAGACAATTAGATCAGAGAATTATTTTAGTAATGCATTTGAAATTGCATGGTTTGTTTGCTTTTTCCTAAGACGCAATCTACATTTGTATTGTTTTATCAGTTTGACTGGCAACAAAACAACAGCATGTATGCATTTTTCAGCTCTCTAAAAGTCAATAAACTCTGTTAAAGCTGCAGTTCATTGTTGCAGAAGCAAACTGCAGAAACACTGCATGACATAAAGTGGGTCAGGCCAAATCCAACCCAAAGTGGCCCCCAATTTCCTGCTTGTTTACGTGGCCTCAGACCTCCTTCCCATTCCAAAGCGCTGGTCTGTGTTTTTGGCATGTCAATTTGTCAAATTTACCCCAAAGTCAAAGATCCAGGTCTCGTCATGTACCTCCAAAAGACATTTCAGCATTACTTCCACATTGCGTCTGAATTAGGAGCTATGTTCCCTCTCCACGACCATCTGTGCAGTTTCCTAATGAGACCAGACCTCACGCTGGACATCAATCTCAATTAAACTCTGATGGTTCCAAAATCACCTATGGCCTTGATTGGGATTTGACGGTTCGATCCAACTGCTTGCGAGTATGAGAAATTGTTGTTCTTTATTTATTTATTTTTTTACTCAGTTAAAGATACAGGGGCTAGATTAACCACTGCAGCCCGCAGAACAAAGCTTGGCTGTGTCCACGTGTGGCTGTAAACCAGCGGCCGCGTCTAGAGCCAAACAAGGAGAGTTTGTGCGAACGCGTGCGCCACGACTGAAACTGAGCTGCAGACAGTTCTTTCTTTTAATAAATTTTAATGAGAAATTTTGCATTCCAACATAGCGTGGTCAAAAAAAAAAAGACACCGCAAGAAGACACCGGTTCTTCGACCCTGCTATGTTTACACCGTAAAATGAGGCACTTAAATGGAGATTAGGTTTGTTTATTTAATGAGTAAACACTCTTGATTCATTATTTGGTTTGGGGGGGGGAGCATGGGTGTGCTCTGAAATCATTGTGCTATTAGGACAGTTTAATCAGAACCTATTAACATGATGGATATGATGGCTATAGCAAGGAACACATTGAGTGCAAAAGAAAATTGTCAATCTAAGGGAATATTACAGTTTTTCTCAGTCGCTTTGGTGCATTTCTCAAATCATCCTTAATATTTGCAAAAAACTATGTGCATTTCTCAAAACAATTCGTACAAACAGCACCACACAATGGATTACCTGCAAAAGCCTGTAACTTACTCAAAATATTTAGTTCATCTCTCAAAAGTAAGTATTTATGTCAATTAACATATCAGTGCCATCAGAATGAAAAGTCCTTGTGACATTGTTCACAAACAAGAGTCCAAGGCTTTAGTCATGTTGTCAATATAACAGTGTTAGTATTACCTGATGTAAACTATGGCAACATTTTGGATGACAGTTACTGTATTGAACAGTATGCCATATATCCATTTAAAAAGGTCAAATTTACACATTACTGTATGTGGGATATTGATTGAAAGAGACTGGATATAATTCCCAGTTCACTTTACTAGTGGTCTGACCAAAAAAAAAAAAAAAACACATTACAATGTCATTGTGTATAGAAAATGAAAAGAAATATGGGCACAAAGATGAAAATAAAAAAATTTGAAAGTTCATTGTCAACTCTTGTGTTGTCCTCTGTCATACATTTTGCTTCCAACTGCAGATTCATGGTTACCTTTGACTATTTGAGAAATGGTTTAATCCTTGTTGAATCTTACATTCGCTTCATTAGTGAAAGTCAAGATTTACCCGCACAATTCATGGCAAATTTGCAATAAGACTAATAGAAATGTGTAGAAAATATTGTTGACGGTTTATGACAATTACTGTAGATCAACCATTTTGCATGCAATGACTGGTACGATGAACTAAAGACTAGATGTTTTGAGGGGTAAGACTATTGCACAGAAAACTGTATAATACATTTTGAGCAACATGACATTAGCAACTGATAATGTAGGAAACTGCAGTACATAACCAATTGCATGAATGTACCAAAGCAATCACAGCTTGTTCAAAAGAATGATAAACTGCTTTTATGATGTGTACAAATGACTAGATGATGTGGAAGATGTACAAGTAGTTTTGAGAATTTCATTTCTGACTTGTGAAATGCACCAAAGCGACTGAGAAAAACTGTAAATGGAATGAATGGACTGTAGTTTGTGGGGGGAAAGAAAAGTGGTTTTACATGCCTCGGGACAAGAAGCCTGAAGCTGATGGCGACCGTTATAGGATGCTTTTACGGCGAGCTAATTAGACTAATCCAGGTTGGATTTCTTCTCAAGCACAATAATTTATCAGCGGCTGTAGAAGCTACTTCACTTCAATGGACATGCTTTTATCTTACATTTTCTACCTTCAAAACCCTACCAATATACTGCAGATTGTCTTACTATAATGGAAACACGCTGTCATTATTCAAAATATGTATGAATAAATAATACATATTGCAAAAACACTTTGTGAATAATTATAATTCCATTATAGCTTAATTATACATTATAGTTTTTGCACTGACTGTATCCACCCCAAGCAACGATTTGTAAGCAGGTTTTTGTTTTTGCAATTTCACTGTTTCCATGAAGCATTTATCTCTTCTATCCCACAATATGCTAATTAATTTATATAGATAGACAGACAGACAAACCAGACAAACATACAGACAGACAGACAGATAACATTGCATTTCCATTATAGTTTTTGCACATCTTCTTGCAATTTTTGTAAAAATTAAAATCAATTAAACTCAACAAAAATTAATTGATGGATTGATGGATGGATGGAAAAATAAAATATTAAAAAAAATATTTTGCATTACATTAAAATGCAAAATAGAAACTAGTATATAAGCCTCCATGATTTAAACAAAAATACTCCAGCACTTTATTTGTAGTGTTTTGTATCAGTATTAGATTTGTTTACCTCTTCAAATGGGTTCACTGATTTTCTATTTCTCTCTCAGTGTGTATGTGTCTGTGTGTGTGCGTGTGTGTTGCATGTCAAGAGTTCCATCTGGAAAAGTGCTCTTTGTGGAAGCACAATTTGAGGAGACGGGATTGTTATTCATTTCTTTTTCTGGAGGAAGAAGAGCTTGCCAAGTATCCATTTCTTTGTCCCAGATGACTGCCGGAGAAGAGGATATAAAAACAGGAACCGCAAAATTTGTGTAATGGTTTTCATCTGAACCTAAAACACTCTGCTGTGTGTGAGCAAAAAAAGTGTGTGTTTGGGGGTCTGAAGGGGACACGAGCTGTCCAAGGATCCAATGGATATTTCACGAGTTCAAAGGACGCAGAATTTAAAAGAAAATGAAGGGCTTGATTTGTCACTTTTGTATGTGAGCTCGTTTTGAGAGATTGAGGCAAAAAGGAAGAAGTGAAACCTCTTAACTATAAAAAATGATTTAAAGAAAAATACTTGTTTATGCAACTTTTTTCCTTTTCACGTCTAAAAGCAAATGCTCTGCAGTAAGTCTTAATATTGTTTGCAGTGTGCTGGTGATTTAATCTTATGTGAGAGAGAAGTAAATTGTTTTGACAAATTTTACAATGAGAGTCACTTGATGTCTCAGCTTTGAAAGGCCCACCAAAATGTATTTTTATTTCATATTTTCTTGCATATCTTGTGCATTTCCCAGAACAGAATATATTAAGCTTCAAACCTCATAAACCTCAGTACATAACCTTGGACTACAGACATGAGTGATAAAGTCCTACAGACTTAATTTGAAGGAGCCACATCTAAAGAGCACAAAATCATATATTTTGAGCTATGCTGTTGCTAGGGTAATTTAGGTGGTTGCTATGATCTTATGGGATCTTATAAGTGTTGCTATGGGGTTGCTGTAGGGTGTTCTGAGTCTTAGCTGCATTGCTAGTTGGTTGCTGTACAGTTCTTAAGTATTCTGAGTGTTTTGAATGTGTTGCTGTGTGCTTGCTAGAGTGTTGCTATGCTGTTGATAGGGTGTTCTGAGTGTTCACTGCATTGCTAAGTGGTTGTTATGCAGTTCTGAAGTATTATGATTGTTTTGGGTGTATTGCTATGTGGTTGATATGATGTTCTATGCTGTTACAAATGTGAGTGCTTCACTGCGTTGCATGGTGGTTTCTATGTGGTTCCTTACAAACTGTGCTGAAACATCTGCAGGATGAAACATTTTAGACATTTCTACCAAAGATGATGAGGTTATTAAACCCGTTTTCCAGTCCATTGTCTTTTCTAATTATCTTTCCAAATGTGGCGTTCTGGAACTTGTCACAGAGGTGGCCCTGCTATCAAAGCAAAACCCAGAGTATCGCCAATGCTATTCACAGGCAAATCAAGGGCAAAGATTGTATTACTTCAAATCTGGCATACCTCCTTGGAAGTGCGAGAACTGCTAAACGATGCCAGGCGAAGCCCATGCAGCTCGCCCTCGGGCTCCAAGAAACTTTTTTTTTCTTTATACGAGGCCCAAACTTCCTATGAGATCTGTCCGACCTAGCATAATGACTGTGCATAACCTGTTTTAATTGGGCTAACTGGCTCCAGAGTCAACTATTGTGGTTTTGAATCAGCCCCCCTCCACCATCCCCTTGTTGCATTATCAAAGAATTTGGTGTACATTATAAAATGCCTAATTACAGGGCACTCTGTGTTTCCTTCCGATGCCTAGAGCTCACCAAGGGTCATTATTACTTGGCTCCATGTCCGCATGTGCATCCTTGCACTCGTTCTTCACATTTTTTTCTTTCTTTTTCTTAAACACCCACTCTCTACCCATGTGGTTCACTCCAACACACGAGCAAACGGATATATGGTTTATCTTCCTAACAAATAAATAGAATTGTGCATGTACAACATCCACTCAGACATTCCCGTGATTATCTGTCAAATATTTTGGAGATGTTACAGACTGTGACTAACATGTGTTTCTGAGCACAGACTGACACTTTGTGGTTTTTGGTTTTGTTTCAAGCAACGCTGAGCATGCCAGTGGAAATAACAAGGGTTGGTAAATTATATTTAAACGACTGTGAAGAGGAGATTGGTTTAACATTGCTGTCCAAAACATGATAATAAAATAAACTAGATTTGTTACATTTCCAATGCTTGAAAATGCAAAACTCATCTGTAAATAAATGAAATTGTGTGCTGTGATGAAGTCTAAGACTTTCTGCTTTTCCACAGAAAACATTACAAAAATTAAGGGACTTGAAGATTGAAACTTCTCGCTATTTCCGTGTCTCTTCCAACTAAATTGTCTTGAACCACGGTAAAGCCTGAGGTGACAGTGGAACTTATCTCCCAGAACAAGAAGAAAAATAAATGACACTAAGAAAGGAAAACGTCAAGCAACTGTATTAAGCTCACAAATTCATATCACATTGAGCTTTGCTCAAAGCTAAACCATCTGTATGCATTTTGTCCACTGCTTCCTCTTTATCTTTACAAAGTATATAAGCTTTTGTTTGGGGGTGCTTTGGATGGGGGCGATAAAACAATGAAAGAAACAGAAAGACAGCTGTTGCTTGAAGAGGTACACTTGGGAATAATGCCAGAAGACTTATTTACGATTAGTTAGGCACAAGTGTTATTTTTGCAAGCTAGAAGATAGAGAGTCAGAGGGTATTTATTTATTTATGCATGTCGGGGTTATTTTTCACTCCAAAATCAGAAGAAAAAAATGTATAATAATCATGAAATACTAATAAAAATATGCTTAAGGTTTGTTGTACTGTTACAATATTTTCATGACAGCTAAACAAATTGTCACACAACATTTGCATGACTGAAATGCAATAAAATCTCATTCTTATTTTTTGTGTTTTTTTTTTTACAAAATTAGCACGAATTAAATTCAGTACAATGTATTTTACAATGTTTTATATTTTGAATGATACTTTACAAATGTAGCCTACTTTACAATTGTTCTGTCAAAAATTGTCACAATACAAAATGTATGCAATGTTTTGTTTGCAATATTTCATTTCTTATACAACCAAGACATTACTTGACAGTTCCCATGTGATTCACCCTACTATTTGTTATGTGTCTTATTCTAAAAGACTTTTCTCTGCATCCTCGCCCAACCCATTTCTCCCATTTCCTCATGGACCCCATTGGCAATGTGTGACCAAGGGAATCTGGGCGTTCTTGGCCAATATGAGTCCCCATGACCAGGCACAAAGCCCCCTGTCAGTTACCTTTTCACCTTTGGCTGGTGAAAAGGAGGCCCTGAACAAAAGGGGCCCCTCAGCTGGAGATGGTGGAGTCTCATGGGTTTGGGAACTCGCTCACTCTCTGCTCGTTTCCTCTTTGACTCTCCATGTTCATTTGAGGCCACCTCAAGGTGCATTTGTTCACCCCCTCCTTTTGATAACACAGAAGTAGCCTTGCCTGTTATTGCCTTACAGCCTTTTAAAAGAAAAGTTGCTAGAGAGACAGACAGACAATGTGTCAAGGGGGGTACTTGAAGAAGACTACATTCTCCTGTGGGAGTACTTCCTATTAGCCCACAATGGTCCATACATTATAAAGTGGCTTTGTATGGAAGCTATTTCCATGCTAAGTAAACTTGTTGTATTGGTGTCTTTCATCCAGTATCACCACTAGATCGGATTTAACTGGATCAGACTTTTTTGTTTGTATTTTCTCTTTTGTATATACAACTTTGTTATGTTTATCATATTACCCATTATATTTAAATATTATTTAATTCTGTTTTCCAACCTGACATCGGTGCATCATGGATATCATGCCACTAGAGAGCAGTAATAGACTCAATGATTTTTTTTCCTATTGAGTTAAATGCAATAATAATAATAATAATAATGTTGAATACAGGTAAGAAAATACAAGTCTAAAAACTGAACTCATACATGGTGGCCACAATAACTGCAAAAAGGAAGATGATTGGATGTTTAAGAACAGAAAAAAAGTTGAACTCATTGCAACAAATGAAGCTTTTACCACTTATGTATCTTTGAAAAGTCTTCAAAAAGAGAAAAGGGTGCGTTAAAGTTATAAACTTAAGTATCAGCAGTGGTTGAGCAATAGATAAGCTCTCCTTCGCAAATGTTTAGGCCGTGAAAGACGGAGGCAGTGTTCTCTGTAGGGATATCTGATTTGCGAATGAATCTTTTGAATGAACAGATTCATTTGAATGATTCTGTTGAACCTATTAGCACATTCTACTGTACTGTTTTGTTTAGTACAAAAAACTGTTAACATTATTATTATTATTATTATTATACACATAACTTTATGCAATTCAACAGTTTTAGATTTTTCAGCCTACCACAAACGTTATACCGTACCATAAGCGTGTGCAGAAGTTTGACTGAGGAGGTAACAACAGGCTGCTCGGTTTCTGTTATGATCACTATTTGACACTGTATCAACAAAACACAAGTATTGTCATCATGTATCACTTAAGTTTATGTGATTAGTGATTTGTTTAAAATGTATTTTATAGTAGGGTGAACATACGTGCCCTTTTTCCCAGACACGTCCTGCATGGCCAGGATTTCTATATTGCCTAAAATATCCAGTTTTTTTTTTTTGTCTGTTTTCATACTTGCTGAAGGTAATGATCAAAAAGTAGGTTGACCAATAACATGCAGGCATTGCACATAATCGACCAATCGTGTTGTGCGAGAAGGTCGGATCTACAAAGAAAGGTCAAGCGATGCAAATACGCATACACATTAGGTTTGTTCGACCTGAAGCGGCGCTGCGCAGACCGATCGGTGTATGACATCAAAGTACCGTGAGAGCAATTCGAAAGCATGAGTCGTCTGCTTTCTATTCCAATGGTTCCCAACCCTGGTCCTGGAGGCACCCCAACACTGCACATTTTGCATGTCTCCTTTCTCTGGCACACCAATTTCAGGTCTTGGAGTCTACTAATGTGCTGATGACCTGAATCAGGTGTTTGATTAAGGAGACATGCAAAAACATGCAGTGTTGGGGTGCCTCCAGGAACAGGGTTGGGAACCACTGTTCTATTCTACAGCTCTCACTGTAATTTGATGTCATATTAACCGGTCTGCACAGCACAAAACCTGGATATTTTAGGCCATATAGAAATCCTGGCCAGGACGTGTCCGGGAAAAAAAGGCACGTATGGTCACCCTGTTTTATAGGCTATAGTTAACCTTTAGCTCACTGTAAACAGAATTTTGGTTTGAAGAAACAAACCTGACAAAAGCTTCTTTAAAAAGTCGACCTAGACCCTCTCAACTAAAAGTTGTTGATTAATGTGCATAACAACACTGGGCATAATCTATATCAGGGGTCGCCAACTGGCAAGATGTGTCCATCCAGACCGGCGAAGCCTTTTGACATTATGAAATAAATAATAGACTAAATGCCACACGCAGTTTTCTAATAAAATCAAATTCAAAATACAATCAAGAAGGGGTAGAAGGGGTGGTTCGCCCAGGGCACCATACAAGCTAGAACCGCCACTGTCACAACCAGTGTTGGGGAAAGTTACTTTTAAAAGTAATGCATTACAATATTGCGTTACTCCATAAAAAAGTAACTAATTACGTTACTTAGTTACTTTTTATGGAAAGTAATGCGTTACGTTACTTTTGCGTTACTTTTTAAATCTGGACCGGGCTTGCTTGTTTGTTTTTAAAATAAAAAGTGTCATATTGTTGGCAAATATAACCCTTTTCACACAAAAGTGACGAATAGCCTCAGGCTGAAGGTAAAGTAATTTACATTCCGTACAGTCAGAATGCAGAAAGAAATTTTCACACGACTTCAGCATAAAAAAGACACACAAATGTTTGTCTAGAGTCATTTTTGGCTATTAGTACGGTTGAACTGGATCATCGAAGGTCAGAAGCAAATAGAATGAGATTAAATCCATAAGGAATGTTGTGTTGTTTAACATTGCAGGTTTGCGTCATATTCTGAGTTGCATTATTTTTATTCATTTGAGGAATACTGAATCTGTGTTGTTGTTTTTTTTTGTGAGTTAGATGAATTAATGCATATTCATATTTATTTTGAACTAGTAACATCTGATTTCTCTCAACATGGGGACAGGAGAGCTGTCAATCAATAAATTGGGAAAAAATTTACTTGCGTTACTTATTTGAAAAAGTTACTCAGATATTCTCTTGTAAATTAAAAAGTAATGCGTTACTTTACTAGTTACTTGAAAAAAGTAATCTGATTACGTAATGCGTTACCCCCACCACTGGTCACAACAATAAGACGTAGCACATTTGAAGAATAACTCAAAGATTGGTGAGTCGGCTCTTTGAATTGGTTCATGGAACCGAATCGTTCGAGTGAGCAGAATCGCTAATATGAATCGAACGAACTTGTGCTAGTGTTCACTGTTCTGACACACAAACACACACACACACACACACAGGGAGTGAATGTTGAGTCCTGTAGAGCCAATGAGCTGGGACCGGATACGATATATCCTCTGGGACAACAGCTACTCTGTTCACCCCCTTCACTTCCACATGACGCCATTTACAGCATAAACCCGACCTCCTCTCCGGAAAGAAGAAAAAACAAGAGCTGAAAAACTTGAAATCAGCACAGTGTGTGCCATGCAGCCAAACATTCAACTTGCGAACCGCAACGCTACTTCTTGAAAAAAAGTCTTTAGCGGTTTTTCTTTCTTTCTATAAACTCTGCTCATTTTGTTGGATTCTGGAACTTATTTTCTTTTTGGCATTATTAGCGGTTTAACAGCACAAGTTAAACTACACCGCGTTCTACTTGGAATAAAATTCAGATGTTATCGTTTCGCGCGAGCTGCGCGGAAAAATACGCAAATACGAGGACGCGCGAGTGTTTGCTATCGGGATTTTTGTGAATGAATCTACCAATGAATTGAGGACTAACCAAAGAGAAATTCCTACTAGTAGGATATACTCTTCACAACACAAATAGGGGGTTGAGGTGGTGAGATCACGGTAAGTGACATGTGATGCAACTTTTTTGCAGTGAATTTTCGTTTCGTTTATTGCTCATTTAGCCGTGCATTTATATTATAGATCTTCGTGCTCTTCGTGACTTTTTCCAGTGCTCATGCACCGCGCCATTCTTGCAGCTGTGCAAATAGTTGCCATACGGATCTGTTCCCTACGTACTTTGCCTGACTGTTCATTTAAAGTTGCGAATCACTCTTGAAAAACGTCGTCTACAGCTGCACGTTTATTATAAAAACCATTACGAAGACCCACTATGATTTTAATAAACACTTGAAACATTTACATTTCTGTCTCATTTAAAGTTGCGAATAGACATTGATAAATGTCATCTACGTTAGAAGCTTTTTTTTTTCTTTCTTTTTTTTTCTCTCAATAAAAACCTATAAGACGTAACACTAAACATTTTGATAATAATGAAAAATAAAAACGTTGGCTGCTGTTGCAAAGAAGAATAAAAAATGGTTCAAAAATGGTTCAACCAAGTATTGTTATAAAGTTAGTATGCATGCTGATAACCCAGATCAGAAGTTTAAATAGCAGTGAGGAGATAAACAGATGTTTAACAGACATTTTGCTGATGGGGCCTCTCCATGGAAGGAAAGATTGTGCATTGATATGGTAATTTGGAGTAGTGTTATTTAGATTGACCTCAACTGGTGCTGAGATGTATGGTTTCATGTTTTTTCCACTTCAACATGAGGATATTTTATTTTTCTGTATACAAGTTTTTTTATGCCAAGAGCTCTGCCCTCCATTGATAGCGTCATAATACATTTGTGGACATCATGTTATTGCTCCTATGCACGCCAGATGCTAGATTAGTAACTTCCTAATTTTATTTTAACAGTAATACTATGGAAATGTATTATGGCGAATGTGAACTTTTACATTAACTTAACACTGTGCCTGAATTATCCAGGTACAAGACCACCTTTTCTTTAAGTTTTATAATAATTGCATTTTCAAATTCTTTAAACAACTGCATTTGTTTATCATTTTGGATCCTTATGACTAAAATAATAGCTTGAACCACAAAGCAAAGTGAAGTTGGGTTTGCTTTTAATTTTTTTTCGTATACCATCTTTTACAAAGAAGTTCTAATGTGCTCTGCAAGGAATGAACAGTGAGAATGGTGTTTGCAATGTTAAAATAAAAACACAAGCTACACAAAATCAATGCAAAAGAATAAATATTCAATTAAAAGTTAATTGTATAGCACTTGTTTACAATACACAATACCCTTATTTATACTTGATCTGATAATGTGCAGCACCCGAGATACTGTAGAGCAAAAGTGGTTTTGAGTTTACTAGATGTTCCATGAACGTGATAGCTGCAGGTGGTAAAGGCCCGCCCCATTTATGATCAGCCTTCTGGGGCTGTTGAGGTGGGGAGTAGTTGGGAGATTTGCATTAAGGAGCTTGCCATCTGCCTTTTCTTTTTGGCTAGTTTGTATGATTTACATATGGCTAGTTTATGGGAATTTACTTCCCTGTACACTCTCGTTTAACTGTCTGCCTTTCCCATAGGACTTCAGATGTGTTCAATGCCAGCCGGAGAGTTCCCACTTCAGAGTAAAGATGGAGACGAGAGCTCAAAATGGCGGCAGCGGCTCCTCTGGCTTGCTGAGAGCTTTGCGTGACAGTGGCAGACCCCAGACTGGGGACTCAGAGCCTTGGGAGGGTCAGGTGCTCTCCCTGGACCAGATCAGGACCATCCGCAGCAGCAATGAGTACACAGAGGGCCCGACAGTGGCACCCCGGCCACCGGCCTCCCAACAGAAAACGGACTCGCAACCTTCCAGCCCAACTTCCACCACCTCCATTGAGCTCTCTGAGCATATAAACTCCCCGAGAGCCCAACAAGCTGGACAGCAGACTCCTCAACAAGCCCCTCAGTCACCAAGGAGCGGGGTGAGCAGATCCATCAGTGGCACCAGCGACGGGTCACGCAGTACTGCCAGGGCCAGTACGGGCAGCACTTCATCAGAGCAAAGACTTTTGGGGAACGCAGGCGGGACGGGTGATCGGGTGGTGAGGGTGCAGCCCAAACGTTCAGAGCTGAAGCAGGATGAACTGAAGCCCTTGGCGACAACCCCAGGCCAGGCTGCCGATGGAAAGCACTCGAATCGCTGTGAGGACTGTGGCCGCTGCAAGTGTGAAGGGTGCACCTGTCCTCGGACCCTGCCATCCTGTTGGATGTGTGGCCGCAGGTGCCTTTGCTCGGCGACAACAACGATGGACTACGTGACCTGTGTCTGCTGCGTCAAGGGTCTCTTCTACCACTGCTCCAGCGACGATGAGGATGTGTGCGCGGACAAGCCCTTCTCTTGCAGCCAGTCGCATTGCTGCATGCGGTGGTCAGCCATAAGCGTCCTGGCAATTTTCCTGCCCTGCCTGCTTTGCTACCTCCCGGCAAAGGGCTGTGTGGCGTTGTGCCAGGCGTGCTATGACTGCACCAGTCGGCCAGGATGCCACTGCAAGAACAAAGGAATTGAGAAATAAATTAGGCTTGGTTCCTGGAGTAGCACTGGGAAGATAACCTTATCTTGGACTATCTTCAGAGCAGTGGAAAAATATTCGCAAATTGTTGTAGTTTTGGCACTGTAGACCATGAGGTGACATTGGATTGGCGGAAAAACTGGTTTGAAGTGGTTTGCTTGTTTGTTTGTTTTTGCTTTTCTCTCATCCACTTTCCCTCTTTCTATCACTCTTTAAGGGGGATAATGTTTTCGTTTTAAACTGAAGTACAGAATGTTAGCCCTATTGACATTCAGTAATATGACTGATAAAGGTGACAGACTCTCCTAACTAACTGTTTGTGAATAGTATCTGCAAAGTATGTAAATTAGCAAATGAGCTCTTTTTCTGAGAGATTTTATTTTTGTACATATAATATTTCAACTGTGAAAAGCATTGTGCCAAACCAGAGGCACCTTGACAGATCCATATATATGACACATATATAAAACTTGTATAGTGTTGTACATTCATTTTGAATGTATATCCAATCACTCTTTTGATATGTTGCCTTATAGAAGAGAAACCTTATACATGAATTATCCCTACAACTATACTTGTAAATTGTACAGTGACCCTAAGAAAAACTTTATTTTCTAATTTCAACACATTGTTTAGTGTAAAAATATTTATTTGAAGTTTTATTATTTTATAAAGTAATATTTATTTTGAGAGGCATCTTTATAGGCATCACCCCAACTTTGAGAAACAAAACCACCTCTGTTGTTGCTGCAAAAAAAAGGGTGACAAGGGTGTCAAATCCGATGCATATGTTCACTATAAAATAGAAAATATATTAACGTTTTGAAATTAAACAATGCATTTTCTGTGTTCTTTATGGCCTGCTGTTGACCTTGTTTTTAGCCTTTGAGCACAAAGACCCATTTCAGAAAATCTACTGTGTTTTCAATCGCCTTTGTTTACCCGATGGATCTTCTGTCAGGGTCGTGTTTCACTTTGCGTTTATGATGACAGCGATGATGTTCGCAGAGCTTCAGTTTCGAGGTCATCTGAAAATAAAGCGATGAAAGTGATAGTGTACGTTGGCAAATCAGCAAAATAGGTGCGTTACTGAGAGATTCTATCGATGACATCTTCCTGCACAAAGGAGATCAAGTGAAGATTAATATAGCTCACTATAAATGCCACATTGACTATTGTTTGGTGTTGACTGTTATTTCATGAATGATCTTGCTTTAACCGTGACCATTTGGAGACGTGTGTAATCTTGACTGGAAAATTGCAGCGTTTGTGTTGTTCCGGTTGACCAAGAAAACTTTACAAATCTTTAGTTATGTAATAGTCACACTGAATTTAGATGTCTGTGCAAGTTATGATTACCAATAATCAGTCAAGTCATCAAGTTATGATTACCAATAATTAACACCAATACTTGGAACAACAGCTTGTCTCCTAAAACCACCCAAACAAACTGATCTCAGATCGCGATCAACCCCAGTTCCTTTACAAAGAAGCCCTGATCTCGAGCCAGACCTTCAGGGGTAACTTCCAGCCTCCCCTGCCAGCAGCGGATACTGGCTGCATTTACTTCCATGGGAAACATCTGGCACTGGTTTAATCATTGAAGTATGCGAACCACTAGTTGACATCAAGAGGATCAGAGATTGTTTCTGTTGGCAAGCCATTGTTTGCTACGCTCCCTCCAATCCTTGCTTGTGTTATGGAAACTTCCCTGTGGGAATATTAAGTGTAGATATGGTATACGCAAGATGCTTTATCAATTCTGCTTTTGAGGAAATTTTTGCTCCCTAGACACTCTGCAAGTTGATTGGATGCGGTTGTGTAAGGTGTGATCTTTAACCTTTCTGTATTAAGGAACTCAGAAAGGGAAATATGATTGCTAAAACATAACAGATAACTCTGTTTGCATTATCACAACTTTATTTGAATAAGGCATGAGCAAAATCACTTGAAATAAATAAAGTATTATTTTAAAGTAGTGGTTCTCAAATTCAGGTCTCAGATTTTACATTCCAAATAAAGTGTCATGAATTTGCACCAAAATTGGTCTACAACAAATATGCACAAATATATGGTTAGTTGCAGTTTTAGTGGTTTTCATCACTGCAACCCATTTTTAAGAGTACAAACCATCAGTTGGGAATCACTCTTTAAAATTAAAGCAGCTTAAAATGTCAAGGTCATAACGTTGATTCTACATTGTTTATAGTAAATGTGTTTAAAATAATATATTTTGATCTTGCAATGCATGCCTCGTTTTGTATAGTCACAAAGAAAAAGGCTGTGCCTATTTCCCATTTTCTTCCTTGTGACATGATATGCACTACTAGCACTGTTGGTTCAGCATGTTAGCGCATGTTTGTTTTTCGGTAGGGATGAGCCCCCTTCCACGTTTACGCGGCAAAAAACAAAACCGTCCCGATCGCTCGAGTGCGTCATTTTCCGGCTTGCCTCCCACCCATTGTTTTAAGCTGTGAATGGCAAGGCAGTGACGGGGGTTGGTTTGCTCAAGAAAGCCCCGCAAAGGGTTAAAGACATTACTTTAAATGACAATGGGCCAACAGTTTACCCCCACATTCGAACCCTTGTGTATTCACCAACTTTTCAATGGCCCTCAGTTATTTCACCGCCTCTTAAGCCTCTTCAACTACCTGCTTGGTATTCTCACAGGGCAGCCTCTGAGTGTGATTGTGTGTGTGTGTGTGACAGCACGCACGCGCATGTTTCCTACTTTGCGTGCGAGTGTTTAGCAGCCGCTAAATGTGTTGTTATGGGTGCAGGCAGCACAAAGGGTAGATGGGAAAAATGACACCCTTTTGAAAGAGCTGCAATTGCATGCCAAGTTCAAGAGAAATGGAGAAATATAGATTTCTCCATTGAGCAGAAAAATGGGTCAGATAAAGGCTGGGAGGGTTGACCTCAATAAACAGACAACAGACGGGACGGAACTTACTTTGTCTAAAAAATTAACACTAGTATTAAGTGCGCGCCTAGGCCGGAACGTTATCGTCAAAAGGAATGGATTAGACCATTGGGAAGTTATTTAATTTGTCATTCAAGACGTTATGTACCCATCTATTGATGTTTGGTATGGTTTGAAAGGGTATTGATTACTTCCATCCTCATTCTAAATTTAACCATGTCAATGAGGACAAGCTACACGAGCAAAGAGAGATAACCCTGACTGGTTACCACAGGACTAAACTTGGGTTTGAGGGTTTAACACTGCAAAAGATCAAAAGTGCTTTTTGAAAATAGAATAAAAAAGAATGAGGTCAGCTTAAAATAACTGAAAAGCACCTAACAGAACAAGATCAAATGCACATTTTCAAGATACTTAAATAAGCCTTAATACATTTTTGTATATAAGTTTTTTTGTTTGTTTGTTTTTGCAGTGCAATACATAATTACAGTCAACAGGCTGTGAAAATATTGTGCATGATATGAAACAATTCATTCCCATTTAGAGAAAAAAAAACTGTTAAACACCGTTAAGAAAAAAAAAGTTGGTAGAATTTGAAAAAGTTGGTAGAACACTGCAGAATCCAAACTAAAACTAATATATACTATATAATATATATATAGTTTTTATTAACAGATCCTCAGATCCAGAGACACCCCCATTGAGCAAGAGAATCTGAAAAAAGACAGTGTGCATTTGTGCAGCAAAAGAACGAGAGAGAGATAGATAGAGAGAGAGAGAGAGTAAGCAGCAGAGCAATTGGAAAAGCCCCCAGAGCGTCTCTTTGTTGGTTTTAGCTGGGCCCCAGAGCTCATGCCCCGTTCTGAAGCCCAGATCTATTCAGTCTGCTCATCAAGGCAGAATACTCAACAGGAAGGAAGGAAGCGGCCCATTCTTTATACGCCCATTGTCTGACCACCGGGCTTAAGCAATCAAACAGCAATGTGCCGAGAGAGAGAGCGAGCAGGATGAGGTGCTCGATGGGGGCAGGGAACGAGAGCCCATGGTCTGTGTTCCATCCTGAAGTTTTTATCTGTGTCTCTGGCAGTCAGGGGCTTCCAGATTTCTTCACATTCACAATCTGTATGCTCTATAAAACATGTTCTGATTCTGATTAAAAACAACATTGGCTTTGTGCACAAGTAACTTTCTTTGAACTTTAGGATGTAAACATACTTTAAACAAGTATGCAGACATTGCATGTGTGCTTAAGATAGAGAGGGTTTAGTTAAAGTTACCATCAAGTATGTGCTCCAAACGGAAGTGTTATTAAGCTAAAAGCTATAAAATTATATAAAATGTTGACTGTTTTTCTTGCATTAGTCTGCTAAGGTTCTCTTCAAACTGTTGTTCCACCAGTACATGATCTAAAAACTGACTGTAGAAAAGACAGTTTATGCTAATGTCTGCTATAGTGCCCCTTGTGGCAACGCTGGGAATGCAATGTGCACGTGTAGTCTGACACTACATTTCAGACCTTTTTGTTAAATTTAAGAAAAAATTATAAATTTGTGGTAAAATCATAAACAATACAAACTTACAAGTGCTAAACTCTTACTTGTGTAATTTGCTTCCACCATTGTAAACTTATACCATGAAATTCTGCAACATTTTCTCGCTCTCTCTCGCACTGCAAACTCAAACGACATTCTAAAACTCGTCCTGACATTCCTGCCTGAATGAGCCTTCGGCTTTACCCAAAGGCAGGGGAAGATTAAGTTTCCGAGAGAAAGAGGGATGAAATTCCATAATTGCTTTATCTTCCACCCTCCTTCTGCACCTTCCCACCCTTTCTCATGTCAACAACAAGCACCAGCTCTTTTCATAACTTACATGAAATAAATTCATCATGAAATGCAATCATTGATAGTACTTTTTATTTTACTTTTAAAAATTACACTATACAGCAATTACATTATACTATGAATATATTGACTTTAAAAGAAATATTATTTAAATATGAAAATAACTTATGTAGCTTATTCACAGTCACTTATCATGCGGAATTTGACAAGTTTTGCATTTAAATATTGAAATAAGTAATTGTTTTGTAATATTTTATATCAAGTTACATATTTTTTATTAGTTTTGGCAGTACCTTAAATTGTGCAGTTTGAGGAGAAATGTGAAATGTACAAATTTATCACCTAGTAAAATAATTTTCAATCACCTAGCAACCACCCAGAACACCCTAACAACCAGCATTTTGGCAGTGACTTTTGCATCATCAGCCAGCAATCACATTTTCTTGCATAAATGTCAACTATATTACATAATATAGTCCTTACAGGTACTTCAAGCTTCAAATTGTGCAGCCTAACCTCAAGTTTAAAAACAGTTTCAAATCCCAACTGGCATGTAGGTATACTGACGTTCTCACACACACAGGATATGGACATGACGAGAAAGCATGCACCTCACAAATGTGTTTCTGAGAAACTTTAGCTTGTCTGCCATTTCCTGTGGAAACTAACCACACAATCCATCCACTAACAAGCACGACAATTAATAGACCACACATCGCATTACATACAGTGGCCCCAGAAAGTATTTGGACACTTTGATGCTAAAGTCACACTTTAAAATGTCACTGCATTAGATCAAACAAGTTCTCTAAACAAAACGTTTTTGCATTTTTTTTTCTTGGTCTCAAGGTGATTTTAAGTGGATGAGTGAAGTCAGTTCCCCTCAAGTTCACACAGGTGAAATTTATTATGCTAATGTTTCACACCTACAAACTGCCACAATGTGTTTTGCCTTAATTTCAAACTGTGTATCTTTTGTTTAGTCATTCGAAACCTAAGAAAAGTGTGCTTTTGCCACTTGCTTTGATATTTTATCTAATTCATAGCCATTCACAAATTTTAAATCTGACATAAGTGTACAAATGCTTTTTGGGCAACTGTATAAATCAACTTTTACATTGTCCTTAAGAAAGAAAAGATAAATCTGATTTTAAATAATTGGAATGCATTAAAAATGGCATATGTTAAAACTTAAATACTCAATCTAAAATTGCTAGGGGAAACAAGCAATTATTAAGCATTTATTTTTCAGTTTGCTTTAATCTTGTTTTCTCCCGAGAAGGTTAATCTTTGCACATGCACTCACTTGCATTCATATTTCTGTACATAAAAAAAACCTGCACACACAAAGAAAACCTCAAAATGAGCATGCACGGACACATGGCCGAGCACCGGAATTATCGTGAATCCAGGGCATATCAATTATCTCTCTTTAAAAGAGAAAAGAGCGGAACCAGCTCTGGAAAAAGGTGAACTCTGGGACAATGAAAGAAGAAATGAAAGAAGCCTCTTTAACTTATGTAACAGGCGTCATCAAACATTAGGACTTGAGAGAACTTCCTAAATGAACAATCCAGCCTGGCGGCAAAAGGAAGGAGGGATGGGGAGGCTGGGGGGAGAAAAGAGGGATAGAAGGGCAGTGGTCTTGCCTTTGGGTTAATTGAGTTAAAGGACATGAAGGAGCCCTGGAAAAGGCTTGCGTGGTCATTAGGGTTGGTGGGGGTACAGGACTAATTAGAGAGGAACACAGACAGACAGAGGCTGGAAGCACAGCAGGCTTTTGGAGAGCGGGATCACAGACTGAGAAACGTCGGAAAAGAGGGAGTCAAGGAATTTGTGTTTGCTGATCTGTTTATTAAATAGTCTTGAGAGGTCAACTAAATATTCAACTTTTTGTTATATGTTTTATCTCAGAGTTAATTAATTATGTCAGTTGTTCTCATTAATACACATTAAAACAACTCAGAACAACTTAGCAACTGCAATGGAATAAAAAACAATCTGATTCCCTTAGCGACTCCCTGTTAAACTGCATAGCAACAGACTAAAGGCAATTACCCAGAACACTCTAGCAACTTTCCAAAAACATTCAGAACAGCTTAGCAACACCATAGAAACTACATAGAAACAGATTAAAACCATCTGATCCCCTTAGTAACTAACTAGAAACCACACAAAACAGGTCAGTAGCATTCAAAACAACTCAGCAACTGAATAGAAATGTGATAAAAACACTTCAAAACACCTTAGCAACCACCTAGTAACATTCTAGTAACCACCCAAAACACCCTACTAATGGCATAGCAACCATCCAACTTTAAATGTCCATGCAATTACCCAGAACACCCTAGAAACTTGCCAAAAACATTTAGAACACCTTAACAACACCCTAGAAGCTGTATAGCAACAGACTAAAAACCACTCTGATCCCCTTTGTAACTACTTAGCAACCACCCAAAACAGGTCAATAATCACTCAGAATACCCTAGCAACTCCATAGCAACATACAAAAACTGTTTTAAAGGGTTCCCTTTAAAGGGGTCATGAACTGAGAAATCAAAATCCGCTTGATCTTTTCACATATAAGAGATCACTGTACTATAAAAACATCCTCAAGATTCCAGCTTATATTGAAGCCAGTCTGCCAAAACGACAGGTTGTGGAATGTGTCACTTTATGATGTAATAGTGTGGCTAAACACCGCCTACGCAGAAGAAGATCGATGCTTGCTTCTACATCACTGCCTGTTTAGCCCCGCCCAACAATTTGTGCATGTAGTGTATATAATAAAGAGAGAGGCAAACACAGGTCTATGCAGAGTTGGCTCTGAAGACAAGAAGACGCTGTGCAGTGCCAAGTTGTGAAAAGCACAGTCTTTGTATTGCCTTCATTCTGATCCCAACATTAGAAAAGGGCGGATGAACTTTAATTTTAAAGAAGTTATAGACTGTGTCAGTAGGAACTTGGGCCTTTGTTCACTTCATTTTACCGTGGATTCGTTTACAAACAAGGCACGATTCAACACAGGATTTTCAGAAAGATTGAAACTAAAAGACGATGCTGTGCTGACTATATTGGATCTGACATTAATATTGCACCACACAAGTCTAAGAACCTGTTTTTATTTCGTGGTCACTATTTGTCTGTTATTACAGATCGCTTAATATGTACCAAGTATTTATGTGTTTTTAACTTAAATCACAGCAGCGTCCATCTATGAAAAACTGCAAAACTTTTAGCCAATCATAGCAGTGGGCGTTTACTTCAGAGTCTCAAATCCGCCACGCCTATTCAAACGGAGCGTTCCAATGAGGGGGTCAAAACGGGACAGATTACTTCTAAATTAGGATGTCTTGATAGCATTATAAGTGGACCTCAGAGAACAGTACAAATTAAAAAAGAAGCCAGTTCATGACCCCTTTAAATGCCCAAGCAACTACCCAAAACCTCAACAACTACCTGCAACAACCTAGTAACATCCCAGTAACCACCCAGAATGCCCTAGCAACACCCTAGCAGCAGGAAAAAGTCTAATTTAAATGCCCAAGCATCCAGAACATCCTATAGCAACATGATCAAAAAAATGCATTCTGAAAGCTTTAGCAACCAGCAACGTGCTGTAAAACACACAGAACACACTAGCAACTGCATAGCACAGAACAACATAGATCATATTTTCTTCAGAATGTTTACAAATTGTGTATGTTGTTCAGGGCTCAGAATGAGGAGAAGCTCATATAAATGATAGGAAAGCCTACGGCCAGCAGCTCTAGATGATGTAAACAGTGTACTGGACTTCAGGCCATGCGTCTACTGGATGGATGAGGTTGTCAGCCAAAGTGTAATCACAGTACAACACTAACACAACAGGAAAGGCAAAAGCTACACATGACTCCACTCAGAAACATCTCAACCACAAACACGAAAAACGTCAACAAAGCCCTGCCGACCTGCGGCATGTCGACATGACACAATACCACATGACAAATTATAACAAATTATATTGTGTCAATTTTATTGACACGTTTCTCTGAACGTACCCAAAGGAAACTATTACTGAGATGTTACTCGGTCATTGCTCAGGGAGTCACATTTCATGTAAGTGTCATGTATCAAAGGTTCCTCCAAAGAGATTTTGTAATAAATAAAGAAATAATTTTATAAAATTGTAAAGATTTTTATAAATTATATATATTATATATTAGCCCGATAACTCAGAGGAAGAGATTTTTCTCAGAATAACATTTTCCACTGTGTTTCCATGAGCGAGTGAGTAATAAGTTCTAGGAGGGGATCATTTACAGTAGTTCGTCCATACAACTGAACAACTGCAGAACCTCACAAGACTCATCATATAAATGGCACATCGTATAATTAATGACCGACTGTAAATACCCCTTCCCAACCAAACCCATTCACTAGCTCTCAACAACCAGCCAGCGGCACACAATGGCGTTCACAAGAGTAGGACTAACAACAGCATTTACCATAAACCCTTCAGCAGGAACAGACAGCTTTAGCTTTGGCAAATCATTAACCAGCCCGCCACCGTCGCGACGATACCAGGACTGGATGTGCTCTAAAGCTTTAGGACTCTATGGCTGGTCTGAAAGGAGCATCGATCTCTTTTGCATGCATGCGCACTTCTGCATTATCTACCCCCTCCCTTCCCTATTTCAGGCCATGCGGAGTAAGCAAACGGGACAGTCTGCAATGGTTTAGCATGATGGTGTTTGAACCCAGGAGCTGATTGCTGTTGACTCACGCCGCACTAAAGTGTGTGCAGGTCTCGGCACTGATTAGTACAGTCGCCATCTGTTTCTAAACAGCAACGGCAGTTTTTGATCCTATTTCCTAAGTAAAGACGCGCCTTTTTATACATTAATTTGGGCCAGACATAATTTGACTCACTCACTGATGAACAAAGTTGTTGGTGGGGTGTCGCATCTAAATTTTTTATTAGCACTTTAAAGTGTTAAAGTAGTCTTGCATGTGCCTTTCTACCAACTTTTCATGTTTGTCCTTATCTTCAGAAGAAGAAAAGGGGCTCTGATGTTTAAACAAGGTTGTTAAGTTTATAGGTTCAGTCCCGAGAGCCGGGGGCGCCTACTGCTTCATAAACGACCACTTTATCTCTCTCTCTCACACACACACACACAAAATGTTGCTAAATTATTTCTTCTTTATGTGAGAGACAGTTACACGAGAGTAATGATGCCCATAAGAAAAAAGAAATCACACATGAGAACGTCTCATACGGTTTTCAGATTTATCCGCATTATTCCTAGACCAGTCCATTCTTTTTATAGCTCTTTACACTTACTGTCTCTGAACAATGGCCTAATTTGTTTATATTTATCTTTGTTTATATTATCTTTATATATTGTTTAATCTATACTGTATATTGTTGTTGTTGTATAATCACAATAGTCATTTGTTTTTTATTATTTATATTATATATTATTATTATTATTTATATATTTGCATACAGCCTATATACACATTTGTATTTATTATTATTATTACCTGAATATTAACAATAGTCTTATTTGTTTATATTTAAAATTCATTATTTATATCTATTAATAGTAGTAGTAGAAGTATTACTTTTTCATTATTTATTATTTGCATGTTGTTATTTTGTGTATTATTATAACTATACCATGGCAAAAAGTGAAGTTAGAAAAGTAATAACTCAAAAAGCTGCAGGGTTTTGTTCAAAACACAAACCAGCAATAGTAATAGTGATGCTTGGCACACCAGTAACTATAAACTTAACTCGAAATACTATAATTTCTGATATTTAAACAAAGCATAATTCAGGTAAGCTACAAACATGAAGCTCAGCTTGCTAAAAAGTTTGCATGTATGCAAATCTACTAGCTATGAAATCTGTTAGAGATGTAGGACGCATGATGAGGTATGCAAACATAACCTCAGAGTATGAAACCCCTCTTTCAGTTTGAGATCACTGTTCTATCTCTTCAAACCATGTGTAAGTCACGTCTCCTGTGTACGAGTTCCCTTTGAAAAGACCCATTGAGACACGAGTTATAAACTTGAGGTACACAAACCTGCAAGCCAAACACGGTCACATAACCACCACGGTAAAAAATTACCTTTTTAAAGCAATGCTGAGTGAGTTGCTCAAACTAAGAGGAGGCGTATATTTAGTATAAAACAGGTTGTGTTAAGTGTGAGTTAGGCAGCTGTGATAATGAAAAAATCCTTCATCACAAGGGCAATAAAAATTGGTCAGGCCACATTTCTTTAACAAACAGTGAGACGGACAGCCACCCAGTCATTCAGAAAGTAATACACACACAGATTTCTTCCTAATGTTTCCCCATACAAAATTACTTTCCATAAAGTAATGTGCTACGTTTGTTTCTTAAACAGATTTCCCATTATCTCCAACTAAATTCAATTAAAGCGCCATAAATCTCAGAAACTGGGATTAAACTCAAGCATATGATTAATGGACCTGTTTTATTAGTGGTTTCTCAGAACAGCTGTGGATCCCTCTGTCAGCCAAAGTTTAATAATTGTGTTTGCTAAGGCAAGCTTTACTATTACTATTGCTCATAGGGTCGGGGATTTGAACCAACCCCTAAGTATTATGCAATCATAAGTATTAAACTTGTAACTGCTATGGACATGAATACATATACTGAACAAAATTATAAACGCAACACTTTTGTTGTTTTTGCCCCCATTTTTCATGAGCTGAACTCAAAGATCTAAGACTTTTTCTATGTACACAAAAGGCCTATTTCTCTCAAATATTGTTCACAAATCTGTCTAAATCTGTGTTAGTGAGCACTTCTCCTTTGCCGAGATAATCCATCCACCTCACAGGTGTGGCATATCAAGATGCTGATTAGACAGCATGATTATTGCACAGGAGTGCCTTAGGCTGGCCACAATAAAAGGCCACTCTAAAATGTGCAGTTTTACTGTAGGTGCAACACCTTATGCAGTGCAACACATCTCCTTTGCATAGAGTTGATCAGGTGTTGATTGTGGCCTGTGGAATGTTGGTCCACTCCTCTTCAATGGCTGTGCGAAGTTGCTGGATATTGGCAAGAACTGGAACACGCTGTCGTATACGCTGATCCAGAGCATCCCAAACATGCTCAATGGGTGACATGTCCGGTGAGTATGCTGGCCATGCAAGAACTGGGATGTTTTCAGCTTCCAGGAATTGTGTACAGATCCTTGCAACATGGGGCCGTGCATTATGATGCTGCAACATGAGGTGATGGTCGTGGATGAATGGCACAACAATGGGCCTCAGGATCTCGTCACGGTATCTCTGTGCATTCAAAATGCCATCAATAAAATGCACCTGTGTTCGTTGTCCATAACATACGCCTGCCCATACCATGACCCCACCGCCACCATGGGCCACTCGTTCCACAACGTTGACATATGCAAACCGCTCACCCACACGACGCCATACACGCTGTCTGCCATCTGCCCTGTACAGTGAAAACCGGGATTCATCCGTGAAGAGAACACCTCTCCAAAGTGCAAGATGCCATCGAATGTGAGCATTTGCCCACTCAATTCGGTTACGACGACGAATTGCAGTCAGGTAGAGACCCCGATGAGGACGACGAGTATGCATATGAGCTTCCCTGAGATGGTTTCTGACATTTTGTGCAGAAATTCTTTGGTTATGCAAACTGATTGTTGCAGCAGCTGTCCGGGTGGCTGGTCTCAGACGATCTTGGAGGTGAAGATGCTGGATGTGGAGGTCCTGGGCTGGTGTGGTTACACGTGGTCTGTGGTTGTGAGGCCGGTTGGATGTACTGCCAAATTCTCTGAAATGCCTTTGGAGACGGTTTATGGTAGATAAATGAACATTCAATTCACGGGTATCAGCTCTGGTGGACATTCCTGCAGTCTGCATGCCAATTGCACGCTCCCTCAAAACTTGCGACAGCTGTGGCATTGTGCTGTGTGATAACTGCACATTTTTAGAGTGACCTTTTATTGTGGCCAGCCTTAGGCACACCTGTGCAATAATCATGCTGTATAATCAGCATCTTGATTTGCCACACCTGTGAGGTGGATGGATTAGTGAGAAGTGCTCACTAACACAGATTTGGACAGATTTGTGAACAATGTTTGAGAGAAATGGGCCTTTTGTGTACCTAGAAAAAGTTTTTGATCTTTGAGTTCAGCTCATGAAAAAGGGGGCAAAAACAAAAGTGTTGCGTTTATATTTTTGTTCAGTGTATATTGTGAAGCTTCTTGAGGAGGTGTGCTGTAACTTCACCTGGCGGGAAAAAAAAACTATATTTGGCCTCAAGTAATCATATCTTCAGTGGCTGGACACGTAAATACCCAAGCAATCACTAGCAATGCCTTTAAAACCACTGAAAACACCCTTAGCACTCCATAGCAATGAAATAATAATCATTCAGAACACCTTAGCAACCACCTAGAACACCATAGCAACTGCATAGCAACGTGTATCCAAACACTCAAAACAACCTAGCAACTGCATAGAAACACACTAATGATCACTCGGAACACTGTAGCGACACTCTAGTAACTGCAAAGAAACACTAATTTTTACCCAGAACACCGTTGTCACGGTTCATGGGTCCATGCGGTCCTTTTGCGTCTTGTCATGTGGGTGTATGTGTGTTACGTCATTTGTTAGTGGTTGCAGCTGGTGCTCTATCAGAGCGCGCCAGCTGCAACTCATCAGCACTGCCTTTATAAGGACGCTATGTTCAGTGTGTGTTTGTCGGTTCGTTATTCATGTCCTGTCTCCCTGTCAGTTCTGTTTTCAGCTCTCGCTCAGTCAGTGTACGGATCTTCAGCCCTCTCCTTGGTTTGGCCAGCGCTTTGGGAGGAACGCTTCTCGAGAGGAGCTCTGATCTCTGACCCCGAGGATTGATCACCTTGTGTCTCCGTTATTGTGGTTACTAAATAAACCTTTATATTTGCACTTGCGCTTGAATCCTGACTCTTTTTCTGTCGTGACAGAACAAATCCGACCAATGACTCGACGTGGAATCCAGCGAGTGTCCAGCAGAACTCAGTGACTTTTTGGCTAATACTAACATTCGCATGGAGCATCAGGTGTCAGATGACGGCCACACAGGGGCTTGCCGTGCCCCAGGCCGCTGTTGGTCAGCTGTCTGAGCTGACCACCCCAGACCCGCATCTGATGCATAGTATGTGCTTCAATGGTCATGCAACATCCCATGCATTCATCCACCGGTTTCTGGTGGGGATCTAATGTCCCCACCCATGAACCTCGGCACCACTCCAGCCTTCTTATTCTGGGGAACCCAAGTATGTCGTTCTTTTTGCCAAATGTTCACTCCTACTTTCCCTCCACCATCTTCGTTCCACTGAAGAGGCTAAAGTGGCGTTTGTCATAACGTTCCTCTCGGGACGAGTGGCTAACTGGGGAACCACAGTGTGGGAATGGGGACTGACTTGTTGCTCGTTCGTCTTTTCGGGCATTCTCCGAGGAGCTACGGAAGGTTTTTGATAACGCTGCTTCGGGCAGAGAGGCAGCACGACTTCTTGCTGAGTTACGTCAAGGACAGAACACGGTCAATGACTATTCTATCGAGTTCCGCACATTGGCTGCAGAGTGTGGGTGGAATGCTGAGGCACAGTGGGACATGTTTCTGTTTGGACTTTCTGATAAGATTAAGGATGAGATAGATTCATCGGAGTTACCAACTGGGGTGGACGAACTCATAGCTCTAGCCATTCGGGTGGACACCCGATTGCGGAGGCGGGATCAACAACAACTCCGAGAACCGCCGTTCGCTTCACAGACTCAATTACCTTCACTCACCAGTAAAACTGTTTTCTCTCTTCCAGAGCCCGAGCCCATGCAGGTGGGAAGGTTCCGACTCTCACAACAGGAGAAACAGAGACGTAAGAGAGAGGGGTTGTGTTTATACTGTGGCGCCACCGGACACATCGCAGCACAGTGTCCAGTAAAAGACAACGCCCGCCAGTAGGTAGGAGGTTACTGACGGGTGCCATCGAAGGACACAAATCCTCTTGTTCGAACACTCATCTTTCTGTGAGGCTGGTAATTCGGTCTTTTAATCATGACTGTGAGGCTTTAGTGGACTCTGGAGCAGAGGGGAATTTTTTAGACATTGGTTTTGCTCTGTCCCTTCAGATACCCATGGTGGAGCTTTCACAGCCCATCTCTATGCTTGCACTCAATGGCCAGGCCTTACCTTCCGTCACTCACGCCACTGCACCATTAAGACTCATCACTTCGGGTCAACACACTGAGGACATTCACTTTCTCCTCACCGACACGCCCACTGCTCCGTTAGTGCTGGGTCATCCCTGGCTGGTTCTCCATAACCCTCATATCAATTGGGGTAACAATACTGTTCTGGGCTGGAGCGAATATTGTCATGCCACCTGTTTGTTGTCTGCGTGTTCTCCCGTTTTCTGTTCTGTGTTTCAGGAGGATCACTCGGACCTGTCTAACGTGCCACATGAGTACCTTGATCTGAGGGGAGTGTTCAGTAAGTCTCGGGCTGCTTCTCTACCTCCTCATCATCCCTATGACTGTGCAATAGACTTATTGCCAGGTACGTCTCCGCCTAAGGGCAAGTTATATTCACTTTCCACTCCGGAGAGGGAGGCCATGGAGAAATATATTTCTGATTCTTTAGCAGCCAAGATCATCCGCTCCTCTTCATCTCCGGCCGGTGCGGGGTTCTTTTTCGTGAAATCAATCTTCGTCCCTGTATTGATTATCGGGGCTTAAACGACATCACGGTGAAGAATACTTACCCTTTACCATTGATGTCGTCGGCTTTCGAGCGTCTGCAGGGGGCGTCATTTTTCACGAAATTAGATCTCCACAACGCTTATCATTTGGTTCGCATGAGAGAGGGGGATGAATGGAAAACCGCTTTTAATACCCCCAGGGGGCACTTTGAATATCTTGTTCTTCCTTTTGGCCTTTCCAATGCTCCCGCGGTTTTCCAGGCACTCGTTAACGACGTTCTGAGAGATATGCTAGATCAGTTCATTTATGTTTACCTGGATGACATACTGATATTTTCTCGTTCTCCCCAGGAACATGTTCAGCACGTCAGAACGATTGCTTCATAGGCTGTATAGAGAATGGCTTTTTGTCAAGAGGCGCGAATGCGTTTTTCCCGTGCGCATTTCTTTTCCTTTTGTTGGGGATACATCATCTCGCCGAGGGGGGCTCATGGATTCCGAGAAGTTCCGTGCTGTGGTGAATTGGCCAATCCCCAATTCCCGCAATTTCGTCCGTCCCCGTATGACCTAGGTTTTACTGGCTTTGCCAGATTTTTACCAGGTCATTTTATTCGAATTTCAGCCAGCTAGCTGCAACGCTTTTGCATGGCCTTAACCCTCCCCCTAATAGTGCCGTTCAGCTCGGTGGTCTTATGGCTGCAGATACACCTTGCATTCTTTCGTCCAAACTTGATAGGCTGCTTCGTTTCAGCCTTTCCCATCCTCATAGCCCCGCTGATCCTTTCCAGGCGTTTTGTGTACGCCGGTTTTGACTGCGTCAGAGGTGGGATTGGTCGGGGACTACTATCCCAGCGTTCCCCCACTGACGGCATGGTGCAACCCCTGCCCGCCGTATTTCTCTCTCACTCGTTTTGTTCCCTCCGCCGCGCAATTGGTTGGCAATCAATTGGCCTAGAGGAGTGGCATCATTGTTTTGAGTTCGGGGTTCCTTTTGTCATCTGGAAGATCCAAGAAAGCCTTGAATACATCAAGTCCCGCTAAAAGATTGAACTCTAGCGGCTCGGTGGCTCTTTTTTTTTCGGCCGATTGAGTTTTCCATTCTTAACCGTCCTGGTTCCTAAGAACATCAAACCGGATGCGTATCTTCGTATTTTGAGTCATTCGGAGCGTCCTCCCTGCCCGACGCCCCCCCAAAAAACAAATTGGTGCCACATGGAATACTTCTTTATTTCTGGCGTTCACGTGGAAATCAGCTCAAAGGTCTGCACCGGCCTCTCAAGGGTAACGCCCCCATCTGTTGCCCCCCGAGCCTTTGTTGTTTTCCAGACGGCCCCTACAGTGGTCCGACTGTTCAATTCCGACTGGGGCCCCTCAACTCCTCGTCTACAGTTAATCACTTTCCTTCCCCTTGGGGCTGAGGTTCGCTGTCCACCATGTTTCTTGTCTAAACATACGGTCTGGCTGTGGTCCAGGTTATCTGTCTTCGGTACATTAGATCTTATTTGTTTTTGGCGTCCCCTCTCAGTTCTGCTTGCTGTGTTCTCAACAGTTTTCGTCCAACGCCCCTCCCTTTTGTGATGACCCCTCTGAGTCTCCCCATGTTTTCATTAGATCTTTTCGTCTCGTTGTCTTCCCCCCTTTTCAGGCGGGTAACACTCCGTGGTTTTGACCGTAGTGTCGATCGCCGCCTATCTCGAACGCGCAACTCCTTTCATTCGTCTTTGCCCTAAATACCAATGCCTCCGTCCAGAGAACCGATCGCAGTTGCTGTCATAGACCACGTTTTTTCGTTTACATGGCCTCCCGGTAGACGTGGTCTCTGACAGGGGGCCCCAGTTTGTGTCCAAATTTTGGAGAGAGTTTTGTAGATTGTTGAGGGCGACGGTTAGTCTTTCTTCTGGGTATCATCCCCAGAGTAATGGTCAGACCAAGAGATCCGGGCCATCCCTTGACTTAGACCAACAGTGTTTTGCGATGTTTTTGTGCTGTCTCAGACACCCCTCCTCGTGGAGCCAGTCACACCCTCTCAGGGTTGAGTACGCACTAGAATTCGTTACCCAGTTCTGCTACAGGTCTGATCTCTCATTTGCGTGTATCTTAGGGTACCCAGCCACCCTTTTTTCCTCATGTATCTTCTTTATCCATGAATCCGAGGTCGCGTCTACGATCTCCCTCTGCCCCGAGACTGCATTCGTCCCAGAGTCCGACGCACCTGGAGCAAGGCCAGTGACCCTCCTCGGAGTGGGGGCGTCGCACCAATTTCGTGCCGATCGCCTACCGAGGGTCGAAACCTCCCATTTTACGTCGTCGGGTCAAAAGTGTGCTTTTCACCAGAATATTCCTCTCCGTGTCGTCGTATAAACTTGCTCCCAAATCATTGGCCGTTTACTTCACCAAGATCTTAGTCCTTAGCAGTCCCGCCTCACCGTCCTCCAGCGTACGGGAGAATTCTCCGGCGTTCACGTATACAAAATGAGCCGTTTTTCATTCACCATTAATCTGCAGTCCCCGGTTGTCTCCCTCCGCCGCGATTCGTAGACGGGGAACCAGCCATTCGGTAAGCGTATTCTGGCCTCAAAGGCGAGGGTAAGAGGATTTCAGTACTTTCGTGTCTTTCCTTTTCTCCAGGCTTACCTTTGGTGGACTGGGCGTGTTATGGTTTACGGCCGAGGAGAGAAGTTGGGTACCTGCGAGGGACATCATACTGGACCACTCTCTCTTACCGATTATTTAATCATCATGTTAAGTGTCTTCCTGGTCCTGGACTGGTCATGAGGCATTCCTCCTTTTGCGTCTTGATCATCTTTGGGTTAGTGCTTGGTTTCGCGTTCCTCTCGCTTAGTGGTCATGGGCTTCTGCGACTCAATTTCTCCGAAGAGTCCTGCAAGCTGCAACTCTTACCCGCTTTCCTTTAGTAGGACTGCTTTTTGTCTCAATGTGTCTCTTTTTGGTCGGCGCTGGTTTGTTATCCTCATGTTCCTGTCTCCTTGTCAGTCTGTGTTTCCAGTTCTCGCTCAGTCAGGGTATGGATCTTCAGCCCTCTCCTTGGTTTGGCCAGCGCTTTGGGAGGACCGCTTCTCGAGAGGAGCTCTGATCTTGACCAAGACCCCGAGGATTGATCACCTTGTGTCTCCGTTATTGTGGTTACTAAATAAACCTTTATATTTGCACTTGCGCTTGGATTCTGACTCTTTTCTGCTGTGACAACCGTAGCAACGCCTCGCGATGAGAGCAAGGAAATAATATCATCAGACCACCTTTCAAACACCCTATCAACTGCATAGCAACACCCAAGCAGCTGAACAGCAACACAGTAATAATCATTCAGAACACCTTAGTAACACCCTAGCAACTGCATAGCAGTGTTCTAAAAACAATTACAATACCCTGACAACCTAGCAAAACCCTAGCGACCACCCAGAGCAATCCAGCAACAGCACAGCAATGTGCTAAAACATAATAAATTAATTAATCTAGTTCATTTAATGATCTTTTGTAAAGATCCAATTCAGCTCTTACAGTGCCTCATATGTCATATCACCCTATTGTAGATACAAAATAAATCATCAGAAAATAAGTTAAACCTCCACTTGCACCGTCCTTTTACGGCTCTGACTTGCCGTCAAAAAAAACAACAACAACAAAGGCAGCTGATTTAGTCTATAAGGAAGGCGTAACAAAAACCAGATGCAGCAGCAGACAGGGCAGTCAGTCTGGGATAAGGGATTAGTGAGTGTCACACCATTCACTTCCACTGCAAGAGCGAACCTGTTAGTCGATTGGAAACATGTCTTCATTGAATAGGTGGAAGGATAGGTGGAGACAGATAGGTGGGGGATTTAGAGACAGTTACAACCAGGCCCTCTATCCAAAATCAAGCTTAAAACAATTAATTACCAAACAAAAAGTTGTAGTATTATTATTATTATTTATATATTTAGTACTACTATGAACTCACATATGATTCTGTTAGTGCCTATACTTATTTCAAATCAATATGTATTACCTTGTTGCTAGTGTAACATGTTGCAAAGCTAATGGTACAATACGCACAAAACAAACACAGCACACACAAAAGTGTATTAAAAATTAACTTTTATTATGAATAATAATTTTGATGAACAATTTTGGAGACTGAATGAAATAGAAGTATGTTTATTATTTCTCTCACTGAGTTTGCTGCAACTATGCACAACTTGACTTTCTAAATAATGTCCGGATGATTTTTTTTTTTTTTTTTCAAATGCGTCATCAGTTAAAAGGGAAATGAATGTGTGCAAAAGTGTTTGTTTGCTTTTCCCAATAAACTTTAATTCCGTGTCATATCTGCTGACATTTTTCTATTCAAACCTTTCAGTCTGTCACTTTAAAGGCGGGATATGATGCGATTTTCACAAATTTCCTTTTCTCTTTGCAGGGGTACACGCTCTTGGGTGCATAAAGAATGAATCTGTAAAGTTGTCAAAGAGGATAACGCGACGTCCTCAGCTCCAAGCGAGCGATCTTTATAAAAGTTAAGAGTCAGCCATGCCTACCTAAAACGGCTCGTTCTAACACGCCCCCACATATCTACCTCACTATGTGGGAAGATTTGCAAACGCCACCCAAATGTTCACGCAAAGAAAGAAAGCGTAACTTATTCTCGCTGTAGTATTGTTGACGATGCAGCCATGTCATGAAGACGCTGTGTTTCATTGTGAAAGCGAAACTACGTTGGTTGGCTTTGTAAAAAAACGAGGAAGATGATATCCGCTTCGTCATGCCTTGAGCTGATCCGTGCTGGTCGCTGAGGCAATACTACAAATTCGCGCTGTGGATCGCCGGATCGCTTTCACCGTGGACGAAGCGGAGTCCAGCCCCGGGGTCATCACATGTGGTTACCGCAGGCATCACAATATGGTAAGGGGTGTAACATTTCCGTCACAAGCTTGAGGTATTAGGCCAATCACAACGCATTTGATAGCTGGCCAATCAGAGCAACCTCGCTTTTCATACCGATGAGCTTTGTAAAAATCGACGCGTTTCAAAAAGGCGGGGCATAGAGGAGAAACAATAATGTACAGTATGTGGAAAATAAAGTGTTTTTTGAACCTTAAACCGCATAAACACATTTCATTACACCAAATACACAAAATAATGTTCTTTTTAACAGCATCATATGACCCCTTTAATGTTTTTGTATATAATATCTAAGCAAGTTAACATGAATATTTGAAAAGATTATTAAAATGACAGCTTAAACTATAGTGTGAAATAGTGAAAGAAACAATGAGAGAAAGAAACTGTAATTAATTGTAATTAAATTAAATCTGAAAATTGAATGCAAGCCAGATTTCCTCACTTGGCTAAAGAGCACAGTCCCCCACTGGCATGAAATTACAAATGACAAATAACAAATTACACACACAAAAAAAAAACCTGGAATGCCTCAAAACAAGGCTCCTACCTGCATTTCTGACCTGTTACAGTTATCTGCATCACATTCCCTATAATGCACATTTAGTTTATCCTCAAATATTTCCACGCTTCCATAAGAAATCTGGTCTTAATGAAAACAATTACACATTTATGGCAGAGGCTCTACAAATGAAGCAATTAATAAAAACCCTTAATGTTGATGTTGTCTAGATCTGCTAAACCTCATCATATCATTACAGGAAACTGACACAACCCACGCACACTATAACAGCACATGCTCATAATTCTCATAATAGTGACAAACAATAGTTTTACATAAAATGTGCCATCAAACGCTGAGGCAATAATATTCAACTAGCTGTGTTTACAATAAGTCAAACTTGATTAACTGGTACTATGTAGAGTTTTAAGCTAAATACATAAACCCCCAAAAAGTTGGGCACTTAGGCCACACTTAAAAATATATGAATGTAATTTAATTACATTGCACTGCATAATTGGCATGTATTTTTTAAGATAAGACAAACACATTCTAACAAAACATTTCACAAAATGTATTGTGCTTAACTAACTTCTTTAAGATAAAGTATTTGTATGCTTTGTGTTAGTCAAATGTTAGTAGGTATTAGTAGTAGGTAGTAGTCCATCATTAATGAGATAAACTACACCTGTGGTTACTCTACCAGGACACCTGTGTGAACTTGAGGACAACTGACTAAAGGCTATGTCCATACGAAGCCAGAGCTTTCCCTATCCAATCTATTTTTCCCCTCGTCTCAAGAAATATCTGCGTCCACACGAAACCACAAAACTGATACATAATGATGTAGTATACATGCCAGACCATTATGTGGTGCTGTAATTCTGCCACAGGGATACACTAAAAACAGAGAAGTAGACTTGGACTATGCGCATAAACCTTGTGCGCGGTATACAAATGAACATGGAACAATACATTTCTTAATCTGTGTTAAATTTAGTTAATAAAAAGACAATCGTTCAGTGTTTGTTCATGTTTTTGTTGCTGTTACGTGACGTAGTTGTGTCTGACTAGAGGCGAGACGTGGGCTGATGACGTCATCGTTTCAGAAAATATACGGATTCGCTGTCCACATGAAAACGCAAGGGCGGCGTTTTCAGATTTATCCACTCTGGGACCCGGTTTCAAAAAATATTGGTTTCACTCTCCCAAAATGCCGGATCCGTGTGGACGAAACGCCTATACGATACAAAATGTATGAGTATACAGCTAAATGCGTCTCCATGTGGACGGGGCCTTAATACATTCGCTAACAATCACAAAACACACCAGTTGGTTAAAAGACATTATGAAAATAGTAAAGAAAATTGGTGCTACCATCATTTGTTTACAGCTGACAATTATTCAATTCTATAAATACATAAAACATAAAGAGAAATGTAATTTCTATGATCCCCAGAGGTGCAATCTGTGACTGATTGGACAGTAAAATCAGGACAGCACACAGTCATACGCAATACCAAAAAAGTGATGTTTTGAGTGGTTTTCTGTGTTGTTGTATGTATTATATCAAACCAGCAATTTCCGAGAGGATTTGGGGCTGATTCTCTGGGTCCTCAGGCACCAGGGAGGTCCATCCCACCCTGCCAAGATGGTCTGTGGGGAAAGCTGGTCCCAATATCTGCACACATGAAAACATTCCTCTGTTGATTTATTTTTAGACATAATCTCAAACAGATTTCCACGTTGAGCAAGATGGCTGGGAACGAGAAAGGCTTCACCCAATCCGTGGAAGCATGGCCCCTCTGAAAATGAATGTTATTCTGTTTTTCTTCTGGGGATTTGAATTCTGTCACTTTCCACTCTTTTGGTGGTAAGCCAGCTAAGCCTAAAAAAGCTGTAGTTTAAGGGACAAGCAAGCAAAAGATTTGTTTGTGACACTGGGAAAAGAGGATTGGCGTGTTGGAATGTGTAAAGCACTTTATTATTCCCACATCTCCATGAAATATCCTTTCAAAGCCTTGTGTCAGATTGCTTAAAGCACAGGACAGTAAATTTCTTCAGACACAATAACTACATTTTTATAAAGAAAGTGGTTCTTGCTTGTGCAAAATGTGCCACCACAGTTCTAGAGTATTCTGGGTGGTCGCTCAGTGGTTCCTGACTGGTCCAAGATTAAAAAACCCACCTTCAAGTCATTGTGATATTCTGATCCTGCTTCAAAGAAAAGCAATGGGACTTGTTTTATCATCCGCCAAACAAAAATCATAATAAAATCATCCTCTCTTTAACAAACCACATGATTTGAGGTATCATTCATGCATATAGCTGAAACAGTGCAGGATGAGTTATGCCTAAAAGTTTTCAGGTCAGGGCAAAGAGTTGGAATAAATTAAGTTCTACCGCGGTACAGAATGGTACATTCTTAGTGCCATCAGACAGACAGCGGACAAACAATCCTAGCTTTGTGTCCGGTACTGGCAGAAGGTAACCTTTCTCTTTTTCCTCTGATTTCTCTCTGGATGAATCCACTTTGGGATCCCGCTATATGTGGCTGCACTTCAGCTTTGTAGAAGAACCAGCTAAACAGGGGAGAGAGAAAAAAAAACTTTGATTAAAACATTATTGGGGCTAAATGTTTGTTCGATTTGGTTTGAGTAAGCACCATTAATAATAATTTGCAGTCAGAGGTGCTAAATACAACCCCAGGTACCCTATGTCTTTGTCCCTCCAGGCTTACCTTGTCAGCCTCCCAGACTTGGAGGCAAAGCCGAACAGCACTCATGTCTCCAAGTAGAGGAAATTGATCTCTCAAGTCTGTCACACAACTATGAAGGGGCCAGGGGCTCAAGTGTCAGGTTACCAGAGGCAGGTGCAAACCCACCACTGTGGCCACGAATGGCAAGTGAGGTGAGGAAGCGTGACTTTCCTGGTTAAAATTCCCTGCAAAGTGTCCTAAAACCTGGTCAAACCCCCTATGCCCTACTGCAACTGATGCAGTATTCACACAGAAATGTCTGTGCAGAATATTCCCATTGGGTTGGCCCTGCAAAAAGAGACTGTAAATAGTATGAAAGATGGCCAACATGCCTTGGATTTCTCCAGCTCAGTATACCTGAAGAAGGGGGGGGCCTCTCCTGCCAAAGGTATCGTCTGCAAAATTAGCACAGGTGCAAGGTTTCGACCAACAAAGAGCTCTTTGTGAGTAGCCATGATCATGTTTTGTGACTGGGTTTCAATGTGGGAAAGAAAATGTAATATCTTAGAGAACAAACATGGTTAGTTTGAAAAGCATGGTTGCATTATCTGGGTAGTGATAGACTACAATTAACACGGTTGTTAAGAAATAAGTCCCAGCTTACAATGTCATCCGCACATTGGGAATAGAAGCATGGACATTTCTGGAGAGAGGCCAATCCAAACAGAATTCCTTTCACTTGGCATTGCAGCTTGATTAATACTGAAGGTAGAGTCAGATGGTAAGGTTTACTGCGCAAATATAGTTACACAAATGGCAAGACTATTTCAAGTGCATAAGTGTGTTTTTTTCCTCGACAAATGGTGCCTGTCAGCATTAGTTTTGGGCTTTTAACAGGACTCTCTTTGATTGCTGTTGTTTTTACACTATGCTACGATCAATAGACGTGCAGCTAATTCAGCCAACAAGTGGTAAGTGTTCAATGTTTCTCCTCATTGACACACATGGACCGGAGTTCCACGGTGTGGCTGCTGCTGATGGCTGGCTGCAGCCAAAATAGGAAGTCCCTGTGGCGAGACAGCCCCATGCGCTCAGGCTGGAAAACCTCTCAACAACATCCTGTGGTCACCTGGACACTATGACCCATAAGAAAGGACCCCTTAGAAAGCGGCCCCAACATCGGAGGCTTGCCCGAGGGCCCCTAAGGAGGAGAAGACATGCCATTCGGTGTGTGGAAAAGGATGAAGGCTTTGTAAATAACATCCCTGAGCCTGTTTGATTTAGAGTGTTCTCCCCCTTACCAAAAAGGCTGAAGGGGAAGAATCGGATCACAGGCAGCCTTGGGTTGTCACCTGTCTGGGAAGTGAGGGGGATGAATGAGGACTTAATTAAATTAAAGAGAAGGAAGAGAGAACGAGACAAAGAGAGAGAGAGTCAGAGAGAGAGATAGAGAGAGAAAACCTCCCAGGTACTCTGGTACTTAATTACTTCTCAGAGGATAAATATTTCTTTAGTTACAGGAGTAGAGAGACAAAGAATGAAGAGCTGTTTCAGGAGAGATTATCTCTCCGTTTCAGGTGTTTTTTAACAAATTAAGTGTTCTCGTGTTACTGACAGATAGCTCCCTGAAAAAAAAACACACTACTGTATGTTAAGTGGAGATTAGAATAACAAACTGGCTAAATGCAGATAGAGAGCCATTTGAGGCTTAATTTTTTAAGGAATTGCTTATCCAAAAATTAAAAACCATCTACAGCGTGTATTGCTGGGAAAAGTGTGATTCAACCGTGACAACATCTGACTGTCTCTGAGAATGAAAGCATAGAGCCTGGTGGTCTTGTCTGTTTAGCACTGCTACAAAGCAAGTGAATATCTATGATTAAATTTTAAGAACATTTTCATCGTCTGTTCATACTAGCGGCCTGTGAGGGACAGCCATTCACATGGAAACTATATGCAATTATTTACAATCCAAACCTATTCAGACATGGGTGGAAACCATGTGTTGGCCCCCCCATGGTTTAAAGCTTCCCCTTCCTGTCCACACTCAATTCATGGCAATGTGCACCTCAGAGACTCTTGGCTGGGCTGTCATTGGCCTTTATGAAAGTTAAATGAATAAGGCGCATAGGAAACTATAGTTGGCTGCCGATCTGCAAAAGTCCAACCTCATTGTGGTTTTTCTGTGTAGGGTGGAAACATTACTCTGTGAGGTTTCACATCTTGCCGTTTCATTTGTTACACTGCAAACTTAATTTGTGATAGTCAGCCATCTTTGCAGGCCTTATTGATATGGTACATATTATAAAGAAAACAAGATTTGTACAGTATTTTGAGAAATTGCGAATGGTGCAATAGTGGCTGAAAAAGTTGATCCAAGGGTGTTGTGGCTGGTTGTCAAGGCTTGCTATATGGTTACTAAGGCATTCTTGGTGGTTGCTCCCTGGTTGCTATGGTGTTTTTAGCATTTTGCTATGCAGTTCCTATGGTGTTCTTGGTGATGTCAATGGTGTTATGGTTGCCAGAACATTGCAGATGCTTGCTAATATGTTCTATGTGTTTTTTAGTGCGTTGCTGTGCAGTTGCTAGGAGGGTTGGGCACTATTCAGAATTGACTTGAGAAATGCCTATAAAACTCCAGTTCAAATCCTGATTTTTTGACAATTTGAATTGACATGAAAAACAGAATACAGAATTGCGAATATAATGTGGAAATGTAATTATTTGAAATTCAAATAAATCCATTCAAATAGAAAACACAAGTTTGTTAAGTGTTAAGATTCACCTCTCTGTGACAAATGTTCATTGCTGTCAATGCAGCTAACTTGCCATTTATCTGTGCTGAGAGTCAACACAAGGTTCTCAGAAAGCAGAATGTCTGCTGAACCATCTTTATAGGACAAAAGGCATTGAGAATCGTTAAGACACTGGACTAGAGCAAATCTTTTCTCTCCTCTTCAACTCCCTGCACTTTTTTGGACGTTCCGAAGCGGCTGCCCTAAAACGGGGACACCAGATGCCGGAACAAACCGGCCGCTTCATTCTCACAATGCCACAGATTGTTGGTGCCCATTGCTTCAGAGGAGGAGGAAAGGGATTGGGAAAGGGGGGCGTTGGGTGGCAGAGACAGGACTCTGCCAAGTGGTAAGGCTGCCAAGTGTTGATCTGGTGATGGGCGGAGATTGTCACAAAAGGTGGGAGGGGAATGTGATTGCAGTTTGAAGAATAACGCTGATTTTCAGAAGGCCTGTAGAGGCCATTGGTGGCATTTGGGAACATCTTATAATAATATCGACAACAGCCATGTCTGACTGTGGGGACGTGCAGGCTTTGCAATAATTGCAATCAGTAATGTGTTACTAATATCAATAATTGGTGGTGTTTGTTAATGCAAGCATCACTATTATCAAAGCTCATATACTTTGGGATTTAGGATTTTAACAACTTTCTAACCCTACGTATTGAACTTCAACTTGACAGTGGGCTTTTTTTATTTTTTTGGCCAGTAAGCAGCCTCCTAGCAACACTCAAGAACACTATAGCAATTACATTGCAGCATCCCAGCAACCACCTTAGCATCATAGTTTTAAATTGATTTTAATTTAAAAGGCCCTGACAAATGAATATATAATTTCCTTTAAACAGTGTCAGAAACTTTCAAAATGTTTTGCCATTTAGTTAACTAAACTATTACTTTTTGATTAGCAAAAGCTAAAACCAGTTTGTGTGTGTGTGTGTGTGTGTGTTTGTGTTTGTGTGTGTGTACCTACTTAACCATATTTTGGGGACAAGTTTTTACCCAAAAGTGAGCAAAACCTGACAAAATCTCCAAAAAACACCATTTGGGGACGTCCTCATTTGTAAAACTAGTATACAAATAAAGTAAACAAAGTTTTTTTGAAATTGTAAAAATGCAGAAAGTTTTCTGTGAGGGGTAGGGGTGTGTTTAGGTTAAAAAGTGTATAGCTATCTGTATAAAAAAAACAATAGAAGTCTATGTAATGTTCCCATTTAGATAGCTAAGTAAACGCAGAGCCGATCCTCCCTATACGCAAAATACGCAAGCTGCGTAGAGTCCCCGAAACACCAGGGGGCTCCCTTGCTCTCAAAGATGATTTAATTTTAGTTTTGTTTTTGAATTTGGCCAGCGGTTAGGAAAACATGAATGATCATTTATTTTAATGCGGTGCGCTATCGCCCTTTCTGTGTAAAAATCAGTCAAATCATGTAATGTCAATGTCGTACAGTCTTGCTCGAGACTAAAAAAATTAGTTGAAAGCATACAGAGCCACGGAAGATGCACTGTTTCTCAAGCGCTTTCCGCGAGCACGATTCAAGATGGAGTGAAACATGACAAATGCGTTTCATTCATTCGTTCATTAAAAACTCATTCCCACATCAACCCTACCCCCCCCCCCCCACCACACACAACCACACAATATTAAAAGTCTTGAAATAATTGATTTTCTTCAAATAATTCAAGAAACTTTAAATATTTTTTTTTTCATTTTCAAAAGTTAAAACGAAATTACCACTGTTTGTTTTTAAATAAAAAATAATTGCAATCACTATGCCAATTTTGAAAACTATGCATACTATAATACATGTCAGAAAGCACTCCTGAATTAAAGATTTATGAATGGCTACAAAAAATAGTAGCAAGATAACTAGCTGAACGGAAACATCAGGTTCAGTACGTTAAAGAACTCTGTCTTCGTACATTACAGTGATGGTGCGTAACATGAAGGCTAATTCCTCATCTAAATCCTCTGAGTGGATCTGAAAGGCATAAGCCCAGACCTGCGGTACAGTGGGACTTATGCAAACGGAGGCCCTGTTCTCTTCTACCCTGCCCTCCCTCCCCAGCAGCCGTTCAAACCTCTCCATGCTTAGGAAGTTACTTATTAAGAACCAGCGTCAGCATGCAGTGCCAAGCTCCTTATTTCTCCTCTGCCGCTTTGGCTTCTATTCCCATTTCAATACCCACTGTCGTTGCCTTGTGTTTTTGGGTTAGGAGGGGCGGTTGAGGGGGGAGTGCATGCCTGGAATGTTAGCAAGCGTCCTATTCACTCTAGGGGAGTGTTGTAGAGCAAAAAAGAAAACGAACGGAAAAAAGCAAGAGAGAGTGGGAGAAAGACAGAGCGAGGGAGGACAAAATGCCCACAAGAGATTTGATGTTGATCGCATTAATGCATTGGAGTGCTGGGTATGGTGTAAATGATTGAAAGTGCTTCCAGAACTTTTGCCGTTGGCGTTGACAAAGCCGGCTCTGTTTCCTCCTGCTGCACTGCAACCCCCTCCCCCAGAACACGCACACACACACACACACCCTTGATGGTTGTTTTCTCTCAATGTGTTTTTCAGAAGGGAATGGATGCGGTGCACGGAGAGGGAATAGAGCCAGGGTCTGTCCGCCAGGGATAGAGCAAGGGGCCTCAGTCAGGGGAGGGTGTGTTGGGGGACCTTTTCGAGATGCTGAAGAGTGAGCAAATGAGGCATGGGTGGGTCAGATGGGTTGAGAGACGATCCGGGCTTGACGAGAAGGAGGGGAGATTACAGGTCAGGGCAAAGAGTTGGAATAAATTAAGCTCTACCGCGGTACAGAATGGTACATTGTTAGTGCCAACAGACATACAGCGGACGAACAATCCTAGCTTTGTGTCCGGTACGGGCAGAAGGCAACCTTTCTCTTTTTCCTCTGATTTCTCTCTGGATGAATCCACTTTGGGATCCCGCTATCTGTGGCTGCATTTCAGTTTTGTAGAAGAACCAGCTAAACAGGGGAGAGAGAGAGAGAAAAAAAAACTTTGATTAATGTGCGATGGTTTGGATAATCAAAATTATATTTCTAGTTAGTGGTGTTTGTCCAAACAACTTTGAACTTCATTGTATGTTATTCTGTTGATGGCTCCGTACATCTATCAACAGCATGGCAACACCATGGCAACCATCCACAACATTCTAACAAAGCAATAGTGACTAGAGAAAACATCCTAACACAAGCATGGCAACATGCTAAACACCTCTCAGCAACCACATAGCAACCACGACTGCATAGCAACACCCTGGCAACCACTTAGAACAATATCACAACTACTGAGAACAATGCCATAGCAACTACTCTGAACGCCTTTGTGACCACATAGTAACACCCTGGTAACAACCCAAGAATTATGTTGCATTCTTTTGTGTGTGTGTGTGTGTGCGTGCGTGCGTGTGTGCGTGCGTGCATGTGTGTGTTTTGCACTGGAAATACATTGGAAATGTACAAAACTCAAGTGCTACATCTAAAAACACTATGCAGTGAAGTATTTTGTTTACATATCATTAGATTTGCATGGTGTACGCACGCAGACCGCAGGAAAAATGATGTAAACTACAACCAGTTATTGTACTCTGTCATTTTTCCATCCTCTAAAATGATAGCCATCGCTGCCACAGCTGTTTTTGCATATCTTATGCAAAATTTACACCAACTGTTGCTCCACGCATGTTTGCATTGTTGCTTTCTCAACCTAAGAACAGCACCTTTGACACACCAATTAATTTGCATTATGGAAAATAACTCAGTGGAATCTGGCTCCACAAACAAATGCTGTAGTACAAATGCACATCAAGGCTGTAGTATGTGTGTGTACACTATGCTACTTCTTCTGTATAAACACATTGTGTCCTTGGATGCAGACTACATGCTGTGTCTAGGTTCACAGCAAATGGCTTCACAACGTGGAGTCGATATCATTTACTTGGGACTGTTACTTAAGGAAGTGGAATTAGGGAAAAAAAAAACTTAACAACATTACTATCCAAATACGCACTTGAAGGCTAAGTTCACTTCCAGAATGAAAATTCTGTCATCATTTTGTTCCAAACCAGCATGAGTTTCTTTCTTCTGTTGAACACAAAAGATGCTATTGCGAAAAATGTTAGCATCCGAACAGTTGATGGGCACTGTTGACTTTCATAGTAGAAAAAAAAAAACAATACTATGGAAGTCAATGGTGCCCATCAACTGTTCGGATACCAACATGGAAGAAAGAAACTCATATAGGTTTGGAAGAAGTGGAGGGTGAGTAAATGATGACAAAATTTTCATTCTGGAAGTGAGCTTATCCTTTAAGACCGCCAAAATGTATGCAATATTGTTCCTGGCTTTCCCTGTTCAGAAAGTGTTAGAAAACACTCTCTGTCTTATTAACAGAAAGATATTGTAATAATGGAGATAATGCAAACAAAGGTTTGGAAGATTATTACACAGTTTTCAGTTTATGAATTCATGCAAATCAGTGGATTTATTTGTGGTCTATCTGCAGACTTATGAAGTCCAAATTTCGTAAAAAAATTATTTGGACGGACAACGTGCAAATGGAGTCTTGAAGGTGGTATTCCAAACAAGTCTTCAAAATATATATATATATATTTTTTTTTTTTCAAATGCACATCTGGTTAACACATATGTTCCATGTTCATTTGTTGCACAGATGAGGCCCTCTGCGTAGCATGTGACAGATGCAAGTCTGAAAGCAAATCACAGTTCGCACATTATTTATTGCAACCAGCCGCTGGCATATTTTTGCACTGAACTCACTTACATGTGCTTAACATGCATGAATATGGCACACACAGTTCCCACACTGATTATAGAAAATATACTATTAAAACTTCCAAAAGAGAAAACTGCACATTAATGAGTGGGAATTTTGTGTTTTAACATCTCAAAATCAAAAGATCTGGCCCAGTTAGCAAAGTCTCTAGAGAACTTCCCATCAGACAGTAATGAAGAGAAAGCACTTGCTCTCAAAACAAGAAATATAACATTTCTAAATACTAATAAATGCCTAAATGTGATATTTATGGTCAAATTAATTTAAATATTTACTAATCTTCATGTCATTCCAAACTTTGTGAATTGTTTTGTCTATTTAGCACAAAAATAAGTGTTTTGCCAAATGTCCAAGATACTCTTTTCGATATATTGCATAGAGTGACCAGTCAAGTTTCAGATTTTCATTTCTGGGTGAATTATTACTTTAAGATCACACAGATGGCCCAATTCAAGTATTCTGTAGGGTAATGCCCATCAGACAGTAATATAGAGTAAATCTGATATGATTCTGTAACTATATTTCTTCCCTCTAGGGTCTGAAAAAAATGTATGGCAAAATGAATTCACACAATAAACATCTGCAAAATCTGATGGTAGACTTAGAAATAGGGTTTTTTTTTTTTTCAGTTGATGCCATAGAATAACCATTTTTGGTCCCCCAAAGAACCTTTCAGTCAACAGTTCTTAAAATCATATTTTAATAATATTCAAAGAAAAAGAAAAAAAACATTTTTTTTTACTACACACTTAAAAAATAAAGGCTCCACGAGGGAGTTTTCACAGCAATGCAATACATTAACCATTTTAGGTTCCCAAAAGAACCTTTCAGTAAGCATTTCTTAAAAGTACAATTTTTTTCTTAATGCAAAGAACATTGTAATAATAGAAATAACATTTTTGGAATGGAAAGATTCCATGGATGTTGAAGGTTCTTCATGGAACCATATGCCAATAAAGAACCTTGTTAAGAGTGTTTAAACAGCTTTTCGTTCAATGAAAAGGGTCCATAGATGTTAAAGGTTCTGCATGAAACCATCAATGCCTATAAAGAACCTTAATGTTTTAAGAGTGTATTACAGACTCTTGACGTTATTTCAGCACAAACCTTAGCTTATTTCCCTGCCAATAATCTCTTAGGAAGTAATTCATCTGAACGATTTGCTCCTTTTATCTTGACTGGTGGAGACGCTGTTATAAAACTGATAACCCTTTAGCCTTTTTTAGGGCATTTCCCTTGTCTATTGTCCTAGGCTTGCGTAGCTCAAGGGAATGCCATTGTTTAGGCAAATACAACAAAGAAAAATCCTGCCGTTAACCTTATTCCAACCCCAGTGTGATGAGCACTCTAAGGTCATCACTGGTGTGTACCTAACCTTTTAGCTATACAGGGAGATTTTATCAAAAACAACTTGTGACCAATGTCTTACTCCTCTTCTTTGACTTGGTAAAATAATTTCCACTGATCATCTGATAAGCATGTGGTTGTTTCCAAATTAGACACTACAAGCTTTTCTTCATTAAGGGCTGTCGACCTTTTGACCTCAGCAATACATATGCTGATGCCTTTCTGAACAAAAGCTCGTTGTACCAGGACACATCCTTAAGAAGCTCTGGGTTTAAAATCTCAAAGTCTGGGTTTGTAATCTCATTGTCCGCAAAGACTTACAAGTGACTGGGAATTTTGAATATATGCAAAATAATATGGGTTTTTATATTGTAATAATATAGTATGTTACTGTTCAAAAGTTTTAGGTTAGTGTTTTTTTTTTTGTTTTTTTTAGAAATTAACGCTTTTACTCAGCAATGAATCATTAAATTGATTAAAAGTGTCAGTAAAGACATTTATAAAATTACAAAAGATTTCTACTTCAAATAAATGTTGTTCTTTTGAACTTTCTATTCATCAAAGAAAAAATGGTTTCCACAAAAATATTAAGCAGCTCAACTGTTTTCAACATTATTAATATTAATAAATGCTTTTTTTTTTGCAGCAAATCAGCATATTAGAATGATTTCTGAAGAGTCATGTGACACTGAAGACTCAAGTAATGATGCTGAAAATTCAGCGTTACCATCACAGGAATAAAATTACATTTTAAAATAACTTCAAATAGAACCCCCCAAAAAAAAAAAAAAATTGGAAAATATTATTTATATGTGTCAGGATCATGGACTGTCAGTGTCATGCTTTGCCCCTGTTTGTCCCTGATTTGGTCATGTTCCTGTCCTCGTTTTGTTAATTAGTTTGATTAGTCATCCCATGCACCTGTGTTTCCTCAATCATCCCCTGTATTAAAGTCCTAGTCTGTGCAGTCTGTCTCTGTTGGTTCTACTTGTTATGTTCATGTGTTTTCTGCCGTTCCCAGTGTTGGATGTGCCCTGTGTTTCTTGGATTAAAGACGGTTTTGTTTATTCCTCGTCTCCATCATTCCTCGCCATCACAGATTGTGACAATATGTCAGTAAAACCTGCTTCAAATGCCCCTTAATGGAAGACAGCAGATGAAGGTGGGGGAGGAGGGCTCAGACCGCGGCAAGGCAGAGGGGGAAGTTGAGAATGAAATCTTCTGGTGTAGGGCTGCAGCCTGGAGGCTTTAGCAAACAAAACTAGGACAGTCAAAGAAAAAGAAAGCTATGAGGAAGGGAATTTGCAAATATAACTACTGATGAGGAATAGGTGATAATTTCAGTGCTTCATTTTAGTGTTTATAATATCTGTATATCATAATATATATAGAAACAATGTTTTTTATGAAATTGTGCTATATATTTTATTATATATGAAAAAGAGTTATTTTGTATATAATATTTAATACATATTTAATAAGTTATATGTAGGTATATAAAAACATTGTGTGAATATTTTCTCATTTGTATTAACTGTATTCATATTTCAATTACAATAAAAGTCTAACAACTGTTGTTACAAAATGTATGAAAAGCTGAAACAACTCTTCGTAATCAGCATGTCCATGCTTTTATAACTCTCAAGATGCTGTTCCCCACCCAGCAATATGTGGAAGTCCATTTTCAAGCCATTTCTGCAAAAGGTGCAGTCCAACTAGATATAGGTCTCTTCCCAAACAATACAAATCTTTGGAGGAAGTCTGTGTGGATATAGCTCAATGAGAACAAGCTGTGTGTGTCTGTGTGGATGAAGGGTCACAGAGACCCCTCTATGACCAGTCAGCCTGGAGAGCAGGTGGTCCTTATCATCGTCTTTCCAGTTTGACTGGGACACTCGCCACATTGTGCTCCGCCAACTTTATAAGCAGCACCTGTTGGATCGCTGGCCCCTAGGCTCAAACATGTGGTGGTGGAGTAGACCTTAGGGGAAGTTGCACAAAAATGTTATGGAGCAGTTGTGCTTCAGCTGAACTGTAACTGGACAAAATGAACAATAACCAAATGTAATATAAAAGTTATGTATTATTAATTGGAATCAGTCGTACCTTATATCTTGAGTTTAAAGAAATTGTATTATTATAATTTATTGATTTATATTGGCCCTTTTTGCATACTTGTCATTGTTCACAGACTTGGAAGCACCAAGAGTGTTTGCACAACTTTACATAATTACATAATTTTTATATGACACCTCTATTATATTACAAGTTCTTTGTATTGTGCGGAGAGGGAGCATGTTACCGGCACAGGTCAGCAACATGGAACACAGCTGTAGTATAACTGTTATCACCACATGTAAATACAAACTGTCACTCAGAGATTCAGTATATCTGCCTGCAATACATAAGAAACACAAGAAAGAAATACTAGTTTGCATTATCTAGTTTTCATTATCTGCATTAATCCATTGTATTAATTCTTAGTTAATCCTGCATTTAGTATTTTTTTAGTACTTTTTGCAGAAACATACACTATGCAAGAATGCAGCGTTGTGCATAGCATGCATTCTTGCATTCATGGTCACGGTAACAATCTCAAGTCTCTAACTTCAAATATTTGTGCCATTAAACCGGGTATGTTTTTATGCAGTAGCTGGTTAGAAACATGTCACCTGTGTTGCACTACAATTTGCATTCAGACACATCTCAGAATGCAATGACTTGAAATTGCATAGCAATTAAATCTACAGCAAGAATCTTTGGTTTGTACATGTATGTTTCAGGCATAAAATGTTTATTTTAAGAATGGTTCAAGATGAAATTCAGCATTACATCACTTGCTTACTAATGGATCCTCTGCAGTGAATAGGTGCCGTCAGAATGTCCAAACAGTCCAAACTGCTGCAAAAAACGTTGAGTTAAGGAGCTCATTTTCTCCTGAAAATATTTTGCATAATTCATCTCACCACCACACTTTAAAAGTCACACTGTAAGGAGACTCTAATGTTGATCCAAACGTGCCTCGCTCGTTCACCTCAGCCCTCTGATAAGTGGAAAATTGAGTTGAGGAAATGAAGCCCAAATTGATTTTGGGTAGTTTAGCACCATCATATAATTGGTGTTCATTTGGTATCATAATTATGCTCAGGAAGGGACACAAATAGCCTTACTTGTCAAATTATTCATGGCCCTATAAGTGCGAAGATAAAAGTTCCCCTGTTCAGGCCATGTTTATTAAGAAAGCACAGAGGTGGGTTGTGAAGGGTTTAGCCAGCAACACCACGGTGGTACAAGTGAGCCTTTGCCACGTGTTATGTTCTGCCTCATAAATATTTGTTACAAGCCAATGATCAGCATTCAACTTTTAAGTTTCTTGTGTTATTTCAATCCTAAGTTAAAATCAGCATCAGAATGTATGTTTCTTTAACTGCATATCTTTTCAAGAATTTTCAAGAAGACTGATGTTCCTCAAACTAGGGTTGGACAATATTTTGAATATTCACAACATATTTATATATAATATATTTAAATATCAGTAGCAAAAACAGTTCAAGTTGGATTCATTCAGTGATTTATTAATTCTGTCCGTTTGGGTAAAACTAAATGTGTAAAAATAATCAAAATAAATGTGTAAAAATAGAGTAAAAGGATTTGTTTGATTAAGTTACACAACAACAGCTTATGTAATGGGCTACAGTACATCATGACAAGACAATTAAAATTGTGGACATTTTTTTGGACTTCAAACAGATGTCAAGTCTTAATTTTATATTTGAAGCTGCATATCTAAAGCTGCATGATCATTTATTATCATACATTCCACGATAAAAAAAAATATATAAAATAAGAGGATATATTTAAGGCATCAGAAGGAAAATTAAAATGTTTCCTGGTTTTCAATATACTACACAAAAAGTTGCTAGTGACTGATCTATGGTCAGTATTTACTTTCACACTACTCACAGTATTTTTTGTCTCTCTATAAAGTCACAAACTGAGTTGTGGTGAAGTGTGAGTCAACAAAGGAGGTAAACAGAACGGTTTTCATGTGTGTTTGTGAAATATCACACCCGATAAAACAGTAATTCATAAACTTTCTGGGAAGTGAATGTAGATGTTGGTCATGGCAAAGCTTACCACTGGAGTGCTGTGTCAGCAAGATGGTCCATACACGGAAATACAACATACATACATACATACATACATAAAAAAAGACAATTAAGGCGTTTGTGAATTACCTACATCTGTGCATTTCTCAATCAGTCCGATTTTTTATGATTTTTTTACTGTAGTCTCTTTTGCTCAAGACAAAAAAAAGTAATATTGTGAAATATTAAATATTGGTTTCCTATTAACTCCTTACTCAGTCTCCCCCCCCCCCCCCAGTTGTCCCAAGATCTTCATAAAACATTCTAATATGCTGATTTATTAACAGTATTGAAAATGTTGTGCTGCTTAATATTTTTTTTGGAACTTGTGATACTTATTTTTTGATGAATAAGATGATAAAAAGAATAGCATTTATTCAAAATAGTAATCTTTTTAAACAATATACGTCTTTACTATCACTTTTTATCCTTTTAACACATCCTTGCTGAATACAATTATTAATTTCTTTGTATTACAAAAAAAAAAAAAAAAGAAAAAATGTTACTGACCCCTAACTTTTGAACGGTAGTGTATATTTTTAGAAAATATTTTTATTTTGAATAAACACTGTTCTTTTAACTTTTTATTTATCAAAGAACCCTAAAAAATATCACAGGTCCCAAAAAATATGAAGCGTACAACTGTTTCCACATTGAATAAATTACATATTAGAATATATAATTCAATCTATATATATATAATATATATTATATATATATATATGGTGGTGTATGTATGTAAATTTGGTCCCCCCACCCCCCCAAATTTTAAATAATGGTTACGGCTTGATATATATAATGCATATTAATTGCATATAAAATATTCATAGAACATTACAATAAATGTATAATTACTTTTAGAACTGCTTGTATGTCCTCCTAAATAATGCACTTATTAATTATCTATTCATAGATATGCTATAAATTTAAACAGTAATTATTTATTACTGTTATTTGTTACAATTATTTGTTAAGTATTATATCATAATTGTGAACAATTGTTAATGAAACATTTAATGCATTACAATGCATCATATCTTTATAATACATTATACAGGCTTTTAGAAGTATCTTTTACGCCCCAGTGAACTACTCAATTCATTTAGTAAATGGAGTTTATATCAATATTATGAAGTTTATTGATACTTCATTGATACTTTAATATCATGGATTTAAAGTATCAGTATTAAGGCCCCAAAAAAGTTTATTCACTACTCTCCCCGTTCAATTTCCCATGTTTTTCTTTTAATGAATAACAGTACCTACAAATTTACTTACGAAGTAAAAATCTAAATTTGAAAGCTTCCAGACAGCATTGGACAAACATATAAATGTATGTTGACTCTTTTTGCACATCACATGTGATGAACCAACCAAACTGTTGCTATTACTCTGCTTACAGACAAAGAGAAAGTATTGAATGAGCTACATAATTGTGGTTTTTACTGTGGATTTGGCCTCCGCCGGTGATTCATTGTTTCTGTTAACATATACTGCACTGCTAAGTTGTTATACAGCTTTGGACACGTTCCACAATGATGTCAAACAATATTCATTTGTCCTCTTTGTCAATATCACAATGCCTGGCGAGTGGGTGGTTTGTGGCAAAGGTTAGCCAGGTGTAGACTGTAAATGTTTACCGACGTTACGGCCTGTTCGCTAAGCATTATTAGCACACATACGGTAAACACGTGGCCGAAATATTATTCCACTATTGGATTATTTCACTATTTTGTCACTATTTTGTCCTAAAGTTGACCCAACTCGACCCAAGTGCCTTTGTAGCTCCAGAAGTCAGAAAGAACTAATTTATGAGAGACAGGGAAAGTTGTTTTTCTTGGGACAGCTGCACCGAGCTGGTCTGCACTGTCTGTATCAGATGTCCCCCCACACATCCTAATACAAATATTGTGCAGCAGTTGCCATGGTCACGACCAGGCAACAGCTGGCGGGATTCAGTTCACCTAGAACCTGTTCCTGTTGGCTTGACTCCAGGCGCTCCAAGCTGGAGCTTCTTACCACTGAATAGGAGATGCCGCAGAATATTTGTTCTGCGTTTTAATTTTTTTCACATATGCCCTTTCTAGATGTGTGCTGCTAATGTAGCTGTCTTTCTTTTTAAAAGACCAATTCTTATATGAATTATTCTTTACGTTATACTACCAAAATGCATTAAAATATTTTATGTAATACAATAATTTTGGGGGGAAAAAATTGTTTATATTAAATGAATAGGAAAATACATATAGTTCTAACTAATATATATATATATATTATAGCTACAGTAAGTATAGTTCATTATATTCATATTATTTTATATATTTAAAATATAACAAAAAATTCTGCTAAATTTAAGCTACATATATTGCTTACATTTAGCTGAAATTTTTGACAATTTTGACAATGTGACCCCCTACGTGTGTAAAATTAATATCCATTTGTTACAGTGGGATTATTTGTTTGTTTGTTTGTGTACAGAATGAAAAGAAAAAAACTAGGCTACCCTGAAAATATCATCACTGGACTAACACTTTTTTTTTTTTTAAATAGCCCAAATAAATAAACTGTTATTATGCTGTATGTACAGGCTCTAAGGCAACTAGAACTCATATCCATTCTTTAACTAATCAAATAACAACACCGAACAATGTTACATCTGATCTAACCACATAAACCTTTTTCACCAGATGCTCATCATTCTCTAGCTGAAAAGAGTCCAAGTAATAAAAGCATTTGAGGAGGTGTGCGAGTTCCTCACCGCAGAGCGCCTGCTCGGCTCTCCTGCTCCTATCTCGCATGCAGGGTTCAGGTTACAGTTATCGGAAGGAATCTACGAAAAAAGCAGAGCCAAGCGCAACTGCTCATCATCAGGACAGATTAACCTTGTCAAGTGGGGGTGTACCAGGAAGCAAAGGAGAGAGAGACAGCGAATGAGAAAGAGAGAGAGAAAGAATGGCTGGCAGGCAGGCAAGCTGGCCCACTGCTAACTACACACCACTGAGGCTTTCCTCATCCGAGGAGTGCAAACACGCGTCTCCTTTTACAGCCTCTCCTGTGCCATTACACGCGCGTATCCTCCCAAAAAAACATGCGAGCATTACACCCTTCTCTCATTCGGCCCTTCTTTATTTTCACACTGCTCTCCTAGCATAATATTTTGTTCCGTTTCTGTTGCTCTGAGTAGGCCTGTCACGATAACAACTTTTGGTTGTGCAATATATCGCTCCAGAAATAATTGCGAGAAACGATATTATTGTCATTTTAAAGACCATTTTATGCCACTGAATATATAATCATAATGTAACAGCATAATAATGCAAGAAGGCCAACACACACTTTCAAATGACAACAAACTTAATTCTTAAGAATATTTAGATAATGGAAATTAAGCATCAAAATATTAGATACCTTAAAAAACTTGAATAAATAGTAAATAAACATGTTCTAACAAAAAGTGCAAAGTAACAAGTAGAAAAAAAGAAAAATGCACAAAGAACTTTTTCCATCTACAGATTTTTCCCTGACCTTTTCTCTGTAAATGAAGGGTGCACTGTATTGTTGAAAAACACAATCACTACTCAGCAGTCAGATGTCCATATGCACAAAGACACAGATCCCTAAACAAGGCCATTTCTGCAGATGAAACTTTTTTTGTAGAATCATTTTTTAAATTTGAACTAGCACCTGATGACTACACCACATTATGCACGAGACGCTGCAAAAGACACAGGCGCAAGTAGAATGTACAAAACATAGTGACACTAATTTAAGTAAATATAATGGGCGATATATTGCATCACCAAAAATTATTGAGGTCATGTACATATATTGCGCGATAAGTCGATATATTGATTATTGCGACAGGCCTAGCTCTGAGGTTATCGGTTGACTTTATCGCTGCATGAGTACATGCCCTAATGTTGCAAGTCATTCATCAACAGCGGTTAAAAAGCAGTTTGGCTCTGTTTAATGTGTTTTATACTTGATCTGTAAATAGTGGAAATAAGATTCTTATCTATAGATTTTGGGGCTCATTTTTCTAAGTTTGTTGAATTACTACAGATTATTTTTCTGGGGACAATTTGACGCTCAAAGCACAGTCACAAGCACATGTTTGTGACATATTTGTGTAAATCTGCATTATAGTAATAATGAAAGTAATAATTTTTGTACCCGCTTACAAAAGGTTTAATAGCAAACAACGATCGAGCAGCACACTAGCTAGCTACGATTATTTCCTCAAAAGAAAGTAATGAAACTGAGGTAAGTCATTTTTGCAAACATCTAATAGCGAAATACTCACATAACTTAACTTTTTTGATTATTGAAATGTTGAAAGTGCAGAACCTCTAAGGCAACAATAAGTTAACTATTTCTAGGTTCATTGCTCTGGACATAGCAAAACAGGGTGCTAAAATGTTAAATTGTAAATTGTCTCAACCAATGGTGTGAGTTTGGGGCGGGACTATCTGTTAGCCTAACCAATGACTGGCAGGGAAGAGTTGGATGATGGTAAAGGCATAAAAAACACACCTTTGAATAACACAGCTGATGTCCTTGCATCAGTAAATACAGTAATTTTGTGAAATATTGTTACAATTTGAAATAATTTTCTATTTTGATCTATTTTAAAATGTAATTTGTTCATGTCAAGGCTGATTTTCAGTAACTATGTATTACTCCAGTTTTCAGTGTCACATGACACTTCAGGAAATCATTAAAGGGTTACTTCACCCCAAAATGAGAATTTTGTCATTAATCACTTACCCCCATGTCGTTCCAAACCCCCAAACTGCGTACACTATTCTGTGTCAGCCGCGACACAAGGATACGTTTTCTACGTGTATTTACGCTTTGATTTGATCAAAAACAGCGCATCCGTGCAGTGCGGCTGACACAGAATAGCGTACGCTGCTTGCGTTCAGCAGATATTCTCCAAAATGGCGCTACGGTGATGCGAAGAGACACAGAGGAGACGAATTGTTGAATAAAGTCGTTATTTTTGTTTTCTTCGCGTACAAAAAGTATTCTTGTCGCTTCATAACGTTACGGTTGAACCACTGATGGCAGATGGAATATTCTGACGATGTCTTTCATACTTTTCTGGACCTTGACAGTGTAATTTACTTGGCAGTCAATGGGACAGTCACAAGCCTCCCGGTTTTCATCCAAAATGTCTTAAATTGTGTTCCGAAGACGAACAAAGCTTTTACGGGTTTGGAATGGCATGGGGGTAAGTGATTAATGACAATTTTTCTTATTTTGGGGTGGAGTATCTCTTTAATATGCTGATTTGGTGCTCAACAATCATTTCTTATTATTCACAATGTAAAAAAATAAATTGTGGAAACCATTTTTTCAGGATTATCTGATAAATATAAAGTTCAAAAGAACAGCATTTATTTGAAATAGAAAACTTTTGTAACATTATAAATGTTTAACTGTCACGTTTGATCAATTAAATGCACCCTTGCTGAATAAAAGTGTTAATAAAAAAATAAAAAATAAATACTGACCCCAAATTTATGAACAGTACTGTGTACTTTCTTAATAAGCCATTATACATAGACTAACCTCCAGAAATTTCATCTTTGATCACATTTCACACCAAACTGCAAAAATCTTGCCAAAGTGACAGGACGACCCTCAGGTCAGAATAAAAGCTCTGGCGCCGGGAAGTGGCCTCTACAGTCCCCTGTCGAGCATTCAAAGCTTAGAAACGCACATAAGCAAAGCTTCACAAAGCAACAAGACAAGATTTTATTGTTAGCAACACTAAGGTGATTTATTAAGTCCAACAGCTGCATTGCCCGTGATGTCGGCCTCATCAGATCTGTCCAAAAATTGTAAAACAATAAATTTTTATTTGTTTGTGAAATAGCACGTTCCTCAATAGCTTTGAAAATAGCACTGGTATAACATATGGCCGGCGTATTTTTAAACATATGTCTGACAGAGCACATTATGACACTACTATAAACATGGACTTTGAGGCACAAGTATAACAAATTTGGTGGGAAATATGATTCATAATAGGCAATGAGTCCAAAACACTTCAAGTACACAACGTTATAACAGCCAAAGACTCAAAAGAAAAAGAAAAATGGAAATTAGGGTTTAAAAAACTCTTATCTTCTGGATCTCAGGAGACCCTTGTAGTAAAATTGAACTTTGCTGATCTACTCACACTGAAAGCAGGCATACAGCCAAACAGTTTGCGGTTTTCTGTCAATGTTCTAGAAAATGCACGGTCGTCCTTGCCAGAAAAACAAGTGAAAGCCAAGCCACTGTGGTGCTTTTCTTGCCCACTTGAAAGGCAGTGGATATGCTCTTCATTCCCACCCCTGTGTTCCCTGAAGCGCCAGGCATGAAGATGTCAGGGTTTAGCTGCATGAAGAAAACTACAACTAAACAGCAACACATTTAACAGGGGTTTCTATTACATTTGTTCTTAAACCTACATTCTGTTATTCGTCAAGATGATAGGTCTTGTTTTTATCCTGTTTTTCAATGAATGTGCCATTGAATGAATCTCAATGAAAGCCTCTTGCGAGAAGCGTGTTGAAAAGCACAGGTGGAAGTTTTTCGAAGCATCTGACAGGCCGTTGACAACGTACAAGAGAGGTGTGTGGCACTGTGCCATGCTGGCCCCGGGTGGCACTTACCCTCAACCCATCAACTGTGGGCAAAGCCTCACAATGTATTCAACAAACACACACACACACACACACACACACACACACACACACACACACAAACACACACAACCACACTCAAACACACTCAAACACACACAGAGCGCGCGAGAGAGAGAGAGAGAGAAATTGAAAGAGAGGCTTGAATTAAAGGGATAGTTCACTCAAAAACATTGTGTATTTGTTCTTTTAAAATAATTTGTGCCTTTAAGAAAAAAAAGAAAAGAAAAAAATATTATACCTGTATGTATGTGTGTATATATATAATTGAAAAACTTTATTTTTGGTGGCCTTTTTGTACTTTTTAATTGTACTTTATGCATATGAGTAGTATTACAATGCAGCAATTTCCAATGAGAGCAGGTAGTTATGCTTGCATCGTCAATCCACTGATAGATTTAAATTGCGTGCTGAGTACATTATCACTGTCTTGACCAAGACGAAGAGCAACAAAATGAATGAATGATCATCACCGGGAGCATGGATTTTGATGTGGCTCCATGGTGAACCATATGAATTATCTTTGAAGTTCTGTAGAGTCATAAAATTTTTTTTTATTAAAGGTGGCTTTTTCTTCTTTTTTTTCTTTCTGCAATGCAACAGCATTACGATGCATTACTACCAAAAAGAGAGTAAAAATAAAAAAACGATACAATCAAATTAACAAATACTAAATAACTCTATAATAGATATATTATATATATATATATATATTATAGATATAATATATATATATATAATATATATAGGTAATGAAAAATATAATTTTTTTTTCATTTTTAAAAGCATTTTGATGTAGCAACCACCTTTACTGTGATTAAATCGCTGCAAGATTGCACATGCACTTAACCTAAGGGGAGAGATGTGACAAATCAAATCAAAATAATGAAAGACTTGGTTGTTTTGTCACTGTAAGTCACTGTGAACGTCCCTTGACCCTCTGAGAGCAAACAACGTGTCCAAGTTGTGTGTCTACATTCTACGTTCACTCTGTCTACATTGCAATAGCAGGAGAGATCAAGCCATTGTTCCTTTGCTGTGCCTTAACTATAATTGGAGCAATTTAATTTTGTTTGCAGCTATCAATGCATCTACATTGCAAACGAAGAGTGCAGTGTGACCAAACTAGATGGATTTGTTCATTTTGTTTGGTTGCATATCTCCACAGTGTTAAGGCCCAGCAATTCAGAATGAACAGGGAAAAAAACGTGCAGGTTGAGACCCAGCCCCTGACATTCCTATCCGTACCTGTGCACGCTGAGGAGTGCGTGGAGGTGTGCCGGAGCTTAAGAGAGCCACTATTTACCCGCTGGGCCGGAAAGCCTCGGGGAGGAGGAAGTGGAGGAGGAGGAGAAGAGGCCAGTGGGTGCATTACTCAGTTTAGACGTGGCCAGGAACAAAAAAAAAAAAAGCCCTGAAAATGCTGCCGACAGCAATTGTCAGCATGGCCCTTGCGCTTTCTCTGACACACACACACACACACACACACATTCATTCTCTCTCTCTCTCGCTCTTTTATTGGATACATGTGACAGGATTTGCTTTGTACTGCTCCTACTAGAAAAAAACAGAGACATTAATAAATAGGAAAAAAATCAGCATACTGATGTGGCACCAAGATCAAGATCAAAATTGTTTTTAAACAGTACTTCCATATTATTCTTTGACCTACCTTAGAGAAATTAACCTTTCATTGCGAGCAATATTTCTAACCATAAAACACACTTTGTATGTCTAGTTGTGTATCAAACATTAATTTAAATGAAGTCGCTTTATAATTATATGCACTGAAAGGGGGGAAAGGACATAGAATTCCTAGGATCACTAAGAATTGTAGTATTTATATAAAGAATCGTCAAGTAACAAATTGAAGTGAAAGTGAATTTTTAAGGTTAGGAAACATAAGTATTTATGTAAAATGTACTCCACTAATCTTTGTGTCATTACAAACTTTTTACGTTGTCGGTCCATTGCATATACAGTGGGTATGTTAAGTATTCAGACCCCCTTAAATTTTTTCACTCTTTTTATATTGCAGCCATTTGCTAAAAATCATTTAAGTTAATTTTTTTCCCTCATTATGTACACACAGCACCCCATATTGAAAAAAAAACACAGAATTGTTGACATTTATTAAAAAAGAAAAACTGAAATAAATATCACATGGTCCTAAGTATTCAAACCCTTTGCTGTGACACTCATATATTTAACTCAGGGGCTGTCCATTTCATCTGATCATCCTTGAGATGGTTCTACACATTCATTTGAGTCCAGCTGTGTTTGATTATATTGATTGGACTTGATTAGGAAAGCCACACACTGTCTATATAAGACCTTACAGCTCACAGTGCATGTCAAGCAAATGAGAATCATGAGGTCAAAGGACTGCCTGAAGAGCTCAGAGACAGAATTGTGGAAAGGCACAGATCTGGCCAAGGTTACAAAAAAAATTATGCTGCACTTAAGGTTCCTAAGAGCAAAGTGGCCTCCATAATCCTTAAATGGAAACGTTGGGACGACCAGAACCCTTCCTAGAGCTGGCTTTCCGGCCAAACTGAGCTATCGGGGGAAGAAGAGCCTTGGTGAGAGAGGTAAGAAGAACCCAAAGATCACTGTGGCAGAGCTCCAGAGATGCAGTCGGGAGATGGGAGAAAGTTGGAGAAAGTTGTAGAAAGTCAACCATCACTGCAGCCTTCCACCAGTCAGGGCTTTATGGCAGAGTGGCCAGACAGAAGCCTCTCCTCAGTGCAAGACACAAGAAAGCCCGCATGGAGGACTCCATGATGGTGAGAAATAAGATTCTCTGGTCTGTTGAGACCAAGATAGAACTTTTTGGCCTAATTCTAAGCGGTATGTGTGGAGAAAAACAGGCACTGCTCATTACCTGTCCAAATACAGTCCCAACAGTGAAGCATGTTGCTGGCAGCATCATGCTGTGGGGGTGTTATTCAGCTGCAGGGACAGGACGACTGGTTTCAATCGAGGGAAAGATGAATGCGGCCAAGTACAGTGATATCCTGGACGAAAACCTTCTTTAGAGTGCTCAGGACCTCAGACTGGGACGAAGGTTTAACTTCCAACAAGACACTGACCCTAAGCACACAGCTAAAATAAGAAGGAGTGGCTTCACAACCACTCTGTGACTGTTCTTGAATGGCCCAGCAGAGCCCTGACTTAAACCCAATTGAGCATCTCTTGAGAGAGAACTAAAAATGGCTGTCCACCAACGTTTACCACCAACCTGACAGAACTGGAGAGGATCAGCAAGGAGGAATGGCAGAGGATCCCCAAAAAAAACTTGTTGCATCTTTCCCAAAAAAAAACTCATGGCTGTATTAGATCAAAATGGTGCTTCTACTAAATACTGAGCAAAGGTCTGAATACTTAGGACCATGTGATCTTTCAGTTTTTCTTTTTTAATAAATCAGCAAAAACGTCAACAATTCTGTGTTTTTCTGTCAGTATGGGGTGCTGTGTGTACATTAATGAAGAAAAAAATTGAACTTAAATGATTTTAGCAAATGGCTGCAATATAACAAAGAGTGAAAAAGTTAAGGGGGTTTCTGAATACTTTCCGTACCCACTGTACATTCAACAACAACTAATTTTAATATTTACCATATTTTAATTAAAGAACAACAAGCTATTTATTAAAAATAATCAATTAATATTAATAACATTTAAAAAAATTAGATTTAATAAATGAGATTCTTTTTTTGTTTTTTTTACGGCTTAGGTGAGTTTTGCCCTGAGTTCCTTTTAATTTCTGACTCTGCTTTTAAATATACTAATGGTACATGAATATAGTAATCTTACAGTTCCATGGTATGTGTATGTATTTATGAATGTTTGTGAGCAGTGAGCTATCAATCCAGGAGAAAGGACCGGAAAAATGCAGTCCACAACAGCAGAACCATGTGCAGAACGGAAGGGTTCTGTAAAATGGGTCACATAAGGTTATTAAGAATTTGTCTATCTCTCTGTGTGTGTGTGTGTGTGTGTGTGTGTGTGGGTAACGGGTAGGAGGAAAAAAGTGCCACTCAGTGGTGATGAAGGAAAAGCCTTTTGAGAAAATCTGTACTGTGGTACAATGATTGTATCAGATGGTGATACTTTGATATACACTATGATACTAAATGATTAACATTCATATATGATTGTTTTCACATAGTTTTCCAAAGTAGCTCAAAGAATATAATGGTATTACTGCATCAATATTATTAAACAAACATATAAAGTGGTTACTCCATTTAGCAAATTCAAGTACACTACATGTCTAAAAAAAGCAAAATTTTCGTGTTAACTGAAGTTTGTCTACAAAATATCAGTTTGTTTTACAAGTTTTTTGTAACTTGGTTTTAGCCAGAAATGTAATTAAAAATGATTCTGAAGCTTCTCACATGATTTGAAGGAGAATAAACTATTCTTGTTTTACTGGAGTAACAAAAGCATTTTGGCAGAAATTATGCTTACTATGGTAAATTATTCTAAGGGTGCAGTTAATTTGTCATATAAAAACAATGTAACATAAGCAATCACAATTAAGAGCAAATATTAAAATGACTCTTTACAACTAATCAATTAAATACTCAGAATTACAGTGGCATTATAAAAGCTAAAATAAATCACATGTAGCGAGTATACAGTCAAAATGAAATGGCATTCGCAACCCATATCACTTCCACAACATAATATTTTGGAAATGGAATTCTCAACGAGGGAAAAAAAATGGATGGCTACTAAGCTTTTTGATTGGGATGTGAAGGTTGAAGCAACTCAGTGCATCCCAATTTCTGATATTTCAGTTATTTTTCAAACCTATCATCAATAGCTATTACTGCCATGGTTTGTTAATATATTAAGCATGTATTGCATGTAAGAGCTGTTTGGCTATTAGTTAACATTATCTTCCCCACCTGCATTACACCTAGATGACACCCCCCCCCAAAGAAAAAAAGATAACTTTAGAGGCGGAGCAAGTGCGTTTTGAAGATTTTTACCATTTTATTTATTTATTTATATTTGAATAACATTAAATAATTGCATGCATTGCATTGCATGAAATAACACGTGCAAAAACTGTTTAGACTAAGAACGAAATTAAAATTAGAAATTAAAAAGAGTCTATTTTTTAACAGGCCCAACTGTACCTGGGATTTCAAATTTTATTGGCATTATGCAAGACAAGAGAATAAACATAGCACACAATCATCTCTGCCAATCAGAGAATATCCGAAATATCAATTATTCTAACAAAATTATTTTTTTTGTTGTTGTTATTGTTTACTGGATTAGTCATTTAAACTGCTGTAACCGAGTTAACCATGCATTTCTTTTAATATCCGATATTTCTGAAGATGCTTGTGATGAATAGAAACAAATGACAGTAGCATTCAGGCATTCAAGTAACTAAAGTCATCTAGGCAGGTCACAGCTTGAGCAAAGTCACAACTTAAAACAACCAAGAACCATAAAAAAATGGGGAAAAACTGAAGGTGCAAAAAGCAAATATATATTTTAGGATAAGTACAAATTCCATTTCCAGTTTGAAACACATGAATGAAGTTACTTAATCATTTACTATAAAGTTAAGCGAGACACAACTTAAGAAGAAGAGAAACTGTGCAATTGTACTTTACATCGCCATTAGCTTGACCATTTAACTAAAGTTACTAAACTTGTATATTAATCTAAACTTGGTATATTAATACTGCAATGCAATCAAACTTGCCAAGGCCTTGGATGCAACGAAGCAAAGAGAATTAAACTAATCTAGTTTCATCCATCTAAAACTGCTAAGCTAACCCAGTTTGGTAAAAGACATTGCATAGGATGTCTTGGCTGCATATTTCCAGTGACCTTTTGCAGTTTTTTTTCTTTTTTTTTTTTTTTGTCCAACCGCAAGTACAAATAATTCCATTACTCCTGTGCATGCATGTGGTGGAAAAGAAACCATTAAGAAGGATTTTTTTTTTTTGTCTTGTCAAAATCTAGTAATAAACCAGAAATGTATGTGCTGAGGCTAACTGGGAAGTTATGATATCAAGAGCTGATTTTCACTCGTTCGGAGTGCAGAAAAAAAAAAAAAAAAACCTTCCGCTTTTACTGAGTTCAGTTCAGAACATTTGGCAGAGATATTGGTTTTCTTTTTTCTCGTCTTCCTCTTCCCCTCAGTGGGATCCAGTCCAGTTCATTTGACGGGTTGCAAATCATCAAGGAATTTCACATTAGGGAGGAATGTTTTGGCGAGGCGACCTTGAGAGAGACAGAGTGAATAAGAGAGAAGCTTGTTTTTTGGAGGTTTGCCACCATGGCCTTCATTGTGCAAACTGCATATAAGCAAGGTTATGAGAGCCATTATCAATGAAGTAAATTACATCCGCCTTGCATGTCCAAGTTAACAAAAGCATAATCAGTTCTTGTTGGTTTGGAACAAATTCAAGCCAAGAAAAATGTTTAACATGCTTCAATGTGTTACTTTAATAAAAGGCTTGTCCACAATAGGGTAAAAAAAAAAAAGTGAATTGACTTTATTTTTTAAGACACAAATCTAATTTTATATTTGTGAGACCTATTAGTTAGATGAACTACTAACTTAGCATGAGAACTAACTAGTTTTCCAGCTTTTTTACATTCTTGACTGTATCTAAAAATTAAAACTGTACAACGATGCCATTATTTTGACAATCTGTTGCATTTTTATTCAATCGATTGTACTAAGAAATATTTTTAATTAACTAATTTTAATGACCAAAAACATTTATCTATGTCCCACATTTTGTATGGAACTCTGTTCCTGCACAAAATCATAAAATTGCAAGTCTGTAATCAAATTTTACACAAATTGAAGGTTTGACTGCATATATCAAGCTCAAACATTCAATCCTGCTGTCAAAGTTGTTTTAAAAAAATTATCAAACAGATATTTTTGTCTAGTTTATGAGAAATATAGGTTCAACAATACATTGCACTACTAGTTTAATTTAAGCTAAATCTGTCTGTTACTTTTTGCATTTGCCTGGCACTTACCAAATGCATAATCCATTTTTGTGTCAAACAAAATCAAGGCAAGCAAATATGTTAATGAATAAATCAGCCTCTCTAAAGGCACTTTTCACAAAAACAGGCTATATGAGAGAGAGAGTCTTGCACACATATACATACACACTGAGATAGCATGTTATCTCAAATATCAAAAGATAATGTTTTGGTTATATCCTCTAGTCCTAGTCAAATGTCATTTCCCAGAGTGATTTAAATGCACATGTTTTGCATTCTATTTTCCTGCTTGGTTATTATGCATATTAGGTAATGCCTGACCAAAGAGGAAGTGTTCCTTCTCAAAGCAACATTCAACAAATAACATGACAGCCACAGTAATTAGGCTCACTTAGGGGTGTGCAATATTGACAAAATATTATATATTTTCTGGGATTTTATCGATAACGATAATTAGACTATATTTTGCTGAGTGTGTTATTGTGCTGGTATCTTAAGGACTGCCGAAGACAGCTGACTCCTAATGTGTTTAATATTCTTCATATTCTGTGTGGTGGTCAGTTCACACTGAGAAAAAATTTATCTTTTCCAATAAGTTTAAACTTATTTTTACATTTTACGGGCATTTTTACCATTATAAAGCCATTTTTTCTAAAAGTGTCCATAATCTTTTGAGAGAAATTCGTACATTTAATCAGGGAATTAGAATAATAAGACATTTGGACTGTTACCAAGAAAATTAAATCAACACAGAAGCTGCATCTGAAGTGGCATTTAGATTGTAATTTACAACACTGTTTCAATGAAGACATACTGCATTATACCCTAGCAATTACAAATTCATAAAAATAATGTTTTGATATATTAAACATAAAATATTGAATATTGATATTTGAAATTATTTAAATAATAAAAGATACTTCGAATGTGTTTCATAGAAATCTTATGGGACATGAGTAAAGTAATTACAATCCTCTATTCTTGACACACTACACACCAATCACATTTTTTTTTATACATATTATTAATTAGTGTATATAGATATATATGTATGTGTGTGTGTGTGTAGTGTGACTTGGGAGTGTGTGATGATGACATCCTCACCCAAACTGCGATAAAGGAGGAAGAAGCGGGTTCGGAGTGAAGACGCCATGCTTTCGGACATGTTACGCACTTTCAGGTAGTTCACAAACCCTCTGAAGAACAGCAGGAGTCCTGGAGTGCATGACAGACAGGTCACAGGTCAATAACTAGATGCTCCAAAGAAAATGTGAAGGGCGCTTCCCACTCACATTCACCACACTAAAAAGTCTAATCGCTTAGAAAAGTAATAGTACACCTAGCTGGTGTCAGCAAACATCAATAATTCCTAATTCCTAAAGAGAATATCAAATATAGCTGTAGAAAGGGTACGGCAGGCTTATTATTCACACAATTACAAGATTCACAAATCCACAACAGCCTTATCACAGCAGCAAGTACACTAATGCAACGATTATTGTTTGTTAATATTATCTACTCTAATTAACATAATGCATTTAAGTCATAATGCACTTATTGATGGAAAACATTATTAAAGCATGTATTTTGAGTTCCATTTTGAAAATACAGTCATGTCATCGTGTAGTCAACCAGCAGATGGTGCTAGAGTACTGCAGATGAATGACTCAACACTGCTCACAACTATTTTAAAAAGAGTCACGCCCAAAAGTGAAAATTCTGTCATTAATTACTCACCCTCATGTCGTTCTAAACCCTAAACCAACTCCGTTCATCTTTGGAACACAAATTAAGATATTTTTGATGAATTTGATGAACCTCTGACCCTCCCATAGACAGCAATGTAATTACCAACGAATCCGTTACCAGAAAAACGTAAAAGGAGATCGTTAAAACAAAATAATCCATGTGACGTCAGGGGTTCAACAGTAATTTCATGACGCTACGAGAATACTTTTTGTACACAAAGAAAACAAAAATAACTTTATTCATCAATTCGTCTCCTCCTGTTGCCATTTTGGAGAATATCCACTGAACGTAAAGAGCGTATGCTATTCTGTGTCAGCTGCATCCCACGGATACATTTTCTACGTTGTTTACGCTTTGATTTGATTTGGTAAAACGTATGCCACGGTGGGGTGACGCGCTGACCAGCACAGGATAGCATACGCTGTTTGCGTTCAGTGGATACTCTCAAAAATGGTGCTAGGGTGATGCGGAGGAGACGAATTGTTGAATAAAGTTATTATTTTTGCTTTCTTTGCGTACAAAAAGTATTATCGTAGCTTTGTAAAATTACGGTTGAACCCCTGATGTCACATGGATTATTTTACCGATCTCCTTGCTACGTTTCTGGGCCTTGATCGTGGTAATTACACTGCTGTCTATGGGAGGGTCAAAGAGCTCTCAGATATCATCAAAAATATGAATTTCTGTTCCGAAGATGTCTTACGGGTTTAGAACGACATGAGGGTGAGTAATTAACGACAGAATTTTCATTTTTGGGTGAACTAACCCTTTAACACTCATCATTCTGATATTATCAGATAAACAAACTACAAAATTCCCACTTAACGTCCACAGGAAAACCTACCAAGAACAAGGAAAATCCACCAGAGCCAGTACTGCCCATTGAAGTATCCAGTAAAGTAATCTGAAAACTGAGAAGAAGAATGAATCCGCTGAACATTGAGTTTAATAATGATTAAATTCACATTCATAACACACTATTTTATTCATGGTAATTATCACTCAAAGATAACCACAAAGTTTTTTGTTTTTTTAAGCTTCTTATCCTCCTGTGTGGGTTTCGAGTTTTAACTTACCCGCACAATGAGGATCCATTTGATAAGAGAGAGACCAAAGCCGCAGATGGCACCATATCGGCCTGCAATGGTGTTGGTCAAACAGAAAGACAAGCAAAACCCAATCCAGTTGAACAGAAAGGCCACTGGTTACACAAACAGAAAGAGAATGGTGTATTGATGAATGACAGCAAAATATATATATTTAAAGTACATTTAAATACCTTTGTATGGTAATTGTTTTTATGAGCAGACAAACAAAAACTTTGAAACTTGAAAGACTGCTTACATATATCACAAAGATGGTGATGAACTGTTAATGAAATCGTGCCTAATCATTAAATAAACATGACTGGACTATGATGGACAGCACTGCAATGTGTTATGCTACTGACTGATCATGACATACATACAGTCTATAGAAATACTTGCAGTTCAATACATCACTACCAGATGGCGCAAACACAGCACTAATAACACACAGAGGCTGTGGCTGCATCTGATATCACATGATCCCCTGAAATGTGCATACAATAGACACTTTACTATCCCATCATGAGGCAATGGGAGAGGATTTGTGGCAGTGAAGAGATGCAGCTGACACTGGTAGGTCACGTGATAATGACAACATGGTGAATGTAGGCTGTCCAGATTACATTTATACTACACACTTTCATACTATATAGAACATCCTTTTAAGTGGTCGCAAAGTACACACTTATTCAAAATAAGTACCTACTCAGACTATGCAATTTTGGATGCAGCCAGGCTGCTTCTAATGCCATAATATTATACTGCACACTACACAGTATATACTGTCATCTACATATTTGAAAAAAATAAGTATGTGGAGCAGTATTTGCATTATGAAATGCTAAATGCTTTAACCTGTCATATGCTAAAAGGTTTATGAAACCCTAGTAAACTGCACGTTTCATTCAGGCCAGTCACTCTTTTGTAATTAAATATGGTTATTTTGCATTTTACATCTTGTGTAAAACTGTAATACAGTTTATCATGGTTATAATAGTATGCTATTACAAACATACACACTTACTGAAGAAGGCCAGCATAAAGATTCCATCATTTCCCACCCTCAGCTGATCAGCATCACTGAAGTCATCCCGAACCGGAAAATCCTCATCCTTTTTAACAAGTAGATGGATAAAAAGAAATGGATAAAAATAAGTGTTTTAGAAGCATATTAGAAGGCAAAAGCTGCTGAGAAATCACCATGGTTGTGATGCAACCTCAATGTTTACACATCGGCAACTGGACCAGCCTTGATAAACAACAGTATATTAGTATATACAAAAGACATTAGCCAACCACAACAGAGGTAATTTACTTATAGCAGGAACAGTAGCAAAAACTGTTTAAGTAAGGGGTCAGAGAGGTGGAAAATGGTTATGAAAGACTAAATAACTTATATGTTGATGTTAAAACCTTGACAAATGATTGCAATTTTCTCTCTACTGAATTTTTTGAAAGAGCTCGTAATTCCTGATTGCTTTCCTTTCAGCAAACACTTTCATTCAAAGACACTTCAAGTGCACTAGCAGAGTCAGTCCAATCAGAGCAGCCTGAGGTTAAGCATCCAGTTCAAGGGCTGCTGCACAATTATTAATCGTTTTGCATGCAAAGGGAAAAGTTCACCAGAAATAAATCATAAAAGTAGTCTCAACTGGAGTCTGTGGAAAAGTTTGGGAAAAACCTGTTAAAATAAATAAACAAAAAAATAAAATTAATGTTAATATTTACTTTTATTTAATACATATAACAATAAAGTGCTGTAAGTGGGGAAAAAATAATGTATCAGTGGAAACTAAATATTAAGTCTTCTGAAGCAGGGATATATTAATATCATTGAGATGCTATTATAGCTTTTGTTAATATTTTTGGTTACATTTTTACAAATTTTGGTGTGTGTGTGTGTGTGTCTACATAGTTTCCATTATTTTTATTGGCCTTGGCAACTAGTTAAAATAAAAACAAGTTTTTTTCCACCTCCAGGTTCAACATCATCATTTGGATCTGACAAAAATAAGAGAGGCATCTAAAAAAAAATGAGATGTTCGTCTTTTCACTGAACAACATTTGCATGGCTTCAAAATACAGCACACAAGATGTGAATTTGACTGCAGGACTACTTTTATGTTACTTTTTTGAACTGGACTTCCCTGTAGCCACTGACTTTCACTGTATGAATTCTGCACAGTATCAACATTCTGCACAACATGTTTATGTTCCACTGGCTTGGAATGACATGAGGGTGAGCAAATGGCATAATTTTCATTTTTGTGTGAACTACTCCTTTAAGATCCAGCCTACGCCTTTGTAAGCGCTCAGTCCAGCTCCACATTGCTGCCGCAGCTCAAAACAGAGCTGCTGAGGTTGTATAACAAGTCTTGAATAATGTTCTAATTCTTTTTTTGTTTCTGATGTGATTTCATAACAGGGTTCAAGCACTTAGGTTCTCAATCTACAACTGCCAAATAGAACTGATCAATATCACACGAGTAACAGTTGAACAGTGGCAATAACGTTCTTGGATATATATCGGCCTAGGCAGATCAAAAAAAAAACGGAGTGTCTTTAAAAAAAACTTTTTTTTGTTGCCAACTTAGCAATATTGTTGCTACAAATTTACCTTGCAACAAATTTAGCTTTTTTTTTATATTATTTATTTGGCAACTTTTAGCAACTTTTGATAAGTGACGAAAACGATAAAAAAGCACAAATTTTCCATCTAAATTACACAAAAAGAGGAAACCAAAGATGCCTAGCTGTATACACATCACATAAATTAAGGTAACTGCTATTTGCAACTGTTCAATAATAATTAGGCGTGTTCGGCTTGAAGCGGCGCTGCACAGACTGATCAGGGCCTGCCCAATCTAATAACATTAATTAATATTTAGCATCTGCTGGCATAAGTGATGTTCTCAGTGGAGCGGTGTGCTTGTATACTTTTATTATTAAATTATTATTATTTTACAAGAGAGCATTCACAGCTGTTGTTTATATTGCTGTGTGAAGCCTATGGAAGTAACATTAGCTGCATCAAGGGGCGTAGCCATCATTATATATTTTTTTATTAATTAATTAATTAAATTTTTTGTCTAATTGATTAATTATCTCTTATTTTTAATTGGCTAAGAAATCAAATACACTGTTGGACAATAACCAATAATTTGTATTCTATGATATTTTAGTCCAATATTTTCCTAATGACAATTTTATAATCGGTTTATAAAGGCTACTACGAGCACCTTTTTTTGTTTTGCAAGTTTTTATTTTAATCACAGAAATAAGAGACGCATCTATGGTTTAGTTTCTATACTGTATTAAATGTTATGTCAGTTAGCACTGCATTGTTCATATACTTTATTTATTACCTGGAGATGACTTGAAAAATGCACATAAACCACAAACATTTTTGTTTTGCAATTGTGTGTTTATTGTCTTCACGTTTCATCAGTCAAAACGTTTCTGCTTTTTATTCAGATCATCTACAGCAGATATTGGTTAGCCTACAGTGCTAGTTGTTAAAATAAACGTCATGCCATGCATAGACTATCACCACATTTTTTAAAAAAAAAAAAAAAAAAAAAACTGGGCCCCCGGAAACCCTCCAACTTTACAGACTTTCTTAGAGTGTATCATACTAGTAACTACAATACACGGCTTAACGGGGTCATAATGATGCGATTTATTGTTCCCAAAAAACAAGCTCTTGGTGCATAATAAGATCTGTAAAGTTGCAAAGAATAAAGTCTCAAATCCAAGGAGATATTATTTATAAAAGTTAAGATTCAACCATGCCTACCTAAAACGGCTCTTTCTAACACGCCCCCAGATATCTACGTCATGATGTGGGAAGATTTGCATAATGCCGCCCAAATAACTTTTATTCTCGCTGTTGCCGCCGCTGCCATGTTGTGAAGGTGCTGTGTGTTTCCTTGTGAAAGTGAAACTACTTTGGTTGGCCTTCCAAAGAGGACAAAACTATAAATCAGTGGTTAATTTTGTATTTACAACACTGTTCCAGAACAGTTCAACCGAAATATTCAGATGTGTGCAGCGCTTTTTATGGAGGATGGATGAGGACTGTTTCCTGAACCAGTAGCCTACGATGAGTCTGTGGCACAAAGGCTGTTTCTATAAAATTGGGCAGTTCCAACTTTGCAAGAACCCTTCTGGCGCGCTCTGACTCACAAGAGCCTTTAAGTAAGTTTTTTATATATTAAAATAATAATGCCCGCCAAGAGCAGTGTAGAGTAAGCTTGGTGTTTGTTGTTTCCTTTTTCTTCTTCTCTCTTCGTCCTTCCCTGTTTCTTTTCTGCTCTCTTCCTCTCTTCTATCCTCCGATTACAATGCAGACATGGTTTAGTTTTACGCGCAGACGCATAACCGCAACTGTAAAAATACAAAACAAGTAATTATGTTCCCACTGGATGCAAAAAATGCCTCTTTTCTAATGGGTTTTATTGGTTTTGTCTCTCTAGTGATGTCCGGATCGCGAAAGAATCGTTCTATTTAACCAATCTTCTTAGTGAACCGGTCGAAGGACCAGTTTTCACCAAAATCGAACTGAATTGTTGAACCGGTTTCACGGTCCTCCAGTAATTGCACTAATCCCCAATTACTTAAGAAGTTATTGCGGTTTATAAACATGCCTCCCTCCCGTCTGACGCAAAATAAACCAATATCCCTATTATTCTTTAAACTCTAACAGTACCTTGGCTACAATAGCACCGATGATGGTATGTGCACGAGCAGAAGCGCATGGACTGAGTCCCGTCCTCTGGGAGATGGCATCACAGATGTTAAGGGACGTACCATACCATCCACCGCGTGAGGCATTCGCCAATAATCACACGCACTGGATATCTGGCCAACAGAGCGCAAACTCGCTTTTTCAGAATGAGGCGGTTTTTTAAAATTCGAAGCGTTTCAGAAAAGGCGGCATAGAGACAAACAAAGGTACATTAAGTATGGACCAATATTGTGTTGCTTTTAAAAACAAATAAAACCTTAAACCGCATAACACATTTTCATTACAAAAAACACCACACCAAATACACAACATAATGTTCTTTTTAGCAACGTCATATGACCCTTTTAAAACTAGAGTTGTTCAGAATGTGCAGTTTTACTAGTTTACTAGCTAATTAAAAAAAAAGTGTAATTGTTCAGAGTAAAAAGGGTACGTGTTCAATCACTTTAATGTTGTATTTAAAGTGCAGTTATTTATATTTTAATATTATATTATGCATTAATATTATTGAACGAACAAATCGAAATTAACATATAAAATATATATTTTTTTGCTGAGATTTGATGCAGTGACACATTTTTGCGTCGTGATTACGCAATGACGTCACAACTTCATTTAGCAACTTTTAGCAACAAATTAACCTTCCTTTAGCAACTTCCCCTGAAAATTAGTTGGCAAACACTACGTCCGAAATCGCGTACTGAGTAGGTACTACATTTGAATTTGAATTTACTTCATGACCGTTAAAAAAAGCATGTTTTATATATTATGAATATGGGTAGCATGAATTAAATTTGGACATACTACATCCTCCATGTTGTTACTGTCACATGACATCCACCATCAGCTTGTCGCTTTCACTGCCAGTCAAATCCCCTCCCCGTGGCCTCATGGGATCGTAAAGTGTCCATCGAATCGTGCACCTGTCAGAATCCAGGCGGAAGAAGTAGGTCATCCAGGTACTTTTCGCTTACTGTTTTTTGAATACTATTAATTCGGACATACTACTCGCCTCACATACTGTTTTTCGCCTACTATATAGTAGGGATTGTGAAGTATGCGATTTCGGACGCAGCGAAGGTGTGGTTGAAATTTAAAATAACTTCCTTGTTTACAACCCTATTTCAGTCTCTTCCAATATTCCAAATGCTGACTCACTCATAAATTACCATTACCCCACTCTACCCTCTCTGTCACCTTCCCTGGAAAAAATTTTTTTTAATGGCGGAACAATGTAACTAATCACCATCACGAACACACCGTTTCCCAATACTAAATACTACTATTAAATACTACTATTATTTATATAAAACATTATTTATTGAATAATAATATTTAATAAACAACAAGAGCCATCATAAAAGTTGCTAGGCAATTCAGTCAAAAATACAAAGTGAAAAGGCTTGCAATTGCATTTAAAGATGCCTTATGAGATTTTGCCCTCAGCCAAAACTATTTGCTCTGTAACAAATACTAGATTCATGAGACCAAAGATTGCCTGTTAGATTTACCCAAAATTAATTATCTCCCAAAATTAATAATCTCATGTTTAACCACTATAGAAACATCAGAGCCAGCGACAAATTTCAGAAGAACTGGCCAAGGTAAAGCTGCTCTCGGCGGGTTCATAAGCGCTGAATGGCTGCTGACGTCCTGGAGCTCACATCTCTGAAAATATCGAAGCAAATTTTCAAATAGACATTATCCTTATTAAAAAACGCGCATATTTGGAAGTCTACAACCAGTACATTCTCACCCTAACAAAACAAAAAAAACTCTTAAAACTACATTACATGACACAAAAACAGTATTATTTTTAAAATTGTAGTGGATTTGGGTGTCCGCCATGACACTCGCTGTGAGAAATACTGCAAGCGGAGTGATACAAATGGTGAAACGGTTGGAGTTCTGTCATCATTAGAATGTCATTTTTAATCAGTTTAATGTGTCCTGAAAAAAATAATGAATTTCTATTGTAATTACTTTTTTTACTTAACCTAAACATTTGAGTGGTGTATCATAGTTTCCACAAAAATATTAAGCAGCACAACCATTTACAACATTGATAATATAAGAAATCTTTCTTTGAAATCAGCATATTAGAAAGATTTCTGAAGGATCCTGTAACACTAAAAGTTTTTTAATTTTTTAATATAGTCACAGCATTCAGTAAGTATTTCAAAAGTAAAAATCAACTTGGGAATCACTGTTTGAAGGTCATTGCAAAAAAAAAAGGCTCAGAAAAAGGAATTTACTTCTGAGAAAAGCATCCTTTGTTTACAGATGACCGTTGGTTTGTCATCCGGTTATCTAATGCAATGAAATTCAGACAATCTTAAGAGTGTCCAAATACTTTTTGGGGCCACATTATATAACACTTCTTGATCTGAGCTCAGAGAAATCAGAGTATCTGAGGGATTCTCTTTCTAGGTCATGGTTTTTATGGCACACCACATCCTCAAAAAGGTTATCTTAATGTTACTGCTAAAAGCTAATCAGACATGATTATAAGAGATGTCCCACTTCATTTTAGTCATCATTAAATCATACCAGCATTACTACAGCAATTTACTTTCCTTTGAGGCAATGTTTTAGACTCTACCAAAGCCGCAGTGGAAAGTTGTGCGAATCGAGGGCTTGGTGTTTGGTTTCGCAGAATGTGTGGGTGCGTAGGCAGGTGAGATACTCACTCGTGGAATGACCTCCACCGCTGAGGCAGCCATGGCTGCCGCTTTGGCCTTCTCTGCCTCATCGTAAGTGGGCAGAGACGTGGCAACGCTGTATGGTGGAGGAACGGGAAAGTCCCCCGGAAATATGCTCTCTAAAAAGCGATAAAAAAAACACAGGTCAGCCATACACCACACATTTCTAGCTATGAGTCTTCCAAACAACGAGTCTTCCTAACACCGAGTCAAGCACAATTACTATTGCTCACATTTGGAAATGTAAATAAGCCCATAATGCAAAGTACCAAACGGTGACGCATAACTTGCTATGCAGTGATCAGACTTATGAATTTTGCCTTATTGTTGCTAAAACAACTGACAGACATATACTGAGCCATACCTAGAGACCAGAACATCATCAAACTTGGCCCTTTAGACTAGTGGTCAACCGATATGGGTTTTTTGACAGCCGATACCGATGCCGATATCTTGTAAAGCAGGGTGGCTGATGGCCGATATAAAGTCGATATAATTTTATTTATTTTAATTCACATTTAAGAAATTTGAAATAATTTGAAAATGGATTAAAAAAATAAACGTGTAAAATAAACATACTTATACTAAAGAAGACAAAGTATTTTTCACAAATATATAAATATTTAATAAAAATATAATTAAAAAGGAAGTAAACACTGTAACCAACAGAGCACTCAGTATTCTGGGAAGTTTGTGTGCACTGGGAATCATATTTTTTCAAATAAAGCCAAGGTAATACTCATTTTACATACAGCACACAGTGAAAATGACATGAATATGACAGTGGGCAAATGCATAAAGCTCAGCATAATTTTAAATCACAAATTTAATGTTTAAAAGTTTCCATGGCTGAGCTCTCCTCCTGTCCGTATCCAAATTTCACACGGACCCACGAACAATGCGATCATCATGCAGGTCACAACGATATGCACACTTCACAAGATCTCAACTAGATTCGACTAAGTTTGCAAGGTTTTTGAAATTAAATGTTCATTAGTCTTTCAAAGATTTTTTAAATTTATATAAATGCGTATTTGCGGAATGCCGACGGCAAACAAGAAAGTATTATAATGTTTGCCTTTCTAATACTAATAATCATTAATAACTCTTTGTGTAAATACATTTTAAATAAAATATTATTAATTAATAATTCCTTTGTTTAATTTTACAGTTTTATCTATCTGATTATTAGACATACTTCTATCCGTATTAGACAGAACTGAACGACAACAGCGAACAAGAGGGAGACTGTGAGCGGTGTGCTCAGGCGCTGCCGCAACAAAGGGCGTTCTTCCTGCAGCACAAATCTCTGCAAAAAGCACAAAAACCGTCAAAATAGACAAGTCCTCTTTGCTAACCCTCTTCCCTCGAACAAATCGGGCAAACAGAAAAACTTATCGGCCAATGCCGATATTCGAAAAATTTCAAATATCGGCCGATATATCGGCCTTTGGCGATATATCGGTCGACCACTACTCTAGACTTGCGTCATATAACTAGCCCCTAGCAAACTAGCGAATGAAGGGCTGGCTGAACGATTTTGGAAAATAACTTAATTGCGATTTTTTTTTTTTTTTACCAATATTGCGATTACGATTTAATATGCAAAAAAAAAAAAAAAATTTTTTAAAGCTCTTTTATGTTCTGTATTATTCATCAAAGACAAGCTATAAATCATTGTATAGTATGATCAACACAATATTATATAGATTAAACATAAATGTTCTTTTCTGTAGGCCAGGCCTATATGTTACGATGAAATTAGGTGATGCATGAATTGATATGAATGTCATTTTTATTTAACAACTACAATCACAGTACATTGACTGATTTGTTGAACTTCCAACCTTGTAAGCATGTAATTATGTTTAAATAAGCCTGGTGTAAACATTAATGTGAAAGTCAGTAACAAATCACACAAACTAAAATATTGCAGAAATATAAAAACTCCTCTGTTGCTTTACCACACTACTTAGAGATACTTCCAATCACTTATAAAACATATGTTAACATGTGGACTGTGCACTTTTAACAACCTAACTGTCTGTTAATTCAACCAGTGGTTCCAAACTTTTCTTGTCACTTCCCCCTTTAAAAAAAACCTATAAAAAAAATCTGCCCCCCTTTCCCGAATCCCCACCTCAGACTACCAAATAATTTCACTAAACATTATGAAAAATTCTGTCTTTTTTTTTATTTAAAAAACCTACAGGGAAAAAAAAACCTGCAAATCATTCACCCCCATGTCAAAACCTTGAAACATTGAAAAACTTACATAGAGAGAATAAAACTAATTATTATTCTCTCGTCTGTTATTTTATTATTTTTTTTGTGTGGGTTCATGCTGTCCCTAGGATAGGAACACACACAGCTTTTCTCCTCACGAACGACAGTAAACCTGTGTCGACAACCACGGATGCGAGCGGCAAAATACAGTAGAAACCATTATATCAGCTCCCGCTGTGTACACTGGATTTGGGCGTTACATTAAACTGCTGCCCTTGTTTCTATTTATGATGACGTACTGACACAAAGTTAAAATGATTTGCAACGGTCGCTTTGTCGCGTCAGTGTAGAGCTGTTGCGGCGCGACGCACAACTGTAGTGTATAGACACAGTGAGTGAAGCCGAGAGCAAGATATGCCTCGTCATATTTTATGCATTTAACTTTTGACTGACCAGCAGCTGCCTGGGTCTGTGCAACTTCATCTATGGCTTTTCTCTTCCCTTTCACAAACCCATCCATCTCCCATTCTAATTACGTCCTTTGGCTATTTACTGTTTTATTTATTTTCTTTTTCTGCTGATGGCCCGCGCTCGACTTGAAGCAGCGCTGCTTAGATCGATCGGTGTGTGTCATCAAAGCACTGCGAGAGCTATAAGAGAGCTCGGACGTCTCCTTATGCTTTCTCTCACCATACTTTGATGACACACACCCATCGATCTTCAAGTCGTACACACCTCTTTACTCTTACTTACACTATCAGTAACTCTCGCGTGTCACGTGACCATGACCATGTAATCCAGCCTCTTGCGATTGAACAATATCGTATCATATCGCGATATTTCGCAAATGCAATTTAATCGTTCAGCAGCAGCCCACTAGCAACCACACCCACAACAAATGCAGTAATTTAACATTTAGAATTTGTTTGTCATTACAGTGCTGCCACTCATGGAAATCCGTACGTTTTTTTTTTTGGTAACACTTTACAATAAGTGTTCATTTGTTAACATTGAATGAACATACTTCTAACTTCTCCACACTTATTTTTATCTTCCAACCTATTTCAAACATGTTATTAATGCATTATTACAATCAACGGTTTGCTTGTCAACCCCAAATTAGTTAATGCAACTGTAGCATTACAAACTAAAATGTAGTTATTAAAAAAAGAGATTTTCAATTAACATACCAAAAGATTAATAATACATGTAATAAATTACTGTTCACGCTTCGGCCCCAAGTTAGTTAATACATTACCACTAATGGAACCTTATAAAAAAAAAAAAATTTGGTAAAGTGTTTACCACGAAGAACCCCCACCCGAAGTTTTTTTTTTCTTTTTTTTTTTTTTTTTTTTTTTTTTTTTTTTTTTTTTTGTTTTTTTTTTTTTTTTTTTTTTTTTTTACATTTTAAAAAATAAAACTCTGCGCAGCACAAGGCAACAGTCATGTTTTGAAATATTATTAAAAAAAATAAATAAATATACGGTGGTTAAAGGGGGGGAACTTTCAACTATATTTTTAAAGAATTGGTATGATGGTTTGTTCTAGAAGTGGATAGCGAAGCCAAAGATGGTCAGACAAACATGGTATGCAGCCTCTAAGTTGCATAAAAACTTTATTAAACACGGTCAACCCCCCCTGGCAACAGAAAAAAACATTTTTAATAATATCGCACATTCGTGTGTAATTTTGACTGACAACCCTAACTTTTCAGATTACATTTCTTTACAGCACAGGGTAAAGTGTTTTTTTCCACCAGGGCTTTTCCCTGTCAAACACATTTTTAAAATTCAGTTGAAATAATGGCAAATTGAGGCTTCAACAAACCACAATTACTGTCGATTAACACAATGATGTCTTATATAGAGCCCTACCGATATATAGTTTTGCCGCTATTATCGGCCGAGTAAGGCCTGTCACCGATATATCGTTATCTGCGAAAGCACCCATAGGAAAAATTTTTTTGCAGGACATATAATGCGTCTGGAGAAAATGCTTGAAATGTTGTAAGTACTTAGTTTGTCCGCATATCGGATCTAGCGATCACCGGGGGCTACCAACGCGTGGATGGTGGCGTTCGCGGGTTCCTCGAGCTGAAGGGAGCCCCCGAATTTGGTGGAGATCCGCCGGCACGTTCGTGAGATAGTGACACCAGTCAACACTTTCCCTTCAGTAGGAGGTTTCTTGTTCAGGCAGCATTCAAGCGTTGTCTTATTCGACCGTAAGTGCCCTGCGAAGTGGACTTTCCATGATATTCCACCATGATTCCAGTTCCAAGGGAACGTACACGTTACATTCAAAGGGCATTAAAGTGCGCGAGACGTGAATTTATATTGTATTTATTTATTTACAGAGGTAGGGGAGAGAGGGGCACAATGTAACACTTTTTGACTTTCTCAGTTTTTGTAAATCCACATGGGGTTCAGAATAGAGTTTTTTTTTTTATCCACAGTAATTTTACACTTGTCTAGTACAAATATGTCGCTTTGTTTCATAATTACAGTGCATACGTTTTTCTTTATTTACCCTCAAAAAAATGGAAGTGAAATGTGACAACATGCCCTGTAGGTGGAACACATTGTAACATCTGAGGGGCACGTTGTAACTTGACCATATGACAGCTTAAAATCTTATCTGATCGAATGAAAAAAATATAAAAGACAAACTAAAATATTTTGTTAATATATATATATATAATTATAATATATATTAGATATATATATATAAAGTTTTTTTTTTTTTTTTTTTTTTGTTTAAATAAAATAATGGCGTTTTTTTAAGGATTAAAAATAATCTGATTTTGGAGTTTGACAATGTACACATTGCAACCATGCTTGGGACGGTCCACAAAAACGAGCCAAAATGCTTTACATGTCTTAAAATAATAATTTCTAAACATTAAACACTGACTGTCAGTATTTATTCACCTGTTTCTCATCGTTTCTCATTCAAATTAATTAAAGTAAATAGTGTAAGGGAAGAGGGTGAAGGGTTTACATCGCTAATGTCATAGAATAGCACATTGTAATGCAGTGTTACAACATACCCCATCTGCACAACTGGATTTTAAAATTGGTTAGTGTCTTCTGCTAGTAATCACAGCATTAAAAAAACTATCTGAACTGATAAATAACAGATTGGAAATTAAAATAATCGCAAGATTTGTCCTCCCATTTTAAATGAATAATAAAAAACTGAGATACATTTTTTTTGACTTAAGCCAGAATTTAAATGTTACTAAGGTAAAATAAATATTCAAACCACGTGCATTACAACTAACACCACGTTACTTTGTGCATCGCACTCATCGCAAGTTTATTGTTAAATTGTTAAATGCCCTTACATATCTCTGTCACCGTTACAAGTGTTTGATCGCCACATTTGAGTGATCATTGCAAAAAAAATTGTTTATGTATATATTTTCTGTTTATGTATATACTGTATTCTGTATATAGTACCAGTCAAAAGTTTGGACTGGGAAGGTGTCCAAACTTTTGACTGGTACTGTACTATAAATATACACAAAGAACACGGGCCGATATATCGGTATCTGCCTTTTTTTTTTACTCCCTAATATCGGTATCGGTCCCAAAAAACCCATATCGGTCGGGCTCTAGTTATAATATTGCCATACAGTATCTAGTAGATTCCTGCTCTAACTCTGGAAATAATAACTTTATCCAGGTGTCTGTACCTGGTGCAGCTGTTGCTCCAAGCACCACGCTGGTATAAGGAGGAGGCGGAGCTTCCGCATCCATTGCGGGGTTGCTGATGCCTACGACAGCGGCAGCGGCCTGGGAGGATGTGGACGGCTCGGCACCTGCGGCCCCTTCAGAGGGCTCGTCCTCATTGTGCAACTGAGGAAAGACAAAAACACATATTTTCAGACTGAAGAAACGTGACTCTAAGTGTTGTTTAATTTAAGACAAATCTGACAAAATCTCGTGTCTTGCGTTGGCTGAATTGACACTGTGATGTACTCAATGAAGGGAGGATACAGGATATCATCTAACACTGCAGGGAACATGTCAACAACTTGAGTCAACAACTTGGGTCTCTTGGGTCGCGTAACCTTACTGTCCTCACCCTACAATGAACAAAACAATCTGTAAAGCTAAACTTCAAGGAGGAGGTGTTGAAATGAGGTACTGAATAAAACATTTAGTGTCAAAAAGGAGGCTTAAATCTTAATCTGCACAACGTGACCTGAAAACGTCTTCTGAGAATTGAGGCCTCATGGTAATATGACAGTTCAAGATTGCAGGGGACACATTTGGCACTTCAGAGTGCAGTAGGATGCACAGCTGTCTGCCAACAAAGTTAGCTAACAGTGAGATTCACACAGTAACAGGAGAGCGATGGTAATGCAAACCACAAGACTGAGGCACAAGGCTGTCCCTTCAGCTGCACCTGTTTGATGCGTCGTTGGAAAGCAATCACACAAACAGATATGGGGTATTCAACCTGGTGAAATTAGTCTGTTTCAGATTTTGGCAGTTAGTAGTAATTTAGGTGACTTACGGTGTGTTCACAGTTCACACTTGTAGTTTGGTTCGGACCAAAAAGGAAAATTATAGATTTGGTACTGGTTAGGCCTGTCGCAATAATCAATATATCCACTTATCGCGCAACATATGTACATGACCTCAATAATTTTTGGTGACGCAATATATCGCCCATTATATTTACTTAAAAATGTAATGTCACCATGTTTTGTACATTCCACTTGCGCCTGTATCTTTTGCAGCTTCTCGTACATAACGCGGTGTAGTCATGAGGTGCTAGTTCAAATTTAAAAAAATGCTTCTACAAACAAAAAAAGTTTCATCTGCATATATGATCTTGTTTAGGGATCTGTGCCTTTGTGCATACGGACATCTGACTGCTAAGTAGTGATTGTGTTTTTCAGCAATAGTGTGCACCCTTCATTTACAGAGAAAAGAAGGTCAGGGAAAAACCTGTAGATGGAAAAATATCCATACAAGTTCTTTGTGCATTTTTCTTTTTTTCTACTTGTTACTTTGCACTTTTTGTTAGAAAATGTTTATTTACTATTTATTCAGGTTTTTTAAGGTATCTAATATTTTGATACTTAATTTCCATGATCTAAATATTCTTAAAAATTTAAATTGGTTGTCATTTGGAAGTGTGTAGGCCTTCTTTCATTATTATGCTGTTACATTATGATTATATATTGTGGCATAAAATGGTCTTTAAAATGACAATAATATCGCTTATCGCAATTATTTCTGGTGCAATATATCGCACAATAAAAAGTTGATATCATGACAGGCCTAGTCCTGGTCGGCTTAGCGTTCACATTGGCATTTTTGACAGCGAACCTAAAGACACCGAACCTAAAGGCATAGTGATACGTTCACAATCTGATTGGTCGGCTTGAATGACGTATATATCGTGACAGAACTCACCGAACACCCCAAACAAAAGGTGCATTGACTTAAAGCGGCGCTGCGGGTGTATGAAATCAAAGCACCCATTAAAGCACGATCGGTCTGCTCAACGCCGCTTTAAATCGAACACACCTAATGCCGTCTGCTGGACTAAGCGCGCTCATTCTTGCGTGTACATATAATTTTATTTTCACCACCTGCAAACTCACAAGGAGCTCATAAAATGCACTTTACCTCATCGTTGCTCCACATTTGCCCTCTGCTCATTTTGTTTAGGTTACACTGTGTCGTCAAATCATTTCGCATAGCGTCGCTTCTTGTCATTACTTCCTGTTTTTGGTTTGTTTAGAAGTATTTGGTCCGTGTTGCGTTCATATTTCATTCGAACTGCACCAGAGTTCGTTTGGAAGTGGACTGAGACCCATCTTTTTAGCGGTCGCGGTCCGCTTGTTTGGTGCGCACCAGGGTTCGGATGGCAGCGTTCACACATGCTCAAACGAACCGCACTAACAGAGCTATCGCACCAGGGTTCGTTTTAAACGAACCAAACATGACAAGTGTGAACGCACCCTTACAGGGACAATCCTCATAGTAGTTTTGTCACAAAACCAAAACTTCTGTTCTGTAGTTCACACCAATGCTACATTACCTCATTAAAACTGTAATAATATAGCCTTAAGAAAATATAACACAAATTAACAAAATACTTTAATAATTTAACTATAAATACTAATAAATGCCTGAAATATTATCATAAAATTGAAAGGGACAGCTCTGAATTCAAACTTATTAAACATATTATTTATGAAATTATCGTTATTGAAGTGACTCAGGGTAAAGCAATGGCATGGGTTTGTGATTTTTATGTACTGGCTTCAATAATTAAAGTCTAACAAAAATGAAATGAGAAACCTATGTAATATTCCTTTAAATAAACAGGAAGGTTTCTCAGACTTTTAACAGAAAAATATTTTTAAAAAATTAAACCGTAAACGTTAACAAATGCCTGAAATTTCCCATCAAATTAAACTTCACAGCTTTTATTTAAAATAAAAAAAATTATTATTTTATTTTATACAGGCCAGAGCTTTTTTCAAACCGCAATTTATTAAAAAATCAATTATTAACATTAAACATTTAACAATGCTGGCATTACCATCAAATTGAATCCACAGTTCTAAATTATTATTATTTATTATTTTTACACAAAAATATTTATTTATCCAAACATTATGAACACTTAACATGTGACTCGGGAGTACTCACAATCTATTGGACACCTCGCAATAATAATAGTATGGTAAATGTCAGAAAATAAATAGCCTTGATGTTTACATCTCATTGACTATCCTACAGACTGAAACAAAAAAAAAAAAAAAAACCTGAAAAAGCTACTATAACGATAAATAACGGATTGCTATTTGGAAGGATCAAGCCATGACAATCTTTCACTACGCCATGCCACCTGATAATATGTGAGGCCTCCTGACAGGGCTGAGAGCCACAGAAGTCTTTGCATAGGTCAACGCTCTAAGATTCAACTCTCTATTTCTACAAAATGGCGAATAGAAACGGGATTCGAGATCCAGTGAGGGGATGAAGTTCACATGAGAATGATTACACTGTGAAGCCACATCAAGGACAGCGAGATTGCCAATGGTCAATCGGGTTCCCACTTTGCACTGAGGACAACCAACTGGCCAGGGACAAAGCAATTATCTCCAGTGGTTTGCAATGGACTGTTAAAAGCATCATAATGGAGATAAATTGTACATCTTATCTGTGTTATGATTAAGACTGCACAGAATCCCTTTCCCGAAAACTTTAAAAAAGGCTGACTTGATGTCACTTGAGTTCCCCAGTAGGGCTGTCGCTGTGAAGGAATTTCCCTTGCGTTAATTTTGAGTGGCTCAATAGCGCAGTATGCGGTATTATCTCCATATATATATAGGTTAGAGCCCGACCGATATGGGTTTTTCAGGGCCGATACCGATATTAGGGAGTAAAAAAAAAAGGCAGATATCGATATATCGGCCGATATTCTTTGTGTATTATAGTACAGTACCAGTCAAAAGTTTGGACACTTTCCCATTCGTGTGTCCGAACATTTGACTGGTACTATATCCACCTTTTTCTTGACGTAAAAATGAAACGTCTCATCTGCGTCCACTCCGTCCAGCTATTTTTAGCTGAGCAAAACAGTTCGTTTTGCTGCTTGATATTGAAAGTTGGTGTGTCTTATCATATAATTTTAAATGTATTATCTTATTATGAACACACTGGTTTGTAGTGCAAGTGTTTTTCCGTTTACTGCACTTTGTTATTCTCCTCGTTATTTACCTATCGCGGCTAATGAACCGGAAGTCTCACCTATAGGCTTACTTCCGCGTTGAAGAAAAGGGTGGATATAGGAAGACAGTATATACCAAACAGAATACTCGAGATATATAGATATATATATATACAGTGGGTACGGAATGTATTCAGACCCCCTTATATTTTTCACTCTTTGTTATTTTGCAGCCATTTGTTAAAATCATTTAAGTTATTTTTTTTTTCCTCATTATTGTACACACAGCACACCATATTGACATAAAAACACAGAATTTTTGACATTTTTGTAGATTTATTAAAAAAAGAAAAACTGAAATATCACACATGGTCCTAAGTATTCAGACCCTTGCTCAGTATTTAGTAGAAGCACCCTTTTAATCTAATACAGCCATGAGTCTTTTTGGGAAAGATGCAACAAGTTTTTCACATTTGGATTTGGGGATCCTCTGCCATTCCTTTTTGCAGATCCTCTCCAGTTCTGTCAGTTTGGATTGTAAACGTTGGTGGACAGCCATTTTTTTAGGTCTCTCCAGAGATGCTCAATTGGTTTTAAGTCAGGGCTCTGGCTGGGCCATTCAAGACAGTCACAGAGTTGTTGTGAAGCCACTCCTTCGTTATTTAGCTGTGTGCTTAGGGTCATTGTCCTGCTGGAAGGTGAACCTTCTGCCCAGTCTGAGGTCCTGAGCACTTTGGAGAAGGTTTTCTTCCAGGATAACCCTGTACTTGGCCGCATTCATCTTTCCTCGATTGCAACCAGTCGTCCTGTCCTTCAGCTGAAAAACACCCCCACAGCATGTTGCTGCCACCACCATGCTTCACTGTTTGGACTGTATTGGACAGGTGATGAGCAAGTGCCTGGTTTTCTCCACACATACCAAAAAAGTCCAAAAAGTTCTCATCAGACCAGAGAATCTCATTTCTCACCATCTTGGAGTCCTTCAGGTTTTTTTTAGCAAACTTTCATGTGTCTTGTACTGAGGAGAGGCTTCTGTCGGGCCACTTTGCCATAAAGCCCTGACTGGTGGAGGTGCTGCAGTGATGGTTGACTTTCTACATTTTTCTCCCATCTCCCGACTGCATCTCTCTGGAGCTCAGCCACAGTGATCTTTTGGGTTCTTCTTTACCTCTCTCACCAATGCTCTTCTCCCCCTATAGCTCAGTTTGGTCGGACGGCCAGCTCTAGTAAGGGTTCTTGTCGTCCCAAACGTCTTCCATTTAAGATTATGGAGGCCACGGTGCTCTTAAGAACCTTAAGTGCAGCAGAAATTTTTTTGTACCTTGGCCAGATCTGTGCCTTTCCACAATTCTGTCTCTGAGCTCTTCAGTCAGTTCCTTTGACCTCATGATTCTCATTTGATCTGACATGCACTGTGAGCTGTAAGGTCTTATTTAGACAGGTGTGTGGCTTTACTAATCAAGTCCAATCTGTATAATCAATCACAGCTGGACTCAAATGAAGGTGTATCTCAAGGATGATCAGAAGAAATGGTCAGCACCTTAGTTAAATATATGAGTGTCACAGCAAGGTCTGAATACTTAGGACCATGTGATCTTTCAGTTTTTCTTTTTTAAATAAATTCGCAAAAATGTCAACAATTCTGTGTTTTCTGTCAATATTGGGTGCTGTGTGTACATTAATGAGAAAAAAAAAAAAACTTAAATGATTTTAGCAAATGGCTGCAATATAACAAAGAGTGAAATTTAAGGGGGTCTGAATAATTTCCGTACCCACTGTATATATATTTATATATACTGTATATATATATACATAAACACATTTTTTTAAATGATCACTCAAATGTGGTGATCAAACCCTTATAATGACGTGACAGAGATATGTAAGGGCATTTAAAAATGTAACAATAAACTTGTGATGAGTGCGATACACAAAGTAACGGAGTGTTAGTTGTAACACACATGGTTTGAATAAATATTTTTACCATAGTAACATTTCAATTCTGACTTAAGTAAATTTTTTATCTCAGTTTTATCATTCATTTAAAATGAGACAAAAAAAATCTGCCCCTTTTTTTTATTATTTTAAATCTCTAATCTGTTAGGTATCAGTTCAGATAGTTTTTTATGCTTTTTATTACTAGCAAAGACACTAACCAGGTTTTAATTCCAGTTGCCAGATTGGGCACGTTGTAACCCTGTGTTCAATTGCCATTCTATATGATATCTATGCGAATTTACCACTATTTACTTTTCATTTTAAGAGAACATGTGAATAAGACTGACAGTCCAAGTTTTTAGAAGTATATTTCAAGACATGGAAAGCATTTTTGCCTCGTTTAGTGGGCCGTCCCAGCATGGTTGCAAATTTGTTCATTTGTCAAACTCCCAATCAGAATTTTTTATTCTAAAAACCCATGATTTTATTTGAACAAAAAAAAATAATAATACTATAAATTGTTTTAACGTGCACAGTAACTGAAATTTAAAACTGTTAAACGAAAGGCTCAATAACTGTTGCACACATATAATACACTACGCATCAATATCTCTTCACTTTGTGCTTTGACTTGTTTCAATCACTTACAATGCCTTTCGTCTCATAGACGTCATCCCTCTACATTGCGAGTAAATCACTCTCATATGCGACTAAATCTTCACTCTGGTGACTAAATGATGTCTAATATTAGCCAATTGCTAATAAATTATCAGATTTTACTCGCCGGTGTGTGAGTTGGAGGCTGAGTATATGTTTAGCACAGATATATTTTCACTCGCCGGACACTCTGACTGAGCGCTTCAGAGTTTCACTCCCCGTCAAACGATCTGTGATATTTCTCAGTTCATCTCAATGGATGCGCAGCACACCTGTTTGTGTATTTGGCGTAACGTAAACTCTAATGTGAAGGCGCACGACGACGAGAGTCTTACATACATGCAGAATTGATGCGCTACATGTAAACGATATACTTTTCCTGTAAAAATAACAGAGTTCCTTTGGAATTCTTCAGCGTTTAAGAACTGCTGGTTTCTCTGGTAGTGGGCAGAACTAATGTGCAAACTGCAATCTCATTGGCTGGTGCTCGCCTATTATCGTCCCTGTTTTGGTTTCAGCGAATCAGTTCGAGCAAACGCACCTGATTAATATTCATGAATCCAGTAGCTCATTAATCCTTAGTGCTTTTTATATTGTTATTAGTAGTAGAATTATAGTATTGTATTATTATTATTATCAGATCATTGTTCTTTTTTTTTTTACAGGAACCACGAATTACCAAAAAACGCAACCAGCCCATTCCAATTCATGGTTCCACTTTTAATTCTAAGTACTAACTTTCTATTATAAATATACTTGATTTACAATTATATCTTGACTGACTGATATTAAGAGGGTACTTTCAGATATTTAAAGCTGTACATTTTAAACAAACATATTATATTTGTAACATGTCATAACTTTATTTTTTCTATTAACATATATGTAGTTTAGTATTTCAGTCTGGCGCGTAACAAAAAAATATCCAGCCAATGGCGATTCAATTGCAAGGTGTCCATAGGGGTGACTGTTAAACTTTTCATGGCGCACTGTATTTGTTTTGTCCTATCGTATGATATGTTGTTGTCTTATTAAAAAATATGCAATACATTTAAAATAAATGTATTTTAATTTTATAGTAAATACATTCAAGAATGTTTTTAATGAATTGATTTTATAATATAAATAGCAATGTGTAACATTTTACCATATTTAGTGCAACACTTTTATTTGTTCCCCACAAAATATAGTTTTTTCACTAAATGTTTGGATTTCTAAAATTATTGTGCACTGATTTTTCTAGAATATCTTTTGCTGCTGAATTATCCTCTAACTTAGTTTATGATAAATTTTTGTCATAGATTTTAAATATACATAGGCCTATATTTTTTTCATATTTATTGTTTATTTTTCTTTATAATGAAGTCGTCTGTATTTAGTAGATTGTGAAAGAATGATTATCAATTCCACACACAGAGATATTAATTCTACATTTATTTAAATGAGGGGAAAAAACTTAACTGGTATCGGATCGGTATCTGTATCGGCCAATACCAAACCCTAGGTATCGGAATCGGTATTGGAGTCGAAAAAGGCGGATCAGAGCATCCCTAAGTACAATATAAGAAAACGGACAAGAATGAAGGACAGCTTGTGCAGCAGAGACTGAGCTATGAAATATTGCAGGAAGAGACTTCTGTGGTATAACCACAACCACCTAAATATATCGATTTATGCTTATTTGTTGACACATATAAGAAGCGCTATTCTGTGGTGGTTGCTATAGCAACATTCTAACATGCAGCGAGATCAAAAAAGTGTGTTACTAAAGAGCAAGCTTCTTTTTTTTCCTTCCTAGAAATGAAAAAAAGGGCTTTGAAAACATACAGAGTCCTGCTGGATGAATTACTCAACACTCCAGGAATTGAGTTGCAATTGCTGTGCTCTACTCTAAAAATGAAAACATATCAGAAGGCTCTCCTTGTTATTGACCAAGACTTTGAAAAACAGAAAACAACAGGGTTTTTGATGAAGCATACAATAATATTAAGACTATACAGTATTTAGACGCATTCACTGTTAGATAAACATTTACCAAGAGCCAGATTTATACTCTGAAGCTCAAGTCTAAAGTCTACAATCTGTGCTGCAGTGTGTGTAAATATTGTGTTATTTACATAGTACTATGGTCCAAAAACATGTTATTACCATGGTATTTTTTTAAATGATATATCTTTATAATGTTTGTATTGTATGTTTATAAAATATATTATATTCTGGAATGCATTCCCAGTTGAGCAGTAAGCCACCAGATTTCCATAATAAACAAAAGGCTCTGGATCCACATCACTCATGTACAAGGCCACTGCTCTATTGTTGAGGGTGGAAACACGCACACTCACACACAAACCTGTGACTATACCACAACTTGTGGTGTTTATGATACAGAAAAAGGTTGTGACTCTAAACCTAGCGAAGTGTCATCCAAGTGGACAGAACGTTTGCACCCAACGCCTCAAAATGCATTTCAACATTCCACACATGTCCTTGACCCCTCTAAATGCATTTAAATATCCCAAAACATCTATGATGCATCAAAATGCCTTTGAACCCAAATGTACCTATAACAACACCCAAACATCATTATAATGAATGGCTGTGCGATATGGACAAATAAAACCTATTGCGATTTCTTTGATCAATTTAGCGATTTCGATTTTAATCTTGATTTTGACACACACAGACATGCTTTACAGTCATAAATGCATTCAGTGTGAATTTGAAACATATTTCCAAAAGAAAACCAATTAGAGCTTTATCAAAAAGCTGTAACATGTCTCTAGAACAGACATAAGGCAAAATAATCCCTAAGTAAAGGTGTAACAAAATGTCTATAGAATAGACATATATGGCAGAAAAAAAAAAATCCCATGTCCAGGGATTTTTTTTTTGCCATGCATTGGTCATAGAGCTCTTTGTGGCATTGCTTCAGATGTTAACTAGATTTGTTGCGCCAAGTTCACACGTACTCTGTTTGCAGTGCGTATACAGTATGTGTATGCGGTGCAAAAAAAGCACAGACTCATTTTGCTTTCGCACAAGACCTGTTTGCTGTCTGCTCCTGATCCGCGGCTGTTTACCACAAACAACATTTATCCATTATTTTGATTTCAAATCCAAACGTTGTTTCTGAAAATGCTTTTTCAGCATTGTGATTCTCTTTTATCACAGTACAGTAATACAATCTTTCATAGACATATTCATGGTTAAACTCAATAATATCACGTTGTTTAACTACCTACCTCCACGAGTGCCAGCTATTATTGCCTTGTTTATCTAAAAGTGCACTTTTTTTGTTTTAAATCTAGCCAAAAAGCCATGTGTTGACTGTGAAACAGTAGAGTTTTTAAAGTGGTCATATGATGCGATTTCAAATTTTTCCTTTCTCTTTGAGTGTTACAAGCTCTTGGTGCAAAAAAAAGATCTGTAAAGTTGCAAAGACCAAAGTTTCAAATCCAATGTACAGCGATCTCTTCCACCTTCAATACCACGACTGAGGTAAGGCACCGAACCCCCAACTGCTCCCGCGCCGCAGCAAAAATGGCTGCCCACTGCTCCGGGTGTGTGTGTTCACCGGCTGTGTGTTTGCACTTTGATGTAAATGCATACACTAATTCCGATTATGGGTTAACCATACTTTGCTACATGTCACGTCACTCCAAAGAGATATTCTTTTATAAAAGTTAAGAGTCAGCCACGCCTACCTAAAATGGTTCGTTCTAACACGCCCCAACATACCTGTGTCGCTCTGTGGGAAGATTTGCATAAACGCCGCCCAGATGTTCACGCAAAGAAAGAAAGCGTAAATTTTATTCTCACTGTAGTATTGTTGACCAACGCCGCCGCCGCTGCCATGTCGTGAAGACGCTGTGTTTTTTGTTGTGAAAGTGAAACTACTTTGTTGGGTCTTCCAAATGAGGACGAGATCTGCTTCGTCATGCCTGGAGCTGGTCCGTGCTGGTTGCTGAGGCAATACTACAACTTTGCGCTGTGGATCAACGGATCGTCTTTCACCGTGGATGAAGCGGAGTCCAGCCCTGAGTCCAGTCACATGTCCTTCCGGATGCTCCTTCGTCGAATCTGCCGGCTGCGCCGTTCTCAAGCCCGCCAGCCTCTGCTCACTCTAGCCCACCGTTCCTACCGCTAGCCCCCGGCCTCTGCTCACGGTAGGCCGCCGTTGTGCGACGCTGTTTCGTCGTGAAAGCGAAACTACTTTGTTTGGCCTTCCAAGAATGGACACGACTAGAAATCAGTGGTAAAATTGTATTTACAACACTTTTCCAGAACACTTCAACCCAAATATTCAGATGTGCACGGCACATTTTATGGAGGACTGTTTATTTTTATCCTGGTAGAGTAGACTACAATGCCTGTTGTTCTGACTCACAGACTGTAAGTAACTTTTTTATATTTAAATTTTAAAGAGTTTTTATATTTATATATTTAAAGTGAGTTTTTTGGGCAGTGTAGAGTAGCTTGTTGTTTGTCATTACCTTTCTCTTCTTTCTTCTCCGATCACAAATGCAGACATGGTGTTATGTTTACGTGGCGTGATGCAACGCAATGCGTAAAAATACAGTATAAGTCATTATAATGCCATAATTATGTCCCCAATGGATGCTACGAATGCCTCGTTTATAATGGGTTTAATTGTTTTTGAATCATCGCTCCGGCCTGCCAGGGCATCACAATATGGTAGGTGCGTAACATTTCTGTCACACGCTTGATTGGTATTCGGCCAATCACAACGCACTGCATAGCTGGCCAATCACAGCACACCTCGCTTTTTCAGACCGTTGAGCTTTGTAAAAATCGGCGCGTTTTTCAGAAAGGCGGGGCAGAGAGGAGAAACAATAATGTACTTTTTGTGGAAAATAATGTGTTTTTTTAACCTGAAACCGCATAAAACTTTCATTACACCAAATAATGTTCTTTTTAGCAGCATCATATGACCCCTTTAATTATATGCATTTATGGTGTAATTACAATATTTCCGTGCCAATCCATGTTATTTTTTAATAATGCGCTGTCACTTTAATTCAGAGCGTGCTGCACAGCAGAAATAGACTCTTTGCGGAAACTATCGCAGCATGACTGCTGCAGACGCACAGCTCCTGGAGCGCACTGCCGGACCGCAATCCACAAAAGGTGTGAACGCTCTGATCCGTTAACATGGCGCGGAAAAAATACGCACCACAGACGGAGTGTGTGATGTGAACCTGGCGTTACGTCTGTATGCCCAGTCTGTTCTGTTCTCGCGCTCCATTTAGGCACACTGCATTCTGATTGGTTCGGATAGCATACTGCAGGAGGTCGGGGGCGCGGAAAATCGTGCTCACGCCCTAGAAATTCGCGCATGCTCAAATCGCGATTTAGATTCGATTTCAATTAATCGCACAGCCCTAATTATAATGCTTTAAAACATTGTCGAAGATGCCAAGCATGCATTCAAAAATAACAAACATGCCTATCATGCCTCAAAATGTGTTCAAGTGATCTAATGGCTCAAAGTGCTTTAATGTTCAGAGTAATGTAAATGTGCCAAATCCGCCTGTCATGCCTCAAAATGTATTAGAACAATTTAAGTGTGCCTATAATGACCAAAAGTGCCTATGAGGCCTTCCAAATTCTATGAGGCCACCACCAACCGAGAAAAACCCCGCCTTATTAGGAGGTCAAGAAAATCGATTCAAGAATTTAGTGACTTCACAAGAATGGACTGAGGCTGGTCAAGGGCAGCAAGAGCCCCACCCCCGACGTGTCAAGGAAGTTGGCTTACAGTTTCGGAGCCTCTTTCTTAATCACTCCTGAACCACAGACAACGTACAAGGCGTCCTTACCCCCCTGGGGGCTAAGGATAAGGACTGGCCTGTTCCCATGGTCCAAAGTCCTCTTTTCAGATGAGAGCAGTTTTGTATTTCATTTGGAAACCAAGGTCCTAGATCTGAGGAAGGTGGGAAGCTCATAGCCCAAGTTGCTGAAGTCCAGTGTTAAGTTTTTTACAGTCTGTGATTTGGGGTGCAATGTCATCTGCTGGTGTTGGTCCATTGTTTTTTTTTTTTTTGAAACCAATGTCACTGCACCCGTTTAACCAAGAAATTTTGGAGCACTTCAATGCTTCCTTCTGCTGACCAGCTTTTTGAAGATGCTGTTTTCATTTTCCAGCAGGATTTGGCACCTTTTGCCAAAAGCACCAAAAGTTGGTTAATGACCATGGTGTTGGTGTGCTTGACTGTCCAGCAAACTCACCAGACCTGAACCCCATAGAATCTATGGGGTATTGTTAAGAGTAAAATGAGAAACAAGAGACCAAAAAAAAGAAAAGTTGAGCTGAAGGCCACTGTCAAAGAAATTTTGGCTTCCATACCACCTCAGCAGTGCCACAAACTGCTCACCTCCATGCCACGCCGAATAATATGCACAATATTGAATGCACTATGATGCCATAAAATGTAAACCTTTTTTTATTGTGACAAAATTTATGCATACATACAGACACACACACACACACACATTTATATATATACATACACATATAACAATATACATATACATATATAACACATATATTATATATATATATTATACACCATATCAATATATATAATAGACACCCATATATATATCTTATTATACACATATATATATACATATATATATATATTTTTTTTTATATATATATATATACACATATATATACAGCATATATATATATATACACACACACAATATATATATACATAGATAGATATTATATACACATATATATATATATACCCATATATATATATATACACATATTATATATAATCTATATATATATTCACAATATATATATATATACACTATATATACACATATATAATTATAGTATACACATATCTAGACACATAGATTATATATACACATATAGATAACATATATATATATATAATACACATATATCTATATATATATCGTAACACTAGATATTTAGATATAGATATACCATATATATATATATATATACACATCTATAATCTATATATCCACATATAATATATATATTGTATATATATATATATATATAGAGATATATATCACATTCTATATAATCTATATATATACACTATATATATATATATACACATTATATATATATATATACACATTATATATATATATATACACATTATATATATATATATACACATTATATATATATATATACACATTATATATATATATATAACACATATATAATATATATCTATACCACATATATATATATATATATAAACCATTATATCATATCTTTATAATACACATCTTATATATATATAGACACTAATATAATATAATATATATCTTACACCTATATATATATATATACCATATATATATATATATATATACACATATATATTATATATAATATACATATTATATAATATATATATATACACTAGAGATAACATATATAATCTATACTATATAATACTACAGCATATATAATATATATGATAATATACACACATATAATATATATCATATATAATTTACACATATATTATATATAACACCTATATATATATATATCACATTCTATATAGATATATACACCCATTATATATATACACACATAATATATATATATATATATACCCACATAGCATCTATATATAGATTAACACACCTATATATATAGAGATATATATTACACATATATATAGATAGTTATCTACCATATATATATATAGATATATACACATATATATAGTATATATATATAGTTATATATATATACAATGATATTGTATATATATAGATATATATATGTGTATATATATTATATATATATATGTGTATTAATATATATATATAGATATATGTGGTGTATATATATATATAATATATATTTGTGTATATATATAATATATATCGGTTGTAGATCTTATATATACTGTGTGTATATATAATAATAATATATATAATAATATATATATGGGTGTATATATATATTATATATATATTGTGATATATATATATTAATATATATATTTGTCTATAGATATAGATAGATAAAATATATATAATATATATATAGTGGATTATATATATATAATAATTAGTAGTGGTAATATTATATATATATATATCTATATATATATATATTTATTATATAGATATATATATGTGTCTATATATATATCTATAGTATTTGTATATAGATATATATAGATTATGTTTGTATATATCTATAATATATATGTGTATATTATTATAGATTATATGTGTATAATATATATATATATGTGTGTGTACTGTGTATATACTGTATGTATATATATATATTAGTGTAATCTAATCATATATGTGTATAATCAATATATAATATTGGTACTATATAGATATATATATGTGTATATATATATATATATCTCCTGTCTATAAGATTATATTTTGTATATAATAGATATTATATATATATTATCTAGGTGGATAATATATATATATATTGTGGTAGATATCTATATAATATGTGTATATTTATATATATATCATGTGGTATATATATATAATTATATGTGACTATATATATTGTTATAGATATTGTATTATATAGGTGGTATAAGTGTATAGATATATATAATTGTTTTTGTATCTATATGTGTATATATCTATAGATATGGGTATATTAATCTTATATATATAAGATATGTGTATATATTATATAGTGTATCTACTATATATATGTTATCTTCTATAATATATGTGTCTATATAATATCGTTTGGGTATAATATATAATGTGTATCTCTATGTGTATATATTATATATCTATAATAGATAATATATAATGTATATATATACGTGTCTATATATATATAATTGGGTGTATATTTATAGAATAGATATATGTGTGTATTTATATATAATATATATTGTGTGGATAGATATATAATAGATTTGTATATAATTATGTATATCTATACATGTGTGTGTTGTGTGTTGTATTTCGGTATGCTCTTTTGTCACAATAAAAAAAGGTTTACATTTTATGGCATCATAGTGCATTCAATATTGTGCATATTATTCGGCATGGCATGGAGGTGATCAGTTTGTGGCACTGCAGAGGTGGTATGGAAGCCCAGGTTTCTTTGACAGTGCCCTTCAGCGCATCTGCATTTTTTGGTCTCTTGTTTCTCATTTTTCTCTTGACAATACCCCATAGATTCTTTATGGGTTTCAGGTCTGGTGAGTTTGCTGGCCAGTCAGGCACACCAACACCACGGTCATTTAACAAGCTTTTGGCAGTGTGGGCAGGTGGCAAACCCTGCTGGAAAATGAAATCAGCATCTACAAAAAACTGGTCAGCAGAAGGAAGCATAAAGTGCTCCAAAATTTCTTGGTAAACGAGTGCAGTGACGTTGGTTTTCAAAAAACACAATTGGACCAACACCAGCAGATGACATTGCGCCACAAATCATCACAGACTGTGGAAAATTTACACTGGACTTCAAGCATCTTGGGCTTCTCCACCCTTCCTCCAGACTTTAGGGCCTTGTTTTCCAAATGAAATACAAAACTTGCTCTCATCTGAAAGGACTTTGGACCACTGGGCAACAGTTCAGTTCTTCTTCTCCTTAGCCCAGGTCCTTTGATGTTGTCTGTGGTTCAGGAGTGGTTTAACAAGAGGAATATGACAACTGTAGCAAAATTCCTTGGCACGTCTGTGTGTGGGTGGCTCTTGATGCCTTGACCCCAGCCATTCCTTGTGAAGATCACTCAAATTCTGAATCGATTTGCTTGACAATCTCATAAGGCTGCGGTTCTCTCGGTTGGTTGTGCCTCATAGTCATTTGGAAGGCCTCATAGGCACTTTTGGTCATTATAGGCACACTTAAATTGTTCTAATACATTTTGAGGCATGACAGGCGGATTTGGCACATTTACATTACTCTGAACATTAAAGCACTTTGAGCCATTAGATCACTTGAACACATTTTGAGGCATGATAGGCATGTTTGTTATTTTTGAATGCATGCTTGGCATCTTCGACAATGTTTTAAAGCATTATAATTAGGGCTGTGCGATTAATTGAAATCGTCATAAAATCGCGATTTGAGCGTGCGCGGTTTCTAAATCGCTTTATAGCACGATTTTCCGTGCCCCCGACTTCCCGCAGTATGCTATCCGAACCAATAAGAATGCAGCGTGCCTAAATGGAGCACGATAACAGAACAGACCGGGCGGGCATACATACGTAATGCCAGGTTCACACACTCCATCTGTGGTGCGTATTTTTTTCCGCGCTCATGTTAACGGATCAGAGCGTTCACACTGCATGCGATTGCGGTCCGGCAGTGTGCTCCAGGAGCGGTGCGTCTGCAGCAGTCATGCTGCGATCGTTTCCACAAGGAGTCTATTTCTGCTATGCTGCATGCGCTGGATTAAAGTGACAGCGCATTATTCGTGGTAAAAATGAACATGGATTGCACGGAGAATGTAGACTTACCCCATACATCTATCAATTAAAGGGTTCATATGATGCTGCTAAAAGAACATTATTTGGTGTAATGAACTGTTTTTATTCGGTTTAAGGTTACAAAAACACATGATGTCCCATCCAGTACATTTCTTCTCTATGCCCCGCCTTTCTGAAACGCTCAATTTTTACAAAGCTCATCGGTCTGAAAAAGCGAGGGTTGTGCTGTGATTGGCCAGCTATCCAGTGCGTTGTGATTGGCCGAATTCCTCAAGCGTGAGACGAAAATGTTACACCCCTCACATACTGATGATGCCCTGTCAGGCCGGAGCGAATATTCAAAAACATGAAAACCCATTATAAAAAAGGCATTCGTTGCATCCAGTGGGGACAATAATTTATGGTTCTACTTACTTTTAATACTGTCCTTTTTACCGCAGTGTTGCCTCGTACTTTGTACACAATTACACCATGTCTGCATTTGTGATCAGAAATATGACAAACAACAGGCCATACCCTACACTGCCCAAAAAACTCGCTTTAAATATATAAATATAAAAACTCTTTAAATATAAAAAACGTATTTACATTCTGTGAGTCAGAACAGCCGGCTTGTAGTCTACTCTCCCAGGATCAGAAAAAAGTCCTCCATAAAATGCGCTGCACATATCTGAATATTTTGGTTGAACTGTTCTGGAACAGTGTTTTAAATACCACTTAACCACTGATTTCTAGATGTGTCCTCCTTTGGAAGGACAATCAAAGTAGTTTTGCTTTCACGCGAACACGTCGCACACGTCGGCCACAGTGAGCAAGGCCTGCGGCTAGCGGGAGGCACGGTGGGAGGTTAGAGTGAGCCCAGAGGCGGCGGCTTGAGAACGGCTCGGCCGTCGATTCTCGACGACGGCTGTCCGGAGGACATGTGACGGCCCCGGGTTGGACTCCGCTTCGTCCATGGTGAAATCCGATCCGGCGATCCACAGCGCAAAGTTGATGTTTTTCCTCAGCAACCAGTTGATCAGCTCCAGGCATGACGAAGCAGATCGTCCTCATATTGGAAGACCAAACCAAGTAGTTTCGCTTTCACAATGAAGCACACAGTGCCTTCATGACATGGCGGCGGCAGCAATAATACTACAGCGAGAATAAAAGTTATTTCTTTGCGTGAACATTTTGGCGGTGTTATGTAAATCTTCCCACATTGTGACATGTGGGGGCATGTTAGAACGAGGGTTTTAGGTAGGCGTGGGTGACTCTTAACTTTTATAAAGAAAATATCTCTTTGACGTGCGACATGTAGCCAAGTATTGTAACCCATACTCGGACTTAGTGCTCTGCATTTACCCATCCAAAGTTCACACACACAGCAGTGAACACACACACCCGGACAGTGGGCAGCCATTTTTGCTGCGGCCCCGGGGAGCATTTTGGGGGTTCGGTGCCTTGCTCAAGAACACCTCAGTCGTGGTATTGAAGGTGGAATAGAGCGCTGTACATTCACTGTGGATTTGATACTTTAGTCTTTGCGACTTTACAGATCGTCTTTATGCACCAAGAAGTGTAACACTCCAAAGAGAAAGGAAAATTGCATCGCATCATAGTCCCCCTTACAAACTACTGTTTCACAGTCAACACATGGCGTTTTGGCTAGATTTAAAACAAGGAAAGGTGCCCTTTTAGATAAACAGGCAATAATAGATGGCACTCGTGGTAGTAGTTAAAGTTATATTTATTGAGTTTAAACACGAATATGTCTATGAAAGATTGTATTAATGTACTGTGATAAAAGAATCACAATGGTTAAAACCTTTTCAGTGACAATGTTTGGATTTGAAATCGAAATAATGGATAAATGTTGTTTGTGGTAAACAGCCGCGGATCAGGAACGGACTGCAAACGCGTCCTGTGCGAAAGCAAAATGAGTCCGTGCTGTTTCTGCACCGCATACACATACTGTATACACGCACTGCAGACGGAGTACGTCTGAACCTGGTGCAACAAATTATTTCAACATCTGAGGCAACGCCACAAAGTGCTCTATGATCAATGCATGGCAAAAAAAAATCCCTGGACATGGGATTTTTTCCCCCCCTGCCATATATATGTCTGTTCTAGAGACATTTTGTTACACCTTTACTTAGTGATTATTTTGCCTTATGTCTGTTCTAGAGACATGTTACAGCTTCTTAATAAAGCGCTAATTGGTTTGCTTTTGGAAATATGTTTCAATATGCTAATGCATTAATGACTGTAAAGCATGTTTGTGTGTCAAAATCGTGATTAAAATTGAAATCGCAAAATTGATCAAAGAAATCGCGATAGGTTTTTTTTGTCCATATCGCACAGCCCTAATTATAATGATGTTTGGGTGTTGTTATAGGTACATTTGGGTTCAAAGGCATTTTGATGCATCATAGATGTTTTGGGATATTTAAATGCATTTAGAGGGGTCAAGGACATGTGTGGAATGTTGAAATGCATTTTGAGGCGTTGGGTGCAAACGTTCTGTCCACTTGGATGACACTTCGCTAGGTTTAGAGTCACAACCTTTTTCTGTATCATAAACACCACAAGTTGTGGTATAGTCACAGGTTTGTGTGTGAGTGTGCGTGTTTCCACCCTCAACAATAGAGCAGTGGCCTTGTACATGAGTGATGTGGATCCAGAGCCTTTTGTTTATTATGGAAATCTGGTGGCTTACTGCTCAACTGGGAATGCATTCCAGAATATAATATATTTTATAAACATACAATACAAACATTATAAAGATATATCATTTAAAAAAATACCATGGTAATAACATGTTTTTGGACCATAGTACTATGTAAATAACACAATATTTACACACACTGCAGCACAGATTGTAGACTTTAGACTTGAGCTTCAGAGTATAAATCTGGCTCTTGGTAAATGTTTATCTAACAGTGAATGCGTCTAAATACTGTATAGTCTTAATATTATTGTATGCTTCATCAAAAACCCTGTTGTTTTCTGTTTTTCAAAGTCTTGGTCAATAACAAGGAGAGCCTTCTGATATGTTTTCATTTTTAGAGTAGAGCACAGCAATTGCAACTCAATTCCTGGAGTGTTGAGTAATTCATCCAGCAGGACTCTGTATGTTTTCAAAGCCCTTTTTTTCATTTCTAGGAAGGAAAAAAAAGAAGCTTGCTCTTTAGTAACACACTTTTTTGATCTCGCTGCATGTTAGAATGTTGCTATAGCAACCACCACAGAATAGCGCTTCTTATATGTGTCAACAAATAAGCATAAATCGATATATTTAGGTGGTTGTGGTTATACCACAGAAGTCTCTTCCTGCAATATTTCATAGCTCAGTCTCTGCTGCACAAGCTGTCCTTCATTCTTGTCCGTTTTCTTATATTGTACTTAGGGATGCGCGAATCCGCCTTTTTCGTCTCCGATACCGGTTTCGATACCTAGGGTTCGGTATTGGCCGTTACAGATACCGATCCGATACCAGTGAAGTTTTTTTCCGTCATTTAAATAAATGTAGAATTTACATATCTCTGTGTGTGGAACTGATAATCATTATTTCACAATCTACTAGATACAGACTACTTCATTATAAATAAAAATAAAATAAACAAATATGAAAAAATATAGGCTATGTATATTTATAATCTATGACAACAATTTATCATAAACTAGGTTAGTGGATTATTCGGCAGCAAAAGTTATTCTAGAAAAAAAAGTGCACAATAGTTTTAGAAATCCAAACATTTAGTGAAAAACTATATTTTGTGGGGAACAAATAAAAATGTTGCACTAAATATGGTAAAATGTTACACATTGCTATTTGTATGATTATAAAATCCATTAATTAAACATTCTTGAATGTATTGACTGTAAACTTAAAATACATTTCTTTTAAATGTATATCATATTTTTTAATAAGACAACAACATATGATACGATAGGACAAAACAAATACAGTTCAGCACGAACTGTTTTATCAGTCATTTCCCTCTACGGACACCTTTGCAATTGAATCGCCATTGGCTAGTATATTTTTTTTGTTTACTCGCCAGACTGAAATACTAAACATACATATATGTTTATATAAAAATAAAGTTATGCCATTTTACAAATATATAATGTTTGTAAAATGGTACAGCTTTTTAAATATCTGAAAGTACACTCTTAATATCAGTCAGTCAAGCATTATAATATAATCAAGTATTATTTAATTATAGAAGTTTAGTAATTAGAATTAAACCTTGGTAACCATGAACTTAGGACTGGTGCTGGTGCTTTTTTTTGGTCATTCAGTGTTCCTGTAAAAAAACGAACAATAACACTGTTAAGATATTATTATTATTATACGAATTATACTAATAAGAACAATATAAAACACAGTAAGGATTAATGAGATGCTGGATTCATTAATATTAATCAGGTTGTGTGCGTTCGTTCGAACTGATTTGCTGAAATCAAAACAGGGACTATAATAGGTGAGCGCCAGCCAATGAGATTGTTGTTTGTGCATTAGTTCCGCCTACTACTGGAAAACCCGTCAGTTCTTAAAAGCTGAAGAATTCCAAAGTAACTCCGTTATTTTTACAGGAAAATACAAAGTATATCGTTTACATGTAGCGAATCAATTCTGCATGGTATATAAGACTCTCGCTCGCTCTCGGCTCTTCCAACTAGAAGGTTTATGTTACGCCAAATACACAACACAGGGGGCTCGCATCCATCAGTTGAACTGAAAAATATCAATCCTTGACGAGAGTGAAACTCTGAGCGCCATTCAGAGTGTTTCTGTGAGTGAAAATCTATGTGCTAATCATATACTCCCCATCCAACTCCCACACTGGCGAGTAATATCTGAGAATTTATTAGCCATTGGCTAATGTTAGACATCATTTAGTCGCCAGAGTGAATATTTAGTTGCATATGCGAGTGATTTACTCACAATATATAGGGTTGACAGTCTATGAGCATGAAGCACATTGTAAACTGCAAAGCATAAAGGGAAGATAAATGAATGCGTAGTGTATTATATGTGTGCAACAGTTATTGAGCCTTTCGTTTAACAGTTTTAAATTTCAATTACTGTGCACGTAAAAACTATATTATATTATTATTATTTTTTTTTTGTTCAAAGAAATATGGCGTTTTTTAAGAATTAAAAATAATCTGATTTTTGGAGTTTGACAATGAACACATTGCAACCATGCTTAGGACGGCCCACATAAACGAGTCAAAATGCTTTACATGTCTTGAAATAATAATTTCTAAATTAAACATTGTCAGTCTTTATTCACCTGTTTCTCATTAAAGTTAAAGTAAATAGTGTAAATTACATCACTATTGTCATAGAATGGCACATTGTAACGCAGTGTTACAACTTGCCCCATCTGCGCAACTGGAAGTTAAAACTGGTTAGTGTCTTCTGCTAGTAATCAAAGCATTAAAAACTATCTGAACTGATAAATAACAGATTGGAGATTAAAATAATTGCAGATTTGTCTCATTTTAAATGAATGATAAAACTGAGATAAAAAATTTACTTAAGTCAGAATTGAAATGTTACTATGGTAAAAATATTTATTCAAACCATGTGTGTTACAACTAACACTCCGTTACTTTGTGTATCGCACTCATCGCATGTTTATTGTTAAATTGTTAAATGCCCTTACATATCTCTGTCACCATTATAAGTGTTTGATCACCACATTTGAGTGATCATTGCAAAAAATGTGTTTATGTGTGTGTATAATATAGATATATATATATATATACAGTGGGTAAGTAAAGTATTCAGACCCCCTTACATTTTCACTCTTTGTTATATTGCAGCACCTTTTCTAAATCATTTAAGTTAATTTTTTTTTTCTCATTAATGTACACAAAGCACCCCATATTAACAGAAAAACACAAAATTGTTGACATTTTTTCAGATTTATTAAAAAGAATAACTGAAATATCACATGGTCCTATGTATTCAGACCCTTTGCTGTGACACTATTATATTTAACTCAGGTGCTGTCCATTTTTTCTGATCATTCTTGAGATGGTTCTACACCTTCATTTGAGTCAGCTGTGTTTGATTATACTGATTGGACTTGATTAGGAAGCCACACACCTGTCTATATAAGACTTACAGCTCACAGTGCATGTCAGAGCAAATGAGGATCATGAGGTCAAAGGAACTGCCTGAAGAATTCAGGCAGAATTGTGGCAAGTCACAGATCTGGCCAAGGTTACAAAAATAATTTCTGCTGCACTTAAGGTTCCTAGAGCACAGTGGCCTCCATAATCCTTAAATGGAAGACTTTTGGGATGACCAGAACCTTCCTAGAGCTGGCCGTCCGCCCAAACTGAGCTATTGGGGGAGAAGAGACTTGGTGAGAGAGGTAAAGAAGAACTTAAAGATCACTGTGGCTGAGCTCCAGATATGCAGTCGGGAGATGGGAGAAAGTTAAAGTCAACCATCACTGCAGCCCTCCACCAGTCGGGGTTTTATGGCAGAGAGGCCCGACGGAAGCCTCTCCTCAGTGCAAGACCATGAAAGTTTTCTAAAACACCTAATGACTCCAAGATGGTGAGACTAATTTCATGGTCTGAAACAAAAAAAATTGAGAACTTTTTGGCCTTTAAATATAAACAAAATAAATAAAAAAAAATTTCTAAGCGGTATGTGGTGGAGAAAACCAGGCACTGCTCATCATCACCTGTCCAATACAGTCCCAACAGTGAAGCATGGTGGTGTCAGCATCATGCTGCGGGGGTGTTTTTCAGCTGCAGCGACAGGACGACTGGTTGCAATCGAGGAAAAGATAAATGCGGCCAAGTACAGGGATACCCTGGACGAAAACCTTCTCCAGAGTGATCAGAACCTCAGACTGGGCCGAAGGTTCACCTTCCAACAAGACAATGACCCTAAACACACAGCTAAAATAACGAAGGAGTGTTTTCACAACAACTCTGTGACTGTTCTTTTATGGCCCAGCCAGAGCCCTGACTTAAGCCCAATTGGGCATCTCTGGAGAGACCTAAAAAGGGCTGTCCACCAACGTTTACCATCCAACCTGACAGAACTGAGAGGATCTGCAAGGAGGAATGGCAGAGGATCCCCAATCCAGGTGTGAAAAACTTGTTGCACCTTTCCCAAAAAGACTCATGGCTGTATTAGATCAAAATGGTGCTTCTACTAAATACTGAGCAAAGGGTCTGAATACTTTAGGACCATGTGATATTTCAGTTTTTTCTTTTTTAATAAATCTGCAAAAATTTTAACAATTCTGTGTTTTTCTGTCAATATGGTGGGCTGTGTGTACATTAATGAGGAAAAAAAAAAAAAAAACTTAAATGATTTTAGCAAATGGCTGAATATAACAAAGAGTGAAAAATTTAAAATTTAAGGGGGTCTGAATACTTTCCTACCCACTGTATATATATATATATATATATTTATATAATTCTGTTTAGTTAGAATATATACTGTATTCTATATCCACCTTTTTCTTCAACGCGGAATTAAGCCTATGGGTGAGACTTCCGGTTAATTAGCCGCTATAGGAAAATAACGAGAAGAATAACAAAGTAAATGGTAAAACTGTTTGCACTAAAAACCAGTGTGTTCATAATTAAGATAACACATTAAAATAATATGATAAGACACACCAACTTTCAATATCAGGCAGCAAAACGAACTGTTTTGCTCAGCTAAAAATAGCTGGACGGAGTGGACGCAGATGAGACTTTTCAATTTTTACGCCGCGCCGTCCAGAAAAAGGTGATATAGTACCAGTCAAAAGTTTGTACACACGAATGGGAAGTGTGTCCAAACTTTTGACTGTACTGTACTATAATATAGCCTACACAAAGAATATCGGCCGATATATCGATATCTGCCTTTTTTTTTACTCCCTAATATCGGTATCGGCCCCAAAAAACCCATATCGTTCGGGCTCTACCCTAATATATATTGAGATAATCCGCATACTGCGCTATTGAGCCACTCAAAATTAACGCAAGGGAAATTCCTTCACAGCGACAGCCCTACTGGGGAACTCAAGTGACATCAAGTCAGCCTTTTTTAAAGTTTTCGGGAAAGGGATTCTGTGCAGTCTTAATCATAACACAGATAAGATGTACAATTTATCTCCATTATGATGCTTTTAACAGTCCATTGCAAACCACTGGAGATAATTGCTTTGTCCCTGGCCAGTTGGTTGTCCTCAGTGCAAAGTGGGAACCCGATTGACCATTGGCAATCTCGCTGTCCTTGATGTGGCTTCACAGTGTAATCATTCTCATGTGAACTTCATCCCCTCACTGGATCTCGAATCCCGTTTCTATTCGCCATTTTGTAGAAATAGAGAGTTGAATCTTAGAGCGTTGACCTATGCAAAGACTTCTGTGGCTCTCAGCCCTGTCAGGAGGCCTCACATATTATCAGGTGGCATGGCGTAGTGAAAGATTGTCATGGCTTGATCCTGCCAAATAGCAATCCGTTATTTATCGTTATAGTAGCTTTTTCAGGTTTTTTTTTTTTTTTTTGGTTCAGTCTTGTAGGATATTCCATGAGATGTAAACACAAGTAATATTTATTTTCTGCATTTACCATACTTATTATTTATTAGCAGCATGTGTCCAATAGATTTTTGAGTACTCCCGAGTCACTATGTTAAGTGTTCAATAATGTTTTTATAAAGAAATAATAAAATAATAAGTAATAATAATTAGAACTGTGAGATTCATTTGATGTGTAAATGCCAGTCATTTGTTAATGTTTAATGTTTACTAATTGATTTTTTAATAAATTGCTGTTTGAAAAAAGCTCATGGCCTGTTATAAATAAATAATAATTACATTTTTTTATTTTAAATAAAAGCTGTGAAGTTTAATTTGATGGGAAATTTCAGGCATTTGTTAACGTTTACGGTTTAATTTTTTAAAAATATTTTTCTGTTAAAAGTCTGAGAAACCTTCCTGTTTATTTAAAGGAATATTACATAGGTTTCTCATTTCATTTTTGTTAGACTTTAATTATTGAAGCCAGTACATAAAAATCACAAACCCATGCCATTGCTTTACCCTGAGTCACTTCAATAACGATAATTTCATAAATAATATGTTTAATAAGTTTGAATTCAGAGCTGTCCCTTTCAATTTTATGATAATATTTCAGGCATTTATTAGTATTTATAGTTAAATTATTAAAGTATTTTGTTAATTTGTGTTATATTTTCTTAAGGCTATATTATTACAGTTTTAATGAGGTAATGTAGCATTGGTGTGAACTACAGAACAGAAGTTTTGGTTTTGTGACAAAACTACTATGAGGATTGTCCCTGTAAGGGTGCGTTCACACTTGTCATGTTTGGTTCGATTAAAACGAACCCTGGTGCGATTGCTCTGTTAGTGCTGTTCGTTTGAGCATGTGTGAATGCTGCTATCCGAACCCTGGTGCGCACCAAACAAGCGGACCGAGACCGCTGAAAAGATGGGTCTCGGTCTGCTTCCAAACGAATTCTGGTGCGGTTCGAATGATATATGAACACAACACAGACCAAATACTTCTAAATGAACCAAAAACAGGAAGTAATGACAAGAAGCGACGCTATGCGAAATGATTTGACGACACAGTGTAACCTAAACAAAATGAGCAGAGGGCAAATGTGGAGCAACGATGAGTAAAGTGCATTTATGACTCCTTGTGAGTTTGCCGGTGGTGGAAAACAACATTTAGTAAAAAAAAAAGAAAAAAAAAAAAAAGAAAACACGCAAGAATGAGCGCGCTTAGTCCAGCAGACGGCATTAGGTGTTCGATTTAAAGCGGCGTTGAGCAGACCGATCGTGCTTTAATGGGTGCTTTGATTTCATACACCCGCAGCGCCGCTTTAAGTCAATGCACCTTTTGTTTGGGGTGTTCGGTGAGTTCCGTCATTATATATACGTCATTCAAGCCGACCAATCAGATTGTGAACGTATCACTATGCCTTTAGGTTCGGTGTCTTTAGGTTCGCTGTCAAAAATACCAATGTGAACGCTAAGCGGACCAGGACTCGCCTGTCATGATATCAACTTTTTATTGTGCGATATATTGCACCAGAAATAATTGCGATAAGCGATATTATTGTCATTTTAAAGACCATTTTATGCCACTGAATATATAATAATAATGTAACAGCATAATAATGCAAGAAGGCCTTCACACTTCCAAATGACAACAAACTTTTAATTTTTAAGAATATTTAGATCATGGAAATTAAGTATCAAAATATTAGATACCTTAAAAACCTGAATAAATAGTAAATAAACATTTCTAACTAAAAGTGCAAAGTAACAAGTAGAAAAAAAAGAAAAATTCACAAAGAACTTGTATGGAGATTTTTCCATCTACAGGTTTTTCCCTGACCTTCTTTTCTCTGTAAATGAAGGGTGCACACACTATTGCTGAAAAACACAATCAATACTTAGCAGTCAGATGTCCATATGCACAAAAATGCAGATCCCTAAACAAGATCATATCTGCAGAATAAACTTTGTTTGTAGAAGCATTTTTAAAATTTTAACTAGCACCTCATGACTACACAACGTTATGTACTAGAAGCTGCAAAAGACACAGGCGCAAGGAGAATGTACAAAACATGGTGACATAAATATAATGGGCGATATATTGCGCCACCAAAAATTATTGAGGTCATGTACAAATATTGCTCTAAGTCAATATATTGATTATTGCGACAGGCCTAACCAGTACCAAATCTATAATTTTCCTTTTTGGTCCGAACCAAACTACAAGTGTGAACTGTGAACACACCGTAAGTCACCTAAATTACTACTAACTGCCAAAATCTGAAACAGACTAATTTCACCAGGTTGAATACCCCATATCTGTTTGTGTGATTGCTTTCCAACGACGCATCAAACAGGTGCAGCTGAAGGGACAGCCTTGTGCCTCAGTCTTGTGGTTTGCATTACCATCGCTCTCCTGTTACTGTGTGAATCTCACTGTTAGCTAACTTTGTTGGCAGACAGCTGTGCATCCTACTGCACTCTGAAGTGCCAAATGTGTCCCCTGCAATCTTGAACTGTCATATTACCATGAGGCCTCAATTCTCAGAAGACGTTTTCAGGTCACGTTGTGCAGATTAAGATTTAAGCCTCCTTTTTGACACTAAATGTTTTATTCAGTACCTCATTTCAACACCTCCTCCTTGAAGTTTAGCTTTACAGATTGTTTTGTTCATTGTAGGGTGAGGACAGTAAGGTTACGCGACCCAAGAGACCCAAGTTGTTGACTCAAGTTGTTGACATGTTCCCTGCAGTGTTAGATGATATCCTGTATCCTCCCTTCATTGAGTACATCACAGTGTCAATTCAGCCAACGCAAGACACGAGATTTTGTCAGATTTGTCTTAAATTAAACAACACTTAGAGTCACGTTTCTTCAGTCTGAAAATATGTGTTTTTGTCTTTCCTCAGTTGCACAATGAGGACGAGCCCTCTGAAGGGGCCGCAGGTGCCGAGCCGTCCACATCCTCCCAGGCCGCTGCCGCTGTCGTAGGCATCAGCAACCCCGCAATGGATGCGGAAGCTCCGCCTCCTCCTTATACCAGCGTGGTGCTTGGAGCAACAGCTGCACCAGGTACAGACACCTGGATAAAGTTATTATTTCCAGAGTTAGAGCAGGATCTACTCGATACTGATAGGTCAATATTATAACTGAGCCCGACCGCGATGGTTGTTTGCCGATACAGATATTAGGGAGTAAAAAAAAAAAGGCAGATACCGATATATCGACCGATATTCTTTTGTGTATATTATAGTACAGTACCAGTCAAAATTTGGACTTTCCCATTCGTGTGTCCAAACATTTGACTGGTACTATATATAGACTAGTCATGTATACTAAACAGAATAATATATATATATCATAATCAAATTTTTTGCAATGTCACTCAATGTGGCGATCACACCTTGTCGGTGACAGAGATATGTAAGGGCATTTAACGATTTAACAATAAACTTGCGATGAGTGCGATGCACAAACTGGGTGTTAGTTGTAACACACGTGGTTTGAATATTTATTTTACCATAGTAAAATTTTAATTCTGGCTTAAGTAAATTTTTTATTTCAGTTTTTATTATTCATTTAAAATTACAAATCTGCTATTATTTTAATCTCCCATATGTTATTTATTAGTTCAGATAGTTTTTTAATGCTTTGATTACTAGCAGAAGACTCTAACCAGTTTTAAATTCCAGTTGCGCACATGAGGCACGTTGTGACACTGCGTTACAATGTGCTATTCTAAGACATTAGCGATGTAATTCACACTATTTACTTTAATAAATTGTAATGAGAAACGATGAGAAACAGGTGAATAAATACTGACAGTCAATGTTTAATGTTAAGAAATTATTATTTCAAGACATGTAAGCATTTTTTGGCTCGTTTATGGGCCGTACCAAGCATGGGTGTTCATTGTCAAACTCCAAAATCAGATCGTTTAATTCTTTAAAAACGCCATTATTTTATTTGAAAAAAAACAAAAAATTATAAAAACAATATCTATATATATATAT